>KB663622.1:4795585-4877919 GCA_000349025.1 Anopheles minimus | reverse complement strand
TAGATAGGTGAAGTTTTGGACGACTTCGAAGGTGCGTTCACCTATCCGTACATCACCCCTGCGTAAATCAGTGCTTGTTAGCAGGGCCGCTGAAACATGGAGAACAGACGCTGATTATCCCCCTCCGCTCAATTTAGCCATATCATCCATCCTCCATAGGGTTTGGGTTTCCCCGTACACTAGTGATGGGAAATTATGAACAACCCTGGTGGAGAGGATCCGACCCAAATATCATTCCGCATTTTCTATAATCAAGCTCAAAATACGAGCGAAAGCTAAACAACGCTTTCAAAATCGTTCCTAAGTTCTTATCGAACGATAGCTCAAAATATCACTCATATGAACTGTCTTCAACACCGCTGTGAACGCTTATCAGCCAACTCAAGTACATTGTTATCTCTACGTTAGCCCCTTGTATTTCAAACCCGTCTTTGCCAATATATCTCGTACAATTTTTCTACTACTACAATTCTACATGAACGACGCTCCACCGACGACGATGGATCCTACCGACCTGGTTGAACATCTTCATGGAGTGGTTCCGCTCCTATCTAAGAGTAAACGAAATAAAACCGCTCCTTTTTTCGGAACTATTCCCATCACTACCGTATACCCAAGCTCAGATATTTGAAGAGACATGTTACCGCTCTGTACGGACTTTTTATCATTATTTAGAATTCCATTCTCTACCGCTAGGGTTTAACCATTACAAGAAATGCCCATATATGGAGAGGACAGTGGGACAAACAAACTATTTTAACATTTTTTATCACCGCGAAAGAAAGGATGAAGGATCATGGAGACGCGATCAAAAGTGGGACATAGGGACATTGTGGGTGTGGGACATAGGGACACAAATAGGTGATACATGTTATTAAAGGCCAAGCGCATTCTACCGGGGCGGTCCGGTGGCCGAGGCGATAACGGCGCTGGTCTCACACGGCAAGACTGGGGTTCAAATCCCATCCGGACCGTTCCCCAGTAGTGAGGACTGACTATCCCACTACGCGGCGGTATCAATAAGTCTCGTAAGCCAGAAATGGCAGGCATGACCGAGTAGGTCGTTAGGGACGCCAAAGAAGAAGAAGCACTCTAAAAAATGGTTCGTTCGAACCGTATTGCGTATGGCGGGAAGGGATGTACAAGGGAGGTCTTATCACGTAAACGACGGGAGGAAGGTTCGGCGGATAGGAGGGGGAGGAAATGTCCAGATCATTGGAAACGAGGTTAGCAATAACGCATGATCTAGATTGGAAATGTCGTACTTCTATGGCATCTAGTATGAGGAATCGGCGAACAGCCACGCGACCCAGCAGCAGCAGTACAAAACCTTTAAGCAGAGGAGATCTCTGCGTTCGGGCAACAGTCGAAAATTCAGACCCAACGATTGGTTTGGTTTTTGAATGTTTAGGAGGAGTAGGATATGGAGCGTCTTTATTATCCTTGGAGAGGTTTCTGATCCATACTCTACCAGTGCAGTATTACTGTCACACCAGCTACAAAAGCCCATCTACTTTTTATCAGGGCATAAAGATGCAGACCTGGCAGTATTCCTCAGCCAGCAAATCGCGATCAGTCTTGGCCGAATTTCGCCTATTACTAAGAACGCCCTGCCAAGCTAATGTGTATGTCTTCACCTCCTTTGTGCGCAATCATGCAATCAGGAGCGCTTCGTGAGTTCTTGCCAGCCAAACTACCAGCACAAGAACCGATTCGAATTACTTAAGTTTTCTTTCGTTGCGATGACACATTACAGGTGGCTGGCAAGTTTTCTCCTCTAACCAACGTCCCATAGCCTTCCAAACAGAAGTCGACTAGTTTCTCTTGCTCATGTCACGCGTCGTCCCCAAGGCAGAAACGATCCTTAACGAATTCTTTCCGGCGCACTTCACGAAGGCAACATCAAAGGTATTTCCATTACCATAAAGGATCTGCAGTTTCGTTATTTTCTTGCATGACGAAGTGTTATTTGTTTTGCACTGTTTACTGCTTTTATTTCAACAAAAATACATCTTCTGTTAAATTATGCTTTAGTTCGTCTTGTCTCACTTTTTTCCGATTTCGTTTCCTGTTTTGTTATTTTTACGCGTGTGTATGTGTGTATTTGCATATACCCTCTCTGATAACTGGATAACAGATTCGGGTGTGGGTCCACCATTTTTTTTTGATTAACGATTTCGTTTTGCTCTGTTTGTATCACTACGATTATCGATGTGAATTATGTTTCTGTACACGTTAGTATTATTTTCTTTTGTCTGACATCACCGGGTGTGCTACACTCTGGCGCGGCGCACGCAAACATTCAAAAATACGTCACACTTGAAACGAATTGATGTTGAAACAAATGTCGGCTACTTATAAGGTTGTAATTGCTAGAATGCACGTATGCTGTTTTCACCTTCACGCATTACACATGCATCAAATACCTAAATTCAACTACAATCAACAACTTTGAACAGATTTTGGACTTAAAAAGGTGGAAACCGGCTTTTTTCGTACCTTTCCTAACACGTTTTTAATAGTATTGCAACGTTGATTGACCCAATATCAATAAGCATCTGCTTGGCAGCGAACGTCGCCATCTATACGACTGCAGCTGCTGCTACTCCGTACTTCGCATTGTTTTAACTACCCCGTTTTTGTTTAGTATATATATTTATGTATATATATGTTTGTAAAGAATGTATATTTTTACAGCACTACTCCCACTGCACATTGGGTTAGAAAATGTTTCACACGATCCACACATATCATGCATACACGTATTGCGTATTGATTCGTACAAAAAATTCCATCTCATTTTTATAATTTATTCCTCTTAGTGCATCTTCTGTGTTCGAGTTTTCTCTCACTCTCTCTCTTTCTTTTCTCTTTCTATTTGTCTGTATTGTTCCATCAACTATATTTTGGCCGTTTTTTATCAAACTTTTCGAACAATTACTGTTACTTCCATTCACTCCCATCTCCACGATATGTTAGTTTCGACAATTAAAAAAGAAAAGAAACACACACACACTGTTCATAGTTCAACGTGTATGGGATGTTTTAGCTGTTTTAAGCAGCATTACTCTTCATGATTTTAATCACGTTATTGTCGTTACGCATTATGGTATTGCTCAACCAACGAAAACAATGCTCTCACGACCGCATTTGCTACTTGTACTACTCTTCTACTGACACACGAATTGCATGGAGATGGACTCACTCAACAACGGATTCGGAAAGAGTATCACAACAAAAAATCGTGCAAGAGAAAGTTAATAAGTAAAAGCAAAAAAAAAAACCAATATTGTTAACCTTTGTTTCAATAACTACACACCTTCATTTCTATAACTACCTACCCAGGTAGGTAAAACATTTTGCATGTAATTTTGCTATTTTACGTGTCGAAATGTGCTTAAACGTGGTAATTATTGTTGTTAAGACTTCTAATTTTCAGATTAGGTGCATTATATTATGAATGAACCTATTTTTATCTTAAAAATTACATTTAAATTGGGAACATAACCATATTAAAAAATTAGCTCAATTTTATATGATAGAAAACACGTTACTCTATGCATTCCGAAAAATTTAAGCCGATAGCTCTGTCTTATCGAAAGTTATGTAGAATTTAAAGCGCAAAACATACCCGGGAAGGTGATCGTTGAAATGAAGGTTAATAGCCACATATAAACGCGTCGATCGATGTTGTCTAAACTGTTTGGAAGTGTATCTTGTTGTTGTATTGTATACGAATTAGATGGTGTTTCGCACTCGAAAGGCGCCACATAACTAATCATTTGCTGTCTAAAGAATGAATAACTAACCAAAAAAAATAAAAGAAAAAAACGATAAAATCAAAGTGTAATACAAACAATGCAACAAAGTTGATAATTAAAAAGGGGGAAGACTATTAATACTCAAATTGGAACGGACTATACTGTACAGCGTCAAATGCATTCTCTAGAGCGTTTCACAATAAGCTTTTCCTTATCCTGGGCGAGAGACACTGCTCCGGATGGCAGGGAAAAAGATGCACCCGGAACGCATTAACAACTTCGCCTAACTACTAACGTGGGTGCCCAAAAGTTTAACGTAATTGCTGGGAAAAAACCGCATAAGGATACATGTTGCGAAGAAAATTGTGTTGGAATGGGTAAACAATGTAACAGATAACTTTTAAAAATTATTAACACTAGTCTGGTTCTCGCGTGCCCACCACCAACATAAAAAGTTCCCGATGAGTGTATTGCGCAAAACAAAAAATAACGAGACAAAAAAAGGTTAAATACATTTACATGTTTCGCGGTCTACACGCTGCTAACAACTTACCACCACAACATGAACGTTCGTTTCAATTTTTTCAATCCGGTGTTCTAATAATCCTTTCCATTGGTCCATTTTCACAATCATCCTCCTTTCTTCGTGTTTGTTAATGACCACACTGTGCATTTTCAATTCTTTACGCTCTTTTTCTAGTACCATTTCACACATTGCGCCTTTTTAGCTAGATTCGCTGTTGGCTTACTCTGTTGGCCATTGTTAGTGGTTTTTGTTTTGTGCAGAACTTTCATAAGACACATTAACACACCGAGAGAGAGACACATACAAAATGCATACGCGCACAAATATAGTTGATTCGTTTGTTTAGTTAGTTTGCATTTGTTTCACTTGCCTTGCTTTGTAAAAAAGATGCGTTTTTCTTCCATCGATGCGGTGCTTGTTTCGTTTTGTTTGTTTGCCTGTAGTAAGTTCACAATATTTCTTGTTGTATCACTCTCCCTCTGTCTCGCTTCCGTTTTGTTTTACAGTCGGTGCTACACACAACACTGAATTTCTTTTAATCGTTTCATATACCCTGTTGATGTTTCTGTCACAATTGTCAGTTTTCGTTTTACTATTCCTAACCGGTAAACGGATCATTCTTTTGTTTCGATAAGGATCCTGGAATTTTAGTACATTGCACAAACTCGTCCTTTGCTTCAGTAAGGGACCAGAAAAATAGCTGTAATAGATAGGCTTCATTAAACCGAAGGAATGATATTGAAGGAAGGTAAACAATATGGTGTACACAACTCTCATCATCGAAAAGGTAAAGTAGAGCTGGAAGAGTAAGGATTTCGCATGTGTGTGTAGCAGTGTTTGTTACATCATTACTGGCGTTTGCCAACCTATGCCGGCAGCCAGGAAACATTCAATACTGATTATTTTTCGGTAAATGTTCTGCTACTGCTTGTGTGATCTCCTAGTAGATTCTACTAAATCTAATTTAATGCTCGTTTCCCGCCCCTACCTAAGTATGACTAAATTGCATGGAAACTTAGGACAGAAAAGGATAACACAAATAATAATATCTTTCGTATATGTTGTTGTGTAGGCCGCATTGGTAGGATTTGTATGTTCGGTTGGTGAGAGGGAGAACCTAGAAGGTGACTGAGGCTGTAACGCACGTAATGAATGTTAAGGAAGTAGATTGAATACCTTTCACTATTGGTGGGAAAGTTGACTGATTGGCTTTTAAGGGAGGATTGGATATCTTTCACTATGTGTGTATGTGTGTGAGGGTGTGCTATGTTTGATTTGCTATGCACACAGGCAATTTAAATTGCTACCGATCATCGGAATTGTGTTGGGCTATACTATCACTCACTAGCACAGCTTGCACGATGACACAGTAAGGCAGTCGCACACTTCTTCTCGTGGTGGACGTATGTTTCTGGTTCTGTAGGCCGCACATCATCAAACCATGGATGTGGTTAGTAGCAAGAGGCCGCCAAACTTTTGGCCAGGCCGGCGTGGGATCATTGAAACGCGTTAAACGCACTGCAACTTGCATCACCGGTTGGTGTGGAAGCGTTATTGCTATTGCCATTTAGAAAGGCACCACCGCCCATACCACCCATCATCAGTCTTACCGCGGCTGGTGGCTGCTGCTGCGGCACGGGGGACTGCATCAAATTAATCGGAGCCATTCCACCGGCACCGTACGGTGGCGACTGTGGGCTCAACGTTCCCATTGGCTGGTGAACCGGGCTGGAATGAATGCTTTTCAGCTGATTCATCGAGGGTGCATTCGAACCACCGGGGCCGCCTCCCGATCCTGCCCGTCCTCCTTTCGCTCCGTTACCGAGCAGATTGTCCAGATCGATATTAATGTTGCCGGCGTTCTTCCACGTGGTGCCGACATTGGAAGCGGTCGCCGGTTGCTGCTTGCCCTGGCTCGCTAGCAAAGAGTTATTATTGTTGTTGCTTGCATTGGCCGCTAGGAGGGGGGTAGGTTGCAACAAACCCCCGGAACCATTGTTCATGGACGTATAAAGGGCCGCTAGAAAGAGAGTAAAATAGTTGACGAAAATGATACAATTAGCAAGGAAAATGTTGATAGTATGCGGGAAAAATAATCTGAAATTGCAAACGCCATTCACAACAACGGCGCCATTACCGTCCTTTCTTATTCTCACCTTCCTGTATTGTACGAAAAATAAAATCAGTAACATATCCGCTACTTTTCTTACACGATGTCCTCGCACTAAGGTCACATGTAAGACGAGTATTTTGGCCATGCTGGAGCCACCTGGGGAGACGCCCAGTGCGTAGGGGAAGAAGGTTCCTGACCTGCGTTCACTTTACGTCGCTCATCCAAGGACCACTAGTTGGATGGTTACTACAAGAGGACGCAGCAAACGCTTTTTCCCTTGCTCAGCAGGAAATGCATGTTGAAACATGGTTTCTAACAGTGTTGCTTTCAGCAGCTGCAAACGTGGTGAAGCATGGTATTGTGGATGGGGTGGAGTATAAAAATGAACATACCGACGCATTACGCGGCAATTCGGGACAGACTGCTGGAAGCGAACGCACTATTCGGCAGGATTTTTTAAGCTCAACGATTTCATACTTTATAAGTTCACGACACTTTAGTCGAAATGTGCCATAGTTTCCGATCAGCACTAGCTACGAGCAGCTGTGGTATTGTACTGTGTTGCGTACTTGTACTAACCGTAAGCTTCGCCGCACCAACTAGTGCTCAGCACAACCAGGCTGACGAGACGTGTGAAACGCTTCCATCGGAGATTCATCTCATTAAGGGTAAAAAGTAGTGATGGTCTCTGCCACCAACTAGTATTCATATACTCCGTTTTCTTTTAGAGGAATATGACGAGCTGGGACGACTCTATCGTACATGTAACGGAGACGTTACAGTCAACAAATGTGAAGGAAAGTGCAACAGTCAGGTTCAGCCGTCGGTTATCACGGCGACTGGCTTTTTAAAGGAGTGCTACTGCTGCCGGGAATCGTTCTTGCGCGAGCGACAACTTCAGCTAACGCACTGTTACGATCCGGACGGTGTCCGGATGACTGACCACGAGTCGGCTACGATGGAAATCCGCCTGAAGGAACCGGTCGATTGCAAGTGCTTCAAGTGTGGAGAAATGGTTCGCTAAAGCTACGGCGAAAGTGTGCGCTCAGGCCGACGCCGTTTAACTATTTCCAGTAATCTGCCCTTCAGATCGTTCTTAAGTAACGCATACCATCGAGAAGTAACAGTAGTATACAGAGTAATAAAAATAAAGCAATGAAAATGTTATATCTTCGTTCGCTACGTCCATCCCAGCATAGACGACCGATATCTATATGCAGTAACAAACGCATTAAAAAAGCGACTTTTGTTAGATGGATGGTAAAAGATATCGCTACAAACCAAATTGCGTTTTTCAAAGTAATTTATTATTTAACAAAAAAATCCACTCCTTGCAGTTGGCGGTCCACAGGTAGGAAAACAAGATTGTTGGTATTTTCATTACGATTTTCGATAAGTTCGAATTTTATAAATTCATCCTTGGTTTTGGCTACAACATTGTTAAAAAATATATTCTTAATTAATGTTGTCGATTTCTAATCCATACGTTATGCATAATATCAAAGCTCCGATAACAAAATTTCGGGATCCGCAAATTCGAGAAGACGAGAAATGTTTTTTTTTGCTTATGTAACGCCATTTTACTGTTGACTCTTGGTTGGATATTCAGATTTCAGCATACGTTACATATTCAAATCAGTAATTCATTTCGACTCATTCACTCTTTTAATGCTCGCACTCATGTACGCCTTTGCCATTTTATTCCTGTTCGTTTGTTAGCGCGTTATAGCACATGGCGAGCAGATGATGTGCAAGCTGACGACATTCCTCGTTCGTTTCTCCCTTGCGTACAATATCCGATTGCGTACACTCCTCAAGCCAACTTTTAAGCTCTAGCAGTTCCTCGTAGAATTGTACTTGTAGCAGTTCCGATCGGATTGCTAGAAAGATAGCCGCCAGCAGTTGCATCACGGACAGTCGCACCTTTGGTTCCTCGCTGTAGCGCAAAAGTTTCGCGATCGTAAACAGCTCGCTTGCCATCCGTCCAGCAATGGGACAATTCTCGGCACATACCATTAGCACCGACAGTGCTTGCAGGAAGCTGACGAGCAGCAGATTTTCGGCATCGTACGGGAACTTTAGGCCGGCCGTAAAGATAAATTTGTTGCCGCCGAAACCACGGATTAATGGAAAGAAAAACCATCCAGCCACCTCACTATAACGATTGATCGTGCCCTCTTCTTCTATTTCCCGGATTCTAGTAAAGGCCGATCGAAACCGTCTCGTTTTACGCTCGATTCGCTCACGTACTACTCGCTCGGCCTCTTCCCGGCGTGCTCGTTGTTCCGCCTCGTCGCGAAACATAAGCAGTAGTTGATTTTTGCTGTTTCCTGTGATACGGGATGATGATGATTGTTCGATCGCCTTGCTCTCCATTCGTTGTTTCTCAGGCACACTTTTTTTAGAGTTGTTCGAGAGTACTTTAGCCGCTTCAGTAATCACGTCCAGCATAAAGATGCGTCTATTCACAGCGTAACGGCTCACCTGGGCATGAAACTCCTGGCAGAGGTATATGGCACATTCTTTTGGAAATACGAGGCATATTTCAATCAGTGCGCTAAACTTTCGCTCGCCAAAGGTTGGCATGTGAGTTTTCTCTTCGAGTGAGAGGAAAATTTGTAACAAATCTAGTGCCAGCTTTGCGTCATTGCTGGGCAGCTGCTGGGCGATAAGTTCCGGGGCAATATCTACCGCCAACTCGAACCGTTCTGGGGCTTTAGTTGCGTCCGTTTCAACGAGAGCATCACGCAAATCCAGCAGATATTTCGGACGATAGCGCTCGTGGTCGAGTTTAGTGTCATTTGACATATCGTAAACCGGGAGTTCGTCGTCATCGGAATCCAGCGACTCCAGTTGATTGTCACGTTCTTCTTCCTCATCGTCACTATCAGCTGATGACGGTAGTTTTATGTCGCTGATTTCTGAAGGCATTTGGGTGGTGAAATTTTGCTCCACTTTTTGCCTTTCCAAACCAACATTCTTATCTGTATTGTTATGAGCCAACTGTTTAACTGCAAGCATTATAATTTCTTCCTTATTGAATCGTTCTTCTCCTGTCCTCTCTAAAGAACTATTTCGTTGTGCGAAACTCTTTAGACTCTCTATTAAGGCAAGCGTATCTGCATCAAAACCTTCATAGTCAAACCTCAATCGATTTTCACCGTTTTTCTCACTGGCTGAGTTGTTATGCTCGCGCTTTTCATCAATCAATCCCATTAGTATCTCAACAGTTATCATACCGACACACCGAATCTGCTTAATCGGTGACTCCAAATGCGTCTTTAAGCCGTCAAATAACATCCTTCGATATGTGTCACTGCAATTTTTCGCCCAATTCGCATCATTTTCAATTGATTTAGTAATTGCTAACAAAAGTAGCTTCGTCACGTAGAGGTGCTGATCGAAGCTTGTCCGTTGAACTGCTGCTCGGCTGGACCACACCACTAACAATTGTTGAGCCAGGCGTTGCAGGGCCAATTCATTATGGTCTCCTGTTTCGCTATTCGAATTTTCCACCAACGGCACACGCGTTAACAGGTCGATGAGCTCGTGAATTATCGTGTCATTGTTGGGATAATAATTGTACAGAGGCAGTTTTTGCAACAATACATATGTCCAGCCGGTAGGTAAAGTTTGATCAAATATTGGAGAGAGATCAATACGCGCGTTGAGTGCAACATAAACTACGATTTCGATTGCTGGCGGCGTTAGGTTGGCAAACATGTTTTGAATAAAATTTCCCATTCTCGGTAATCTGGCTATTCCGTCTACAAGAAGGTTCAATGCAGCTCGCAGCGTTGGGGAGCGACGATCCTGATGAAAATCTACGATGAGTTTGTTGAAAAGCGTAGCTAAACAAGTATCTTGCAACGCGGGTTTTGCAACAGTTTCTTCATTATCGCAATAAACGATCAAATCATTTAAGGATACGATAGTACGAATGAGCTGTCGGAACATTGTCCTGCTGTACGCTATGGGTAACACATCCTCCGGCGTTTTGGCTTTAAGTACGTTGGCTACCTTGTCGGGAATGGTAGACAGCAGCTGCAAAAGTGACTTGCAGTCAGCAATGTTAGCATCGCTCCGCAATACAGACAGTTGGATGAATGCTGCCGGTAACACAGACTCGTCCTCAATTATGCGCAATAGTAGCTTCAATGCTATTTCACCCGACGGTCCCTGTAACACTGGTCGCTGCGTAAGGGCAGCGAGCGCTTCGTACGGAAAAATCGCGCTAGCATCGAGTGTAACGAGACGATACAGCAAGGAGAGTTGCAGATGCCCCACCAACGGGATTATTTCCTCCAACAAACTCGGATACGCCTCGGCCGCAAATCGATTCCATACTGCAGACCCGTATAGTACATCGGACGGCTGTACCGGTCCCGGGAGACATTCGAGTAGCTGAGCTAACTGTTCGTTCACCATTTCACGCTCCTCGGCTCGTTTAATTGTACGCTCATCCTGTCCACCCTGTTGTTGCAGGGGCGGCAGTTTTCGAATGCTCTCGAGCAGATCGTTATATCGACGCACAACACACGATTTTTCACCCGACGGTACGGTATTGTTGGTACTGGATGCTGAAAGGGGAGAAGGTAAAATAGTTGTTGCACCGGTATAACACCCAAATATCTATCACCATCCTCCTTCGCTACCGTCCATGAATGGTGGCACCACGCGGTAAAGGTAGCACATAGAAGGAGGTGAGGTCAAAGACATGGAGGCATAAAAGGCAACGGAAAGATTCCTCATGGCAAGCAGATAAAAAAGTTGAACATATAAACCATACGAGGAATATTGGTAAGGAATATGGAGGAAGGAGAATATCACACGTTCGTTGATTTATGTGATAGATGCTCTTCATTTGAACAAAAAAAACTCCGATTATCCTATTCATTTCGATGGTAGCGTTCATTGTATGCATAATATTGAATGGGAAATGGCAACCGAGTAAAAGCGAAAAATTAATTGTTAAACATTTGCCATACATACCATTCGTGTTATTGCCAAGGGAGAGGCCACTTAGGTCCGAAAGAATATCCATTTGGGGACCACCATTGTTTGATGGTCCCGTCGCAGCTCCAACACTAAGACCGAACAGTAGATCTGCATTAACCTCCGCTTTTGGAGCTACCGTCGACTGCTGTTGTACTGGCTCCGTTCCGAAGGTTGCGAAATCAGCAAAATCGTCTCCCTTCGCTGTCGTCGCTACCGATTTGCCCGTATTTGCACCGAAGGCCGATTCAAAGTCGCCAAAATCTTCAGCCGCTCTTGGATTAAAATCATCCTCATCCACAAGGCCACCACCAATAGAGGAAGGCTTCGTGGGACACGTCTTGAAAAGATCATCTAGTGCATCTTGTGGCTTGCCGCTCGGAACGGTGCCCGTGCCAACTATATCCTCCGCATGTGTATTGCGATGAGTTGGAGAATTGATCCCAAATTGGTCAACAGTCGACGAAGAAGTGGCAGGCACGGTTGCAGCCGTCTTGGCAAACCCGCTAGCAGCTCCGAGATCGATTTTCTTTGTCGTTTTCTGTGCGCTTCTGAGTGTACTAGCCGTCGTCGAGCTACCGGTTGGTTTGATGTTTAGATTTATTTTTCGTTCGCTGCCACCGGTTCCGCCACCACCGCCGAAAGCCGTCGTGGATCCAGTGGACAAGCTAGACGATTGACGTGTGGCAGGACTTTTAGAGGGTTCTCGATCCTGGTACCGGTTTGCGGAGCGATCTTGTGGTCCGTTCGATTCGTCGTCGGAATCTTCTCGTTCACCTTCGTACTGATAATCGTACTCGTGGTGATCCCTTGATTCGTTGTCTGCAAATATATTACAATCGGTGAATAAAGATTGACTAAAAAGCACAAGAAATGAGGGTAACTTACATCGATCCTCGCTTCGCCGATCATAGCTATCCCGGTAGCCACCGTAATCCATGCCACCTCCACCACCACCACCACCACTGCTACCTCCGTAACGCATGCCTATCGCTTCCGAGCTCATGCCGATGTACTTGTCCTTGTTTTTCTTCGCCTTTTTGCGTTCCTCCCGCAATCGATCATCGTCCTGAATGAAGTCAATCAGCTCGCGCACCTTGTGCCGTACATTGATACCCTGATCCTTGCCATTCTCATCCACGAACGTATAGTTTTCTAGCGATCGCAGATCGTATATGTGCTCCCGCGACGAGGTAACGACACGTTCCGATCCATTGCGCACAAGGTAGTTCAGCAACAGCAAGCTTTTGTACGTTCGCCGCCAATTCGTTTTGTTGTCTTGCAGCATTCGCTTCCACAGCATCGACATGACTTCGGGGAAATGCTCATACGTGAAGGTAGCATGGGCAAGTTCCTGCATCAGTGGTCCCGTTGGACCCCACGGTTCATCATTTGTTGCTTCACGCACCTTACCCTCAATTTCGGTGTAGTTCATCACAACATTTGTACTGTAAAGGAAAAGAGAGAGAATCCACACGGAAACAGTGTAAGTTAATGGCAATGGTACAACTTCCAGTTCAACAATCATTCGTTGCACCGCTCTCTCGCCACTCGTTTGCAATAATATTTTCCTACCGCAATACGCTTATGTTTCGCAGTTAACTGATTACGTCGAGTTCTTTAGTTGTTTTACGTCGATACATAATAGGTGTTGTCACGAAACGTAAGTGTAGAACCGTAAGAGTTGTTTTGGTCTTTTTCCGTAAAATGTGTGCCAGTCGATTTTTCGTGAATTCAGTAGTTTATCTGATGAAAAGCAACTATTAAAGCTGTTATGATGTTGATAGTCCTACTCGGTTATTAAAGGTTCCATTTATAAAATTTAAAAAAATATTTTCACGGTTCTGCTACTTATAGACAATTATACATACAGTCATTGTGACATGGAATATAACAAATTCGCAAAACTTTTACCAATGTTATGACCTTGTGACTATGCGTAACAAAGGTGTGTTAGTTTATACTTATTTTTTTTTCTTTTTCTCGATACTTTTTCTGCTGACCTTCACCGGCACACTATAAGCGTAAGCTCCCATTTTTGGGGCGCGACTGTGCCGATCACCTTGAACGAAAAGGCTATTCCATATCGCTGATGGTGAATCATTGGATGATCAAAATTCTAGTACTCGTATTGATTCATTAGTTGCATTGCAGATTCTTCGAACGATCGTATGAATAAAATTTGTAATCATTGTATTACATGACCTAGTAGCGACTATATACAAATAACGAAAGGTATGCGCTTTTATGCCTAAGCACGATAGTTGATTCGATGTATTTAATTATTTAATACCGCATTGTGTACTTCCTCCCTGCGACGGTTGGTATCTAAATGGCGGTGTTGTTCGGTTTCCCTTTAAAACGCTCATACGACGTGCGGCTTACTTTTACGCCGCTTCTGCCCAACGGTACATTTGGAAGCTTTAAATAATGATGTTTTTCATTATGCTTTTACCATAGCAGTTTCGATCTAACCAAAAACGGCATAAGAAATATGAACAATTACAATCTTTTGTGTTACAAGTTTTGTTAAAATGTGTACGAAACTTTCAAGGGAAGATATTGATGATCTACCAAAATTTCTCTTTTTCAACGGTTTTCGCAACAGTTTCACAATTTCAATGGTGTAATGCATATGCCAACACATACTATTAGCATTATAGTGTTTTTGTTAAGACACTGTTACTGTTGGCGACCAGTCGTACACTAATCCTATGAGTACATGGGATGGGCAGCAAACCAATTAATGAAACAATACTTTTCATTTTTTTGGCCACTCCACGCTCCCAAAAATAAATCCATGACACAGACAGCAGACTGTTACGGGAATGCATTCAAGGTGTGGAATTCGAAATCCTTCAGCCGAATTATCAACCACCTGATGGTGTTGCGGTGTCTCCGAGTGATAGTAAAGGTCGCATTAAACGGTTTGCTTCCCATCGTGTTGGTGGTGTGCGGGTCACATTTACCATACTCCATGCTTTAATTGTTTTTTTTATTCCGCTGCGTAATGCAAACACCATAAACACTTCTGTCCTATCACAGTCAACCATTACAGTCCGGTGAATTACAGTCGATTGTTAGGATCGAAGGTAGTCTTATCGCGTTTGGAGTGTGTACGGTCTTTGGGTTGTAGTTGTGCCCAAGGTAAAGTCCGTCCAGTTCGGCCTAGGGAAAGGAAATCGGTTTCAATTATACTTACACTTTATCGGCGAGTTCTCGCACTTTCCACATGCTGATAAATTTATCCATGGCAATGCTGCTTTCCTATGTTATTATGTGCTGGAATTTTGCTGTTGCTGCTGAACGGCTGATTTGGCGCTGCTGTGTAGTCACCGTTTCCCACTTCACAGTGCGGAATTTATTTTCAAAACCGCAATATTAAAATGATCGATGCTTCTGTGTGCCAGGAACGTTCTTCAGATAGGCCAACGAGTAAAGCACACTACCTGCCTCGAAACAGAAAAAGCAACGATACACACACGCACATACACAGATCTCGACAGGGACAGGCACCTCCAGCAGTAAGTTGCCTGGAACAAATGTTGCCGCACAGTATCGTAGGAATGTGTGGAAGATACCTAAATATGCTACTCGTAATTATGATTAACGAAAAAAATCTCGCCACACGCAATTGCTACTGCTGGCCTTCGGAATCCCGTCACACGTAATCAACGGCACAGAACGCACAATTCCACGTCGTCCAGGTACGTTCCATTCGCGGGTGCGGTGTATGACAAAACGATGCAGGGAAATGGAACAGTGGAACACGGGCTTTACATGCACTCCAGATTGTTAATCGGCAATCGCAATTGATGTATGTGCGTCTTCGTGCTATTGACAAATTGCTAGCAAACACATAAAAGCAATAGAAATCGGAGTTTCTCTCGCCTTTGACGAAACAACACTTTTTTCTTTTTTTTTCTTGTAAATTCTGACAACATGACAAAATCAATCTTTGACGTTCAAGAAAATTATTCCATGAGTATATCTCTCAAACTAATAGTTCATTCAAAAAAGCCGTTGCATGTAGTTACGGGAAGCGCAAACGCATTTCTTGAAACGGAAATTTTATCGGGACTTTTAATGTTTCTACTGCTATCTATGTTTTGTAATACATCTGGATGTTCAATTGCGACTCGCCACGGTCGTATTTTCAATGGCACAGACGCTAATAAAAATCCCACTCCCAAACCTCCTTCTTTTTTATTTATCGATGTGTTTAATTTTAATTTTAGCGAAAAAACAAACTGTTAAAATTGTACATACATATAATAAAACAAAACAAATAACTATTCTCTTAAGATCTCTTCTCAAGAACATCACTTTATTTGACTGTAGGTTTGAAAAAAATATTTTTCCAGCTCATTCAGTTCCAAATATAAATCCAACGTGGAACACCGTGTAACGTAAGCTGCCTCCCGCAACAGGAATTGAAAATTGGGCGGAAAAGTGCTGAAATAATCCTTCTCGAAATCATCGTACGGGATGCACTTGAGATGGCCGTGGTTTATCCAGTAGTAAAAATTTGGCAATGCGATTTGAACCGTTTCACTGCAACGATCCTCCTCCGGAAGAGATTCGTCTATGGTTGGATTATTTTTAAAGGGATTCACATCCCCCTTCAGTTCTTTTATCCACGATAGTTCCGTGTCTTTGGCAACGACTTCAAACTCCACCGCTCGGAGGTTCGATTCCATTTCTTCAACTGTGTTTTGGCAGAGCGTATTGCGTAATATATCCTCATGACTAAGCTTATGCCTTTCGGCTTTTGAATGGATGTAATTCAAAATATTGCTTTCGTCGTTTTCATCTTCGGAACTGCGCGAATCAGGTTCATCTGTTGTGAGAACTTGGACGAACTTGTTTACCGACAGGTATAGCTCCACGTTCGTTCGTGGGTTGTGTTTAACCATCTGGATATGCTTGATTGTCGGTTTAATGTTTTTCGTGACCAGCCTCACCTTTCGATTTGCCAAAAAATGTCGTTTCAGGGGCATCGGATTGACAAATGGTGCTACCGTTCGTTTGCTGTGATCTGTTACCATATACTCCGGTATATACACGTTTTGACGCTCGGTATCATCCATTTTCAGTATTTCTGCGAAATAGGTGCGTTGTGGTTCCATGCTATGATCGAACTCGATATGCTTTTTCGGTGGCACGCTATGACGATTTGAATGTATTGTCTCCGTTGCTGATGCTATGATCGTGTGCAAATTTTTAAATAATCGCTCTTGTGCCGGATTATGAGATGGACGAACTAAACCCGCTTGATAGCCGGTCGTATTATCATCGTCTGGCACGACACGCGTCTCAAAAAAGCTTAGAAAAAGATCGCTTTCAACAGGACGATTAACTATCGATTGAGCGCGGGAATGACTTGTTGGGTAATGCAATTGTTCCAGTATGATACGCCGCATAGTCACGTATCGTTGCCATTCACGCCATACGAAAAGTTTTGGAAACTTGTCTGATGGTCCAATTCTTTCATTGAGCTTCTCGGTGATAGTATCTAGTTTGGTTTCGTTCACACCGTCCAAACCAAAGAACAGCTTCATAATGAACAATATGTACTTCATGGCGTGTAGTTCGTACTTAGGAAAGTAGGAATATGCATATGTTTGCTTAATGCCAGGCGCAATTGCGATCACTTTGGCAATGTACGGTGCTAGATCGAGCGGGAGCGCTAATTCACTTAAAAATCGACTGCAAATCAGTGAAAGGTCTGGATGGATTGGTACTATTCCAAGATCCGAAGCTATCAGTGATGTGAGTACTCTGCAATAAACGAACCCCTGGTAATAAGTCGACAGATGTGTCACTGTTTCCGAGTAGCAAGCTGGGTCTATTCCCTCCGGTAAATACTGTCGTAAATTGTTAAGCGACAGATGTCCTTCTTCTATCCAGCGTATGAGATCTGACATCTGTATTGAGCTGCGTACTTGATTCAAACCAAGGCTTAGTATTGCGATTAAAATGGACTTTCGATGGATGTACGACCAGTTGTCTTCCTCTTTAGTGTTGTTTTGTTTTACGAACTTATAGGGAAAGGTGTGGCAATTCGCATCTTCAGGTGCTTCTTGCTCATGCCACGCTATGTGTTCCTCGTCAAGACGGAAATCTTCCAGGAGTCGCTTACGAGCTCGACGGTTGAACTGATAGCTTAATGGTGTTTGGACTGAATTTGAAGAACTCAGCATTGAGGTAGATAGTGAACTCAGTGTAGATTCAACATCCGAATTTTGACTTTGTGTTAATGCATCTTGTTCAGCTTTAAGCATGTCTTGATTTTGCTTTCGCCTGCGCTTCAAGGAAATTTCACCTGATTTCTCGACTTTCCTTCGGATTCGTTTCGGAGGATTTCGGTTGAACAATACTTTCAAATCCCTGAAATAAACGAAACAAAATTAGAGATTGCACTTTCCTACTATTACCTGTGGGACGTAACAAACCATTTCTGATTTCGCAATCCTAAACGTGGCCGCTTTCGTTGCCTTTTGTGGAAGAAAGCTATTTCCGCAATGTTTAGATAGGCACACCAAATCTGTAAAACCGTCGCTTTTAACTCTTCTGGAGCGCCCAACTCAACCAAGTGCACGGTGAGGCCGTGTAGGAAGTAATTCATTTGCTCCCAGCTAGTTATTTTACTTTCCACCCCTACTTCAGCCCGTAATGTTGTCTGGCAGCCAACATTTATATCATCGTCCACAATTTCACGTTTATTGAGAAGTTTTGTGCCGCACTCAGTACAGTAATAAAATCCATCTTCTAAGGTAAAATCATCGAGACCACACAATTCACATTTATCGATTGCGGTAGCCATTTAAAGATACACTTATAGAAAGTATTATATTCTAAACACGTGTGTACACAAAATGCAAAGTTTGATAGTGTTCCTAAACTTCGGCTTGTTATCGAAAGCACGTTCGGAGAAGCCAAAACAACGCGTATAAAGAAATACCTTGACATACGTCAGTATGGCAAACGATTGACGTCTGATTCTTGGATGGGAATGACATCTCTTCGCATAGTGGTTGGTCACACCGATATTGGACGGTTTTTAAAAAAATATATATTCTAGTTTTTGCGGAAACCCTGTTACGTTTTAGCATAACTTTAGTAAGCCACTACAAAGCAGGCATGACCAATATAGCCGTCGCGTTATAGGAAAAGTATTTCTCTGGGCATATTTTCATAAAAATGAACCAGCGGAATGCTCAAACAACGTCCACCGATTCTTAACATTGCATATCGGAAAGAAATAAATGCAAGTAAATTGTTTAACTAGCTATTGTTTTCAAATGCCATCACCTCAATGTACTATGGAAAAAAACAACTGTTGGAAAGAGATCAATGTTTAAAAGTTCAAATATTGCAACCACATTCTCGAACAAAAATATGGGTACAACTGTTATTACTCTAATTGTGGATATTTATTCCGATTTATAAAAAGATTGCATGTCTTAAACTTTAATCTGAATTATTTATTGATATGAAGTATACCAACTTTTAACGTAATATAGGAACCCCATACGCAGTACTAACTATATATATTTCTGCGGATTGAGTCAAGGAAACCAGCACTGGCAGGCCAAGGGCTCTCAAGATTGCAGTACTATTGAAAAAGTATAATGTTTATTTAACGCCAACATATCTTACGTCTGCGTTTTCGTTTGCAAATGACATGAAAAGCAAAAGAACATTTATTGATAGAAAAAAATGCGCGCGAAAATCTTCGTTCGCTACAGGCCAGCATCACACAGTTCGTGTTTTCCCTTCGTGTGTTCGTGGTTTCGGTGGCTGACTGTTACGATGCTCCGTATCCTCCAAATCTTGGTTAGTACACTTCCCAATTCGGATTGGAACGCATTACATCCTGACGAGTA
Source organism: Anopheles minimus (assembly GCA_000349025.1). NCBI lineage: Eukaryota > Metazoa > Arthropoda > Insecta > Diptera > Culicidae > Anopheles > Anopheles minimus. The sequence continues at coordinate 4,858,635 of KB663622.1, read as the reverse complement.
TCGTGTGCGTGTTGAATGTTTGCGCGTGTATATCATGAACATCTCGCGCAAATTAGCTACTATAATAAGCTATTTAATGTAAGAACATTATAAAATACTCATATATTTAAGGCTGAAAGAGTACTAACCAATAGTTAGTTTGAGAAGGTATTACACGATTTATTTCGTACATGGTTATCGTAGTATAGCAGTTAATTTGTTTTAGAGTTTGTTAAGTTGTGAGCTCGCAGTGCGTGGTCGGATGATGAACGAAGCATACGTGCAAGTAATGATAAAAAACAGATCGGTGATACAAAAAACGAGTGAGATGCTCAAGAATTGGATGAAAGTGGAGTAGAATTAGGCAATATTTTCTCTTTTTGGAGTAGTGTGCGTGTGTGCATTTCGGTGAGGTAATCGCGATAGGCGCTAAAGGACTCAGCGAATGTTTGCTTACTCGAATCACTGTTTCCATTTCCGTCGTACGTTGGCTGCCAGTACGTGTAAGTTGCTCACGAATATGTTATACTGTCCACAAACTCCCTTCAGCAATTATTGTATCTACCCGGGAAGGACATGAGCGTTTTCCTGTTGGTGTGGGTACCGACATGCTGACCCAAAGTCAAACATAAGTTGAAATGCATGGTCATCGAAGGAAAGCGCTCCCTCTCTCATCTTTGCAGAACTGCCATTGACATGTACCGCCCAACATCCTGTTACGGGCAGGTCGAACAAATTAAACGTATATTCAGCTTCGCTACGTGACTTGTGTGCGTTGATTTATCGTTTTTCTACATAAAACCATGTTTCATCGATTGAAAATGATGCGGAACTGCTATTAGAATCTGGAATTGCTACGAAGTTGTTCAGAAGTTCCTGCAAATGATGGGCATTGGTGTTGTTTTTCTCATCCGTGATTTCTCATAAACACTCTCGCGTGAACACACCTCGAGCGTACACCGCAACAGCTGGCTGCATCGATGGACTAACGCAGGGATGTCAAACTCATGTTGGGTTCATGTGGGCTAGTTTACGTCGGAACATCCCCGTATGTCGGTTTGATTGTACAAACAAATCTTGCGGGTTGCTTCACGACCGTTTTACGCGAACGAATAAATAAAATTCTCGTATGTTTGACATGCCTGGGCTAGTGTATTGGTCAAATTTCGGCAGTCCCGAAGAGATGGAGGCGCCTAGTACCGGCCACGTGTTACAGAGGTCATGGATATACACATTACGAACGAGAGAGAGAGAGAGAGAGATAGAGAGAGAGAGAGCGAGAGAGAGAGAGAGAAAGAGAGCGATGGATGTAAATCGTGATGAACAGGGAGATAGAGAGAGCGTGTAATAAGGGAGATGACCAGAAGGAAAAAGGAAGAAAAGTTCGCACCAGGGCAAGCAATGGGCAAAGGTTCGCAAAATGCTGTCCGTAAATATTTTATGCCCTTCACCGGTTCGATCGATGAAAATCTGGCAGAACCTGACCTTATCATCCACCAAGTGCGCCTTTTTAGCACTCACTGTTTATCATTCTCACTCATACTGTTGGGTTTCGGGCTTTTTTTTTGTTTTCTCGTTTTGTCTCCCAACACCCGTACGAAAGCAACAACACCAAAAAAAAGCCTCACAACGCTTCTCGTGATAAAAATTAGACTTGTCAGGAACGTTCCCGATGGTTGTGCTTGAGCAAGATTGTGTTTTCCATTTTCTCTTGCCCCAATTTGCCACCGTACCACATTGATCGAGATTTATGAAGGTTTAATAGCTCCGGCATGTGCTTATAACATCATAGGAGTTATTTCGGCTGACATGGGTTGTGTGCTTGCCCGCTGTTAATGGCACGGTTATATTATTTTTAGAAAAAATTATTTACTATCTTGAACGACAACAGAAGCATATAGTGAGAAAATATGTATCGCCTATCATGTAATTACCGTTTACAATTTACCAATGAAGAATATAACAATGAATAAAAGAACATAAAAATGGGGGAAAAAATGAGTAGATTATGGCGATAACATTATATTTATTTAACCAAACCAAACCTTGTGATGATTTTATTGACAAAGAATGACCTACACACAATGGCATATATATTAAATTGCTACGATTTTAGATGTACTGTTTATTTTCCCTAAATATAGTATACTACTCGAAATGCAATCAACGGTTAGAAATTGAATGAAGAAAAGTCAAGTGCCGTTGAAGAACGCGGGCCACACGCGTTCCTTTATTGTGCACACAAATAGCGAAGCAATTGCTTCAATTTGTGTCTGTAATGCAAAAACAGGTGAATAATATACAACAGGAATCCGGTACGGTTTGTGTCCGTGTGCATATAGCCTTGGCATGCTCAGGAGCGTGAAAATATCCGATCGATGAATGCAAATGATTGTGAAGCCATCCGCAGCCTCCGGTGGCTGAGTGGTAGCCATCTTCTTCATCAGTCGCCAGCCAACAACTACAAAACAAACAGCAACGAAGCAAAGGAAAGAATAAGCTTCCCCCGTACGAGGAAAGCGAAAATCATGGACCTCTTTCGCAACTAGGAATATGTCACACCAGGGCGGAATGTACGATGGTGGAAAGATGAAAGGAGTGCCCGAGTGCCATGCTAAAATGCTAAGCAAATTGAAGAACCTTGCCTACGTTCGCCTTCCCCGCATGGTAATGAAACTGGAGGTGCCATGGGTTCGAAGTGTTCAGTTAAAGGATGCGCCAAACTCTTCCCAATACAGCATGGTCTGTGTGTGTGTATGGGGCGTAGAGCTGCTATTACGGTGGTAAGTGGCACCTTTCATATCTCAACATTGTCCGTGCGTATGCTGGGCGGTTTGATGATATGCGGCAGGGACTGACTGGTGATGCTGATGAAAAGAAAGCGAACCTACTAGCGGACAAATGAACGGAACACTTTTTTCGAGCCAGACCGAAGAAAAGAAGCGCACTGTGCTGGCTCCGAAGGTACAGTCGGTGGATGCATTTGCTTGGGAAGATGTGGTTGTACATTTTGTTGATAAGGCACAGCAAATCTTAGGAACAACACAAAAACGAAGCAAACGTTTGGAAAAAGGAAGGTATTCGTGTAGAGGGATAGAGAGGAATCCACAACAGTGTATCTGGCTGGCGACCAGGAGTCCACCAAGCGAGTCCATCAAGGACGAACAGAACTGGTGTAAAACACAACCACAACCAACCAAGCAGAGCGACAAAGGCATGGCATCAAGTGAAAAGACTCACTTCACGATACGGCATCTATTTGGACAGGAACGTAGCTGCATTTCATAATGGTGAAATCTCATTTTTATGTATCCATATTTGATTGACACACGTTGCTAATGCACGGTTCCATCTACTGTAACTGGTATGTGTGTGTGTTTGATGCATCATGTAAGAACGCAATTTCCCTACGTTCAAATGTCTTCAAACTGTGGGTGGCCCAGAAGCGTTGCACTGAGCGTTGAGTTTTGGAACAGGTCGGTTCAAGTGCACTTTCAAGCATCGTTGGGGTCGTGCGCGATTGTTCCAACCAGGAACTTCTTGTTCTTTTGTGCACATTTAACAAGGATCACAGGATACCGGGGACCGCAGTCGGGAAGGAATTTAACCTTACACGTTTAGGGTACGCTTCAGGAGCCAAAAAGGAGCTACAAATGCTCGAGGCAAGCTCGCCGTAGGCATATGTTTGTGTGGGTGTATGATATCTGCTGGCTGAATGATTACCAGTGAACGGTTGGGCCATAATTAACCCGAGCTTCGTGTGAAGTGAACACGCGGACGGTACATAAACTGTGTGATATTTCTGTTACACTTCGGAATGAAGCACAGGAATGAAAACTGCCAACTTCTCAACATGAGCTTCTGTCGGCCACTCGACACTCGGCGGGCACACTTGGAAGGAAAATATAAAGGGCACATGTTTCGCCCGGCACACCGCACCATTGACATCGGCCCCGCTTTTATCCGTTGCGATATGCGAAAACCAGAGATAGGCGCATCCCTTCCCATGTAGGGCATCGGCAGAACGGCAATTCTGCCCTTTCGTTGTATATTTTAATAAAAGTTAAAAATAAACATACATAGGCCCATACTCGAGGCGCAGATTATTTACATATCTGCCCATCTATCGAATTATGTTTTTTTTGCTATGTTGCTCTTACCTCCTACTTGTTCAGCCTCGGGAAGCTACTCTAGTGCTAGGCGAAAGACGATGGATGATGCTGGTAGCCGATAAATAGGACTATCGGGTCCTTTTTGTTTTACTGCGCCCCATGAGCATGCTAAAGCTGGCTCAATTTGCTTAACCAACACTTTACTAATAGAGAATAGGGAGTTAACAAATTTGTGCAAGGGAAGATAACAAGGACGAACATTTCTAAAGATATGGAGCGTTGCAACAAATTGTGGAACTGGGAAAACAGCTTATCACACAGGGGCGGCAGTGTTTTAATTGCAACAGGATAGTAACTGTTACTGGAGCTGGAACAGATATAGAACCGCATATAAAATATGTGCTTGAGTACAGATTCATTCTGGACATTTTGTTTCTTTTCGAAACAGGAACTGTTGAGAAAAAAATAATTGACTCTATTCCCTGTATGCTGCTTTCTGTTCATTGTCTTTTTGTTTTAACGGCATAGGCTCTCATGCACGTTGTAATGCCTTGCATGACTATATTTGTCTGTCTTCTCGATAGTTTAGTGGTCGTGGCATTGATCCTCACATGGCAGGACCTATACCGAATTCCATCCAGTTCATTGTCTCATACGAAAAACTGACTATCCGCCTACATGGTAAAAATATGATTTGTAAACTAGGTACGGTAGGACTAACTTAATAGGACACCAACTAGATGAACTTTATTCAAAGTCGTTATTACTATAAGTTGTACTATTTAATAAAATCATTTCTTTGTTCTTATTTCTTCTTCTTTGTCGTAACGATCTATTCTGTCATGCCTGCCATTTATGGCTTACTAGACTTATTGATACCACGTAGTGGGATAGTCAGTCCTCACTATGGGGGAACGATCTGGATGGGATTTGAACCCCGGTCTTGCCGTGTGAGACCAGCGCCGTTATCGCCTCGGCCATCGAACCGCCCCCCCTCAAGATTATGTCTCCAATGTACAGATCTCTAGCCTTAAGCATACTTGATCCATGCTAATAGTTGATCCATTCCAGTAAGAAAATGATCATTAAATTTTCTCTAAATAAAACTTTAATAATCGCCTTTAATAATAATTTTTAGTGGTATAAATTCAGTACATAAGCAACACTGCGTAAAAGTACTTAGAAACTGTTTCTCGGCGATGTTTAGTGACAAACTTTAAGATCTGTCTAACTTATACTGTTTAAAACCCAATAAATGCCACGGATACCTTTTCGAATCTGTCAAACGCTCAGAAGAGAATTTTGAGAGAGTTTTTTACGATATATTTGTGTAAGTGTTGAACAAACGATCGCTAATGCAGATGACTTAATTGTGTTGTTCAATGGAAAAATCGTTTTTGTTGTTTTTATGTGTGCTTCCAGAAATAGAATTGAGACCCAAAGTAGAATAAACAAACTGTTAAACAAAAAAAAAGGTACAGATGCAAAGTAAAAACTGAACCTGTGAATCAGTTGCACAAATTATTATCAAAATAATTATAAATGCTCCTGAAAGGGCTGGAGGCTCAGGGCTTACGAAAAAGTTCATCATATCAAACGTTCGCTTCGGAACTCGGTTAGTTGAAAGAGAGGGAAGCACTGGCATACATAAAATACGATCATTTTCTTCATTCTACAGCGAGATCAATGCAATTTAGCTCACTTTCGTCACTAAAGTGCAGTGTTTTTAATCCAATTGAAATACAAATCACTTTGCAATAACCTGAATGTAACCTTTAGTTTTGCATTATTGAAAAACACAATACAAAAAAATTCGGAAGATCCCCTTCCCTCCGGAAAGGTCTAAAAATAGAGCATGTACGAAGCTTCCGAGCGCTCAACGGATCCTTGAAAGCGGTGTGCATGTCGTTAGTTGCCATTAATCAGCTAGGCAGTGTAAAATAAGCTTTCACTTCCTATATGGATTCTTCGAACTTCCCGACTAGCTCTTAGTTGCTTGAAAATAGAATTGGAGTAGAAGTTTAAGAGTGAATAAGCTTGTATTCGACAATAAGCAACTATTTCTTCCCCGAAGCTAATGTTTTTCTTACTTGGTGCCTGCTGGACATTTAAATAATTTTCATTTCTTTTTGAATCGAACTGCAAAGTTTCCAATGGCATTGCTAAACGTTTTAAAACACTTTACTGTTTGATACTGTCCAAGAATGTTTTAGACAAACGAATTCACAACCACATCGTACCCCATTCCAGCTATATGTGAGAAGACAGCTATATGTGAGAAGAAGTGATATTGGGAAACGCTTCTTAAATAGGTTTATCAATGTTTGAGCAGCTTTTGCAGCTGTATGACAATTGACCGTGCAAACAGCGATGTTCTCCAGACCTGACTCTCCATTGAAAACGAATAGGGTATTTTTTACATGATGACCGATTCCGATCCCAGACGACAATTTGGTTCGCCAAACATATTCCTCCCTGAAGCATTTTACGGAAAATATCGATATAGAGGGAAAAATGGTGATAATTTAATTCGAGCCCGCACAAAGATATACTTCCAATGAAATTTGATTGCATCTTTGGTTGGCAATATAGAAAAAAAAATCATGGAGACGTTTCACCCAACGTAAAGAGGATTTAAGACACCCTCTTCATTGCCTTATGATTAAACAACCACGAATACACCAAACTTAATTTTAACTAACGAAAGCAATCACTTGATTAAATACGAACACGTAAATGTTGAGGAGTGTTCCACTCAATCTAAAATGTGTATACGTATTGGTTCTTTGCTCGAAATATTTTCAATCTAATGTGTTTGATGGTAAATAACGAAATAAGGCATTTCTCTCACAAATTAACATATCATTTTCATATCATTTTCACACATATCATTTTACATATCATTTTCAAGGAAGAAAGGAACATATTTTAACTAAAGAATCCCATTGATATAGGAAGCATTGATATCATGTACGCAAAGCTATAATCAATAGCGCTAAGCGTAATATTGACCGACCGATGTTCAGTATTGTTTCGTCGTTTCGCGCCAAACTCAAGGTTTGCATCGATATGCATCACGTGATCGTAGCCGTGACTAATGTTCATAAATCTCTCGCTCAAGCTTCCGTTTGTGTCAAAGTGCGACCGCAAACTTATGGTTCGATCGAGTTCCGATCGCCCGCACCTTTATAAGTTAAGCAGCGTCGCCTATCAGCGATAGATCTACGGCGATCGTTTACATTACGAGTTGCGAATGCGATTAGGTTAGACGGCGTGTACGCGAACACACCAGCCACACATTAGTGCAACCGGAACTGCAAGGTTACTATTCCGGTATCGTTATTCTCATGCCCCCTAGAGCACCTTGTTACTTACTGTGTTGTACGCCGCGTTGAATTTATAATGCAAACAAGCAGGGCGATGGGAAAGCGAATGTGTATGAACACTATCGATATTGCTGTGAGTGATTCTTCTGCTCGAGTGGTTTGGTGTGATCTTAAATGGTAGATAAGAATGCTTTTCTAAACATGGAAGCCAGTAGAGTGTTCATTTCCACGATAGCACATGCTACTCCAGATGTTTCATTTATTGATTGGCTTTTTATGGGAGGAAAACTTAACTGAATCGGGTTAACCATCGGCAGTGGCACTCTCTGACCCTGAACGGAGAAGAAACCCAATAGATCATAAATATCCAGAAAGTGTAAGCCCGATTACTATTTGAAATTGATGATGATGCTAAATTCCACCTCATACCCCAAAATCATCCCAATTGTTTGAAGAACTACATCAGGTTGAACTGATAATGATTGTTGTTTAACAACGTGTAAGATCGAACAAGGAAAAAAGTACTTATAAATACTATAACAAAATAGTCCTACACGAAGTATTGTAGCGTTACGATTGGATGTTAAATTATGCATCTATCTATCAGCACGATGTCATATTTATGATGCCACCAGTATTTGAACACTTTTGCTACTGGGTTGGTGTGTTAATAATTTATGATTATGTTCTTTGATGCTTTCATCCATCCGGACACGCGTCAATATAGATTTAAAGCAGTCCTCATCATGATCGCAAGTCATCATCTTACCATTCCCATCGGAGTGTGTGTACAAAATCTATATGTAAAGAAATTTAGCTTTTGCCACTACCGACACGTTCAAGATTGCGTAACTACGGCGTTGATTGTTCGTCAAGGTGAGATTCGTAATTTATATTCCTCTAGTTCGCAAAAACAAAAAGCACACCAATACAATCTTTCGTTTCTGACGAACTAAAAGATTGTCCCGGTCTTCCCCGGTACATCAGAAAGCATGAGCGAACGTGTACAGGCCGGATTGTGATTACTCGGTGCTGTAGGCTTTGTGGTTTTTGCGGTTACCGGTAAGAAACTGAACCGGAGCACACGTGCTTACTACAACGACATGCACACTGTCCTGTGCGGATAAGCAAAATCGGAACCGAAGGGATTCAATTACACTCTTCGAATTCCACCGACAATCAATCTTATCAAATGCCGGTACCGCCTGTGGGCAAATGAAAAAGAAAGGGAAAAGCAAGAAAAATCACACACGCACACTTGCAACTCCAATAATAAAACATATGAATCTTGACGCAAAAAAAAAACGCACACACTTTCGTGCGTAACACAGAAAGAAGAAAACAATGTTGAAATTGTGCAAAGATTTGCAAACACGCACGCGTGCGCTTCCCACGACGTGAGTCAACAACAATCGTGCGTCTCCATCGGATCCATCCGTAGAAGCCGTGTATGTTCGGAGGAGTACAGTGTAGGTTTCTAGTGTTTCCGTGCCCACCGGCCATACCGGATATTTGGCTTGTGTGTGTATTCGTGTTGTAGTTTGTAGTATTTCGTGCAAAGCATTTGATGCGACTCAGAGAGATAGAAGATACACCCGCGGAGGATCCTCTTAACGGATCTGCTATCGCACATGGCCAAACAGTGTGCGTTTTTTAATGTTATCTCTTCACACGTACAAACACTCTCTCACTCACTCTCTCTATCTCTCGAACCGTTTATTTCTATACGTAGTGAAAAAGAGCATTCAAACAGACTATTCAGTGATGCGTTCACCTCGACGATTGGGTTAGTCGGTCGGATTTGTCGGTTGGATGCTTGCGTTCGGCCGCGTGGTACTTCATTCAGCCGAGGAGTGTCGAGTTGTTCGAATCTTTGAACGCGTTCGCTTCGTTGCAACAGCGCCCAGTACTGCGAGCGCACGTCTAGGTGGGTGGTGAATAAACACGACGATCACGATCATCCGATTCGATGCGGCAGATGGTGTATATCGTGTATGAGGCAAAGAATGTGCGTTTGCGAGTGTTTTTGTGCGTGTGTTTATTATTGTTAGCACAGTCACAAGGCGTGCGGCACCGTCCTACGTCTGGAAGTGACAAGGACAACGAGACATTGATGGTGTGGATAAAAATAAATAATATCTGCGTAGGGATCGTCGGTCAGATGTCGGGTGTGATCTTATATCCATACGATGCTAGCAAGTTAACCACAAAAAAATAGAATTCAACCACACAGCAAGTGTTTCCCGTTGCAATGGAATGCAAACCACAGTAAACTCACAGCACAACAGCAATGTTGTTATTTTACCATTGTGGTTCGTTTTTGTGTGAAGATTTGTTTTTGAGGCGATTTAGGATTTCTTCTTTAACCGTTGGACACGTTTTATGTTCTCTTCATTCGGGCGTGTAAAAAGAAACATCCCAATCCAACTAAACAGATCCATAATTCATCCTCGTCTCCAACAGCGGCCGTTCGTACCGTTGAAAGATTCGAGTCGTGCCTTCTAGGTGCAGGTTGTTGTTTTTTTTGTGTACTTCCATCCTGAGGAAGGTTCTTATCTTTAGGCTTGTTTTGTTTTCACTCCCATCGTCTATCCTCCGGCAGCCTATCAGCCAGCGACTAATCAGCTTGACCACGTTCAGGTTGGGAATATGAAACACGGCCTTAGAAGTTTCAAGTATCTTTCGCCATGAAGCAGTTGTTTTTAACCTTCCCGAGGGATTGTTCGCTGTTAGTACGATAGTGATAATTATATTGGTTTCATAAATTATGTGTCGCCTTCCAACAATCGTGTTGTTTTGCGTGCGTTTCATGAATTGTGAAATATTTTTCTTCTGTAAACACAGCTCCAACCACAAGATGCTATACATATTGCTGCTGTATTTGTGCGACTAATTTTCTAAAACTTTAATTAACGTACGTGTGTTCTTCTAACACCAATGAATAGTGACAAGAGTGAAAATGGGTCCGAATTTTACGTCTGCTGAAGTGCTGTGCGTGTTTTTTTTGTTGCGATAAAACATAGAGAAAAGAGTGAAAAAATAATGTAATTTGTGTGTGTTTAAGAAATAATGTTAAATCTTGTAAATCATCTGTTACAGGGTGCAGTAAAACACTTTTGCCAAATCTTCAGCAGTGCCAACAACTTCTAAACATTGATTGCCCCCACGGTGACGATTGAGCTTATCGATATCTGCTACAAATTTCTATCAGTAGAGTGCATTTTTTGGTGATATCACGCTTGGTTTGCTGTGGCGCGTGTGATTGGTGTAAAATCTGATAAGGTTTTAGTGCCCGTTAAACGGAACTGGAGAACGCACCAGGAAGTGCATGGTCGCGAGTACTGACGAGCAGCATAGTGCCGTATTGTCGACCATTGCTGTGGATGCCTCACCGAACGGCCCCGCGGTCGATCGTTGGGGAACCGCTGCCGAATTCGATTTACGCGATCAAAAGCCGCTGGAAAGGCACATCGACGGTTGGCAAAGATTGCCTTGCTAAAGCCAATCGTTTCACCTTAGACCATCTTCAGCGTATCGTGCCATCACCGTCACGGCGGGGGCGAAGGTCAAGACAGCCGTACCGGAAGTGCAGTGTGGAGTTGTGGTTGTGAATCGTAACCGATACCTTTGTTGTTGCAACCTGAAGGTGTGTACGGTGAATGCACAGATAAAAGGGTAAGCAGTAAGTTCTCATATTGTGTTGTACAACCTTGAAAGTTTACCACGAAAGCATTTCTACTGCGGTGTATCGTGTGGAGAAGATTAGAATCGAACAAATAATTATGAGGCGTCTAAAGCGATGAAATATCTTGCTATCAATGTCATTATCGGTTGTCTGGTAGAACAGGTTCTTCCTTGGACCGGAATGGATTCTGTGCGACGGTATGGTGTAAATTTCTCACTACCTGTGGAAGCGCTAATTAGCAACTTTCCGCTGTCTGCTGCGGTAGCCTTCTCGGGATCTTTGTCAATATCCGGCAATGAAACCGGCATCAACCGTACCAAGTAGCAGGTGATTGTGATATGTTGTGATTTTTTACGGAAATCCAATCTGAACGCGTGATGGCTTTGCGATGGATGGACAAGTTATCCCAACAATATTTTGGTGAAACGACAAACTCGACCTACATTAGCGTGCGGCCAACGAAGATCCGACAATCATTATTTAGGGAGCCAATAATCGGTGTTGTTTAAATTAATTTTTACTTCACACAACCGGCACGAAATTAATGCCATAAATGTGATCTCATTACCACACAAACGCTGCTGCTCGTATCAAACGCAACTGATCGCAATAGTGATCTCCTTCTGCTACTCTTTTTGCTCGGAATGTGCGCGATCATAAATCAAATCGGGCTGACCCACAGGGGGAAGATAACAACCAACTATTCGTGTACAGTTGCACACACTCGTGCCATCCGGTGCAGTCGTTCGGCGTACGATCTCGTGCGTGCAGGTTGCACGTAGAGGACACAGAACGGGCCGCTCGGAGGAGTGTTTTAGAAGGGGGTCCTACGAATTGGTAAGCTCACGTTCATGTGCACGTAGCCGCACTACCAGAGCCTTCGAACCGTATCGATCGTGTCGTTTGCATCGGATCTATACCTCGAGGTTATGGCCACCGGGTAGGGCATACTGGTTCGCCCGACAATCTGACCAGTCTCTGCCATGTTTGGTCATATTGTACACCTCCATCCCTCAGCATCGTCGACAAACAGACAGTGTCGGTCACTCGCGTTACCTACTTACCTTCCTTTCCATTGACATCGAGTGCGATTGGGGCGAAGGTTGCCGTCACTGCGTATGTTTACTCCACCAACCTACCTTTCAAACGCCGTCTTTTCTTTTCTTCGTATTTTCTATCTTTCTCTTTTGTATCTTTCTCACACACACACAAACACAGTCTCTTCCCTATTTACAATATAACATATTTGTTCCGAAAAACAAGAATATGCACAATTTGTGCTTCTTACTACCTTCAGTACGCTATTTCTGAAGAAAGCGTCTGTTTTTAGTGCACTCGATCCTTATTTTTTAAGCTTTTATGTATCTTTTACCCAAATTCTTGGGAACTTGGTAAAAGTATTTGAGGAAATAGACGAGCTACTATTGAATATTCGATAAACAAGAACGAAACCATGTCGCGATTAACGCTTATGCGACATTAATTAGCCCTAGCCGCAGAACGTTAAAAATAATACGGTCCGAGAGGTGCGAGAAATGAATTGGTCTTGAAATCTGATTAGCAGTGTGTCTACTGTTGCCCTCCGGCAGTGTTTGTGACCAAAGTACCGTGAATAATCGATCGATCGATCAAAGTTTATCCATCAATTCGAAGTTTCGCTTAAATCCGCAACCTAATGCCACTGTCTTCGAAACTGGTAGAGGGGTTTTCGTTTGTTGGACACGCACACAGTCTGTGGCGGTGGCCTTGGACTACGGAATGAAAACAATTATACAACAACAGGAACACGCCGTCGACCATGATAACGACCGTTACCGAAAATGATGGTGATGATGGCGATGATCTGGCGTGTGTTTTTGGAACGCTGAGACAGTTTTCGGGAAATGGGACGAATCGCTTAACGTCTCTCCAGGCGTTGGCGTTGACGGACGGTATATGCACGGAAAAACAAATCTCTTCGCTTCGGGTTTTGTTTGCACGTGCGTAAATTACACTTAACGAAGATATTTATGGTACGCATCGTGCCATGTGTGTGTTTTAGACCATCATCCTGCCATTAGTTCCTAATCGAGTAGTGTGTTTTTATGTGCATGTTTTGTGTGTACATGCGGAGGTTCATCGCGATGGGGTCGAAAGTTTGTTTAAGCAGTTCATTTAGACTCTTTCATTCTCCAGTGTAATAACCACGGTTATGCTGCCACACTGACCGTGACCAAGGCAAGTGCGTTAATGATACGCGCCTTTATATAATGGATAAAAGAGATTTAAAGAAGTACCCAAATCATTCAGTCAAACTGCAAACCAGCAAGTGAGCCTTTCCGAGCAAATGTGGATATGCGTTGTAATGTGCTTCCAGTAAAGAATTTAAAATGTATATTCCCTTATTATTTCATGTGTGTAAGTGTCTCAAAACCAATGGCGTGTATAAGGATAATTGTTATCTACAGTTGAATTTCCATTCTGCTAGATTATCCAAGAAGTTTATCCTTTTCAGTGTTGTTTTCGTACTGTGTAAAGATAAGAAAAATATATGGAAATTTTAAGCATCGACTCATTTATCTCTTGAAGACTGACGCGCCAAAACGCACATTTGTTGTTGTTTGGTTTGAGACACCATGATTTTTTTGTTTGCCATAGTGTAAATTGTTACATTCATCGTCCAATCATAACGTCGGTGCTTGCAACACGTGCTGAATGAAACACCGCATGGCGCAATACATCTCGTACAGGCGCTAAACAAACTGACTAACTGCGCGGCAGATGGTCGTCGAATGCTTTGCTTGCACATCTATATAGCCGCCTTGATACCGCGGACATTATTGGTGCAATAGTTGAGTGTGTGCATAGATGCGTACAAGCGCACAGCATTGTAAAGATCATGTCGGAGGCATAATCATCCCAAGATCATCCCGCATGATTAGGTCCGATCGTCGGAGCACGTGGGGAAGGAGAGAGCAGAAAAACTTCGAAAAAGATAGATAGATTTGTAGTAATAGAGAGAGAGAGAGAGAGAGAGAGAGAGAGAGAGAAAGAAAGAAAGAGAGAGAGAGAGAGAGAGAGAGAGAGATACGTAAACAGGAGGCTGGAGGGAGAATTTTGATAATCGTTAATAATCGATAAACACCCGTAAAAAACACTGAAAGCTGCGTGTTAGTTATGGCTACCGGAACTGGTATAGGTGCATTTTATCGCAAGGGTTGCTCAAATGAGTAATGGTCTACTAAAAGCACTTCAGTGCCTGATATGCCAACCAATGCCAAAGACGCCAATCAAATGTGGTCATTATTGACGATGCGTTGCGTAAATCATAGCTGAGATGGACGATATCGAAGGTGAAGCACGATAAAAGACAAGAGAATAAGGCGACAGGCTCCTTTTACTGGTTGAATCGCGATAAAGTTTCTTTTATATATCTTCCTTACGTGTAGCTTACGGTAACAAACACTGAGGTTGAATGTGTTTAAAGTAGTTTTACACATCCTAAAATAATTTCATTTTGTCAAATTAATTAGAATAATTGAAACAAATCCTTTTCGGTGGCAGATACGATAGAGGCGCCGGTTTAAAACAGCAAAACCGGGGTTCGAATCCCATCCGGACCGATCCTCTGTACACTATCCAACTACGTGGTAATAAAAAGTCTCGTAAGCCAGAAAATGGCATACATGGCCAGTAGGTCGCTACGACAAAGGAGAAGAAGAACCTTGTCGTTTGCCTCTTGCATTATGCAATCACAACTATTCCTGTAGTATGAAATGAATTGCTGCAGTGATCGCAAAAGAGTAGATCTTTTTTCACTTTCCATGGATTGGAAAAAAATATCTTTGGCGTTCATTCTTTAAAGAATGCTATTCCTTTTTATTCCGCGTAGTTTAAGGATGGAGTAACCGCATAAGCCGCATCAGTCCTAGCAGATCATCTTGTATCAATCAATCTTTTTAAAGTTATTGGTCTTTCATGGTCTTTCGATTTCAATGTTTGTTTCAAAATATTCCATCTTTTAGTAGCGGATTTAAAGTAGGACTGCCACGAAACTAGAAGGTTGTTTGATGCTCGGGAGCCCTTGCTAGCACCGCTCAGTTCGCGCACCGTTGAACCCGCTGCCGCGCAGATCTTCTATTGTAGTAAGCCCATGTATATTACTACTATTTTTGAGGCATTCCCTGGGGAGTGTGGTGTGCTTATTTGCCTTAATTATTCCTCGCACGTTTTGATAAGGTTCTGCTGTTTAGGATCTTTCTAAGCCCGGTCTTACCTTTGTCAGAATTTGTCTAGTGAGATTCTGACCGCCGAGATCCCATGACTGGCGAAGTCCCTGGCAGCCGCCTACTCTGCCCATAGCTTAATCCGCCACTACATAAGGCCCCCTGCGGACCAGGGATCTTCTGTTCTCTCTCCTCTTGTTTAAGTACACACAAGGATCGCTGTGTCGTACCCAAATAGCAATTTTGGGCAGCTTTGTGCGTTTTCTCCTAGATGGCGCCATATACGTGTCCTTGGAGATTTTGAGCCTCCTTCTTTTTTCCTTCTACGACACTACAATCTCGGGAAATGTCTTGGCCTACTATTGCAGGCTTCCGTGACTAGTATTTACCCGCAACAGGATAGTTATTCTTGGACCTCTACATGTGATGTGAGAACAAACATATGAACATTGGTAGCTGGCACAATTCCTTTTAAGTATGATGTATACGATATCATATTTTATTGCTTTTGACAATTCACAAATTGCTGTTTTTTTTCAAATCCACCATAATATGTTTCTGGGTGCACGATATGGTGCAAATGGACTATTGTTGCACTCCACACTAGTTTTTTTTACACTATACTTCCAAATGCATCGGTAAAGATACTGGAAGTTTAATGGAAATTCGCGGTATTGTTTGTGGTATACATTTTTGCTGTTGGGTATATTTGATGCTAATGAAATAAATGTTAAACATTAACAGTTCAAGAGCATTAATTCTGCTAGATACGTTGCACTAATGGCACGACAAGAATTAGCATTCACACTCAGAAAACAGTGCTTGACTTTTCTATCGCTTTGCTTTTCGTTATAGCGTCCTTGACATCATCTCGGCATAACGGCACATCAGCTACCGATTCCTAGTGCTATCAACAGCGGAAGACTTCACATTGGTCACTCCAGTGTGATAGTGTACTGCCGGATTTCACTGCTTACCTTGCTTCTGCTTCATGGTTCACATAGACCGGCAACGTCAGCATCCTCGACATCTTCGTTTTGATCGGCTGAAGCACCAACGGCTTTCAATCGATCGATGAAGTGTAAGTATTCTTCGTACAAATTAACGTTCGATCGAACAGTGTAGTATAATTGAGCTATGCCGTTCTATGTAGCGTTGCTGGGTCCAAATTGTTTCTTCTGACTTCATTTCCAATGTCCAATAAAGCAAGTCCTCATGACCGCATTAAAAGTAAGATAGATCACCTAGTAGCCGAAAGGTGTTTATAGGAATCGTAAACAACCTCGAAGTGTGGAGTGGAGCAGCATGTGTTTCTCTGTCTGGCTAGCGAAGTGACACGGTAAAATTTTATTACACTCGGCAATTGTTATTCGCACAGATAACGGGGAAGGAATAGGCATGGTTGGCGCTGCACGAACCCAACGATGGGACGTTCTTATCGCTCTGAAATCGTTTGTTATCTTTTTCAATTATTTCACCTTATAGTGCTATACTGGGACACGTACGGAATGGAAATGTTGAACTGAAAACGGGCCTAAACGGGCGATAGGAATGATTTTGAGATAAGCACACCGTTGCTGCAATTTTACATTGACTGTAGCGTGATTAGCTTCCGATAGTGGTATTGTTACAACTTTTCTTGTTTTTCGTGCAGCTAAAGTACAGACGAGCTTTAGACAGAATGCGTCATCAATCGGGCGATGGGGACGATCGACAACGAACCCGGTAACCATCCCAGGCAGTACGGCCAGCGGAACGGCTGAGGGTTATAGCTACACGCTGACCAGCAGTCCTAGCCCTCCAAACAGTCTTCCCATCAACATGCCACCGCCAATACCACCTCGACCTGTGATACGACAGTCCAGCTTCACGAAGATAGGATATATGATCAATACAGCAGTAAACGGAACGAAAAAGCAGTTCAGCAGTGGTAGCAGTAACAGCAACAGTAGTAGCAGTGGTAAGTAATGCGATTTGAATAGTAGATTAGTTCTATGCTCGAACGGCGTTATATTTCTTTTTTTTGTGACACGGGTGCCTTGGCCGCCCATTACTATCTCCCACGACTGCTGATTTCTCATGCGTGGATACACTAGGTCACGTGTTCACTGACGAAAAGTATATCCACATGTTTGAGTGTATTTAATGTTCTACTGCTGCAGTATATCATTTAATTTCAAACACTTAGTTGCAGTACTCAAATACTATGGGCTAATGAGTGGTGGTTTGTATTGCTCTATGTTTTAAACTAGCACAAGCATTTTTTCCTACTGTCTTGTATTTATTAATGTCTGAAATCAAAATGAGAATCGAAATAAATTTAGAATTTAAATTTGAATTGTGGCTCGTAAATATGCCATAGTGAGAAAAAACTGCTCGATTGTCGGAACAGTGAGGAGATTACGGACAAATTAACACAGTGGTTGGTTTTGCATGAAATATCGGTCATTGGAATGATGGTATTTTTATTGATTGCAATGAAATTTCCATAATAGTTGAAAGCAATAAAATACATTTGAACACTAACTATCCGAGTTCTTCGGGAACCGAGCCTTGAAGGAAAAGCGGATAGTACAGATAATGGTACTTGAAAAATATCTGTATAAAATGTATGTCAGGAGGGGTTTTGTATTAGATACTCGCTTTTATTCAACACTGAGGCTAATTCTTGCAAAGAAGATAAATCTGTAATATTAGTAAAAACTTCGGCAATTCGTATCATTTACTAATGAACCCTCTACTTGTTACTGACAACGCTTTTGTTTAGAATATGCAAAACCGGCTTTAGGATGATCTTTTTTTTTTTGCTTTACGGAAAATCGGCGCACCACTGTGTCTGCTTGTAGCGAAATGCGAGAGATGACATATTGTGCAACAATACACTAAATTTAATCTTAACTGACAAAGTGCAAGCACTTGGTGATATACGCACACATGAATCTTGAGGAGTGTTTCATTCAATCTAAAATGTGTATACCTATTGGTTCATTGCTCGAACTATTTTCAATCCAATGTTTTTGGTGGTCAATAACTAAATAAGGCATTTCGCACACAGATTATCTGTTTAACATATTTATTTTATCATTTTCTTATTTAAACCAAAATTGTATGCAATTGAAAGCAACGATAATCCGGCCAGCCAACCCGAGATTAAGAATACCTACAGAGCGCTAAAAACCGGCATTGAATGGAAATGACGAGATGTAAAAAAAAGATTACAAGCGAAGGATCAATTTTTCGGAATTTCGTTACGAATTCTCTGTTCTCGCGAGCCGTTGGTTGCTCATCCCTGACTCAATTGTTAATTGGGGACGCGCGAGTTTTGACAGCTGTACTTGAGGTTCATTCTTCCTCTTTTCATCGTATTGGTTGGAGCTTGGTTGGTTGTCGCTGTTTCGCGTTTTCTCTCAAAATTTGATGTAGAAATAATTCTACGCACTACAACGAAACGCATCGAAAGTGGCCGTGTCACGAGCTTTAGTTTGTCACGAGAAAAATCGTGGAGTGACGGATGATACGTAGGTTTTCCGATAGATTTCTTCCGTCCACGATTTAGCAGCTGAGCCTGTGTGTGCGCGAGCGTGTGTGTATGTGTGTGTGTGTGTGCGCGCGCGTTTGCGACAGTGTGCAATGGTGGCCGTGCAAACTTCTCGCAGGAAAAAAGAACGCTGTTGAGAGTGTCGGATTTTGTACAAATACCACGGATCCGCATGACGGTGTGCGCCATTCCGGTCTTGTGTAGGGTGCGAGAAGCTAATTTTCACAAAAGCTCATCATTAATGTGTAACCCGATTTCCACCACGACATTCCGTGATCGATTTTGGCGAATACCGCAGTGGTAAAGGAAACCAGCAGCGCCTGCTGCTACCTACCTTGCGACGTTGTCAATGTATGTTTCGCACACTGGTCTGGTAGAGGTAGTTTCCAAGTAGTGATTTGACAAGTGGCGACATTCATATCCTGCACGCTTTCAATCCTCCTAGCTTATCGGAAGCGGTACGCAATGGAACGTTCGAAATATGCATTCGCCCATTGAGCAAGATAGCGATCGTTTGCTTAGATGATTAGAACGGTCGAGGAGTTGAGAAAAGTGTTGGTGTTGTTTTATTATTTTTCCTCTTCCCTTTTGTTCACTTCGCTCTAGTCATACGATTGCACCCAGAAGCTCCGTTCCTGCGAAATGTGCGCTGCTGGTAATGACGCGTTTTTGTGGTCCTAAAGGAAGCAAATTTATTTGTCGCGTGTATTAAGTGAATGTGTTTGAGAAGCGTGCATTGACGATGTAACGAAACATTGAGCTTTTTTCCCTCAAGATAGGCAGCATTTCTTTCCGTGTGTTTTAACCATGGTGGGTGGTTCGGTACATGATGATGGTGAGCAAATTTCAACCATACTCGGAAGCGAACCGACCTTGTAGGTATGGTATGGTACATGGTGTGTGGAAGGAGAAAAGTGAGCTGTCACACTCACCCTGGCTTATCGCGCAGAGTGGCTCACAGAGCATCTTGGTAGACATTGGTGGTGTGATGTATTTTTCTGGTTTTCTTTTACCATGTGGCCATTCGTGAGCACAACGTATAGAAATTTGTGAAATTATTTACCCATCTTTAATAAGGAAGACAGGCGTCTCGACAGTTGAGAAGTGATGTTGTAACAGAGCTAAATGCGTGGTGTCAAGACGTATACAAGTGTTCAGTGAATGAAGCATTTCTAGCTACGTTTTTTCATTTTGATTGTTTAACATTTTCCTATCATCAGATTACTGGTTTAGTTGTGTGATCTCCCGTTTGTGTTTCCGAAGTGAATTAAACAAAAGTGCGCAATAATATTGAAAAAAAAAACAACAACATTCAATCACGGGGTTTCTGCATTCTTCAGCACCACGACCGTGACTACGATTGGCCGGAGTGTCTTCTTTTTCTTCGACGAAACCGATTGTTTCAGCTATTGAACGCATTGTCGATTGATCTGGTTTCAAACTATCCAGAAGTAGAGTTAGTGCCGCAAAGGGAAACCATTTACGACACCTTACTTTGCCCCAAATTCTGCTGAAAGAACCAAACGTAGTGAAAACAGTTCGTTCTTGTATGAAGTCTCTCTCTGGTGGAGGTTGCGACTGGATTTGACATGGCCGGTGAGTGTATGTTTCAGGTTTAAGTTATGATACATGGGCAGGGATATCATGGAGCTTAAGGGAGGCCAACATCTTCCGAATACAATCGGCTATAGTAAGCAAAAATGCAGTTGAAATAAAGCCTCTTTGACCTTTGGCCCTTGTGACAACAAATGATCCTAACCTCACATTCAGGATTTCGTTCGCTATGTTCTCGCTGTATCGCTGTGTTGGTCATATCTGCGTTCGGTATTCAGCGCATAATTCTTTGACGTTTGTGGTATTCTTCCTGAAGGGCAGCAGAATCGAAGAAGATCCTCGTATATACAAGACGTAGATTATCGGAATCGTCCCGTACCAAGTGGTTTTATCATGAGGTAGAGCGGTATAGCAAGAGCATTAATGTTGCTATCACGAATAGACCGAAATAGGTGTGTGAGTGAGTAAGAGCATTAGAAGAAGATGGTTGTATCTGAATGTGTTGGTTTCTGCAAAATAACAGAAATAAGAAAACGTATTCGCGCGCTGTACTGTCATTGTGTGCGTGACAGGCGATACGTTCGCATGTACAATACACTTTTACTATCTGAGTCAGTGACGTAGGACAGGGTTCGTCAACACGTGGTCGGGTTGTAATGTTGATTATGGGACCAGCCAAAAAAATGTTACCGGCAAAAGCGACACGAACGTGTGAAGGGTTTTTTCTGTCCTGCTTTAACAATGTTTTGTTGTTTTCATATTTTACTTGATGAACAATTGTTTATTGAAATTGGTATATATTTTATGTTTGCTAATGCTGTTTAAATTGGTTTTTCATATTGTTTAATGTCAAAATATTATTTGAATATTGTTTTCGGATGTTCAGGAAGGGGTAGAGTAGATTGTTGTTTCTTTAAAAAAACAGCTTTGCCATCAAAGAACATTTTATACCCATTCATACTATCGCTTTCAATATAAAACATTTGTTTCTCTAGAAAATAAGAAAAAAATGTGTGAAACCCCAATTTTCTGGGTTAAAAGTGTTTGCCGAACTAATACAATATTATTTATTATCAGTTTTATTATATGAAATTCTTCCTAAAACAATTTGTCCTAGAACGTTCTAGGACAAATTGTTTTAGGAAGAATTTCATATAATAAAACTGATAATAAATAATATTGTATTAGTTTATTCTTAGATAAACGTATTTTTCTATTAAACATCATACTTTTACGAATGACATTTTGAGAGAAGAAAACTAATAAACGTGCCTTCATAAAAAATAACTTGAGGGTGAAGAAAATATTGGCAATGAGATTGGATGGATTTAAGCATTGAGTCATTTGAACTCAAATTAGGCAATAATAAATGGGATTGGGTTCGATTAAGATCAATACCCACGGTGATCAGTGCACCCTTAAACCGTACTGTCCCCAGCATGGTTAAACATGATGGACATCCTTGACCTTGTGCCGTTTTGTATTCTAGGATAACGCGTTCGATTCTTTATGTCGTTGGCACCATTTCAATTGTTTAGCAATAGTTCAATTAAAAACAAAAGACGACATTAGTAGTTTGGACACAATTTCGGAATCAGAGAGGTGATACAGATATTTGCATCTTCATTAGCTCTAATGTACGGTTCATTCTAGTCGGCTTCTAATATGAAATAGCTATTATTTCTCTCATAGCCTGTACGAGAGGTAGGAAAAAAATTTAACAAAAAGCTTCTTATTTGTTTGGTCTCCAAGTGTGACGGATCGTGAAACCGTGGACAAGCAAGAAAATCGATATGTAATGCACAAAACCACAACACTCGTGTAAATCGTGGCTTTTTTTTACACTTGCTTTATTCACTTTTTATGGTTTATTTTATTCTTTTACCAGTGTGCTACTTACGATGTGCCTCAACGACAAACTTTCATGTCCATTAAAACGTTTTAACTCAATTAAAAACGTTGTAATAAAAAAATGTCCCAAAGAGGACACCTGATTTTTGTGAGAAGTGCATTTTTGAACCAAGAATAGAAAATCTGCAGATAGTAAAATTGAAAGAGAATTTTTTTTGCAGGGTAAGTAGTCACTTACTGCCGGCTTGACATTAATTTCCAATCGATGTCATCTCATTTTATCCATTATGCACGTAGTAGTAAATTGTCGCCTTCCGTCTCAGGGAAGGAAGTGCTCTCGAAAAGATTCGAAGAGATAATTTAGTGCCTTGGATGGAAGGCTTAAAGTTGATTGGTATGGCAAAAAGGTATGAGAATAGCAACAGGAAATTCGCCGAATGTTTTTCTCGATTTGTTTAGTCACTAGTCTGCAGCCACCATGTGCCGCCGTGATGCTTTCATATACGAAATCATCCTATGCTGGTCTCGTGAGTGCTGTGCACTTACCCAAGCTATTTCTGGACCGAATCCTAAACGAATGATAAGGAAATTTCGGTTACACAGTGTGGATTCTTTTAGTGGAAACAATCTAATCTTGCACTCGCAATCAAGACATACAGGATACATCTTGGTTGGAATATTGTCACTGTTAGCTGTCTGCTACCTTCGGAATTTGTTATAGGATTGTAATTTGTTTTTCCAAAAACCAGTGCCAAGTGGAAAAATGTCCTTTTAACCTTGTGGTATGTACGTATAGTCGATCTTTTGCTATTGTCAATTATTGAAAATTATTGAAAAATAGTTGATTACCATTAAATAAGATTCAGTAACAAAAAAGGGGTCTCAGTGGTGTCGAATGTGCGACTGATAAATGCCGCTAATATTTTACTGCTTTATCTTGTTTTGCATCAAATTCACTACAAACTCCAATGAACACTGGGCCTTGTGGAAAGTAAATCATAACTGATTTCTGTTATGGCAGGTTGCTGATAACAAAACAAGACGCGGTGAGCTTTAAAACATGCCAATCGAACGATTATCTTTCGTGATGGATTTGGGGCTCACCAAGGTGTTGCAATCAATCGGTTTTATTGTTTGAACATAGCTGCATTACAGGAGACGTACAAAAAAAATCAAAACGTTCATACTGTTGGTATTGCGAAACCATTAAAAAAACGTGGTGAAGATGTACACAAGGTTCACCATTAATTTTGCGTTGTTGAACTTGCGTGAAGAAAAATCATCTAAATTAGTGTGTATTTCTTTCTTTATGCGGTAGAAATATTTGGGCATTAAATTTACATACTTCCAAATGTGGTAACCTAATAATTTGTCTTATCTTTCATCCCACACATACACACTCTTAGGTAATGGCGAAACATCGTGGTGCTTTTCACAGATAAAGGGTGCCCTGGATGATGATGTTACCGAAGCCGACATCATTTCCTGCGTCGAGTTTAATCATGATGGTGAACTTTTGGCCACCGGTGACAAAGGAGGACGGGTTGTTATATTTCAGGTAAGAACATTCATTCAATGCGATCGTGTGATGTAACGTAAAGAAAGCGTAAAAACAAATGCATTCAAAAATGTTTTGGACAAACCCCCAATGTGTATCGTAATGTTCTTGCGAGGAGTGTTACTCACATAGTCCATCGATGCACATGGAGAAAAATTCGAAAGTACAGCAAGTTGACATTCGACAACAGCACATAGTTTTTTTTTTAGCTTTTCGCTGTGTGCTATTGGTCTGTTGTAGTCTTTACAATTTTACGTAACAAACAGGGGGTGACATGAGGCCGAAAACCGGTCATGTTTCCTTTTCGCTTCCATAATTGTAATAAGTTCAGTATTTTGATAGAAGCTTTCATGATTTTTGCCCGCAGGGAACTCAGCGGTTGGATATTTAACCTAGATCCTGCTATAGATACCTGTTTGTTTTGCACTCTTGTTTCGTATTGGAATCAAAACGATTGTTTCTTCTTATTTAATTTATACGGCAGAACAGAGCAACAGAGTTTGTGTAACAAGTTCCCAATAATCGGGGTATTCACCTATCCTGGAAAATCGGGAAAAGCGGAAACTAGCGTTGAATTTAAGTTTACCTACCGGGTAAACTCCAACAAATTAACAACAAATAACTAAATAAAACTTTCACTACTAACTTCAGCTTATTAAAAAAAATGTTTTATTTGTTCTAAATACCTTTTTGTTATTGGTCCGAATGATTTCATATTAGCCGGCATCGTAATGGCGTTTGGCCATAGCCGAGTTGCAAATGTCTCCTGCCTGTATGTAATTTTTCACCAAATGATTACAATGCTCCACTATCCATTTGTAACACCCCTCGGAGTGATTCAGAAATTCCTTTATATGATTTAAAATCATGTATTGTCCATGAGGAAAAGAAGTTAAGTGAGTCTGGATAAACCATGAAAAAAACAGGGAAAGAGTCGGGAATTTGACATTCTGATTGGGGTGGTCACCCTGAATAATGAAATATTTTTTAAACATTATTAAAGTTCGGCAAGTTTTTGATATTTACCTGTGTTTTTATTTCTTTCTTCCCCAGAGGGACCCGTCTTCGAAGGCATCAACACCGCGGCGTGGTGAATACAACGTGTATTCAACCTTTCAGTCGCACGAGCCAGAGTTTGATTACTTGAAGTCGCTGGAAATCGAGGAGAAAATAAACAAAATAAGATGGCTGAAGCGGAAGAATCAGTCCCATTTTCTGCTCTCGACCAACGACAAAACGATCAAGCTGTGGAAGGTATCAGAGCGCGATAAGCGTGTGGAGGGCTACAACACGCTGGAGGACAATGGGAGCATCCGCGATCCGGCCTCAATCAACACGCTGCGAGTACCATCGATGAAGTCGATGGATCTGATGGTGGAGGCGTCGCCACGTCGCATATTTGCGAACGCACATACCTACCACATTAACTCGATCTCGGTGAACTCGGATCAGGAAACCTACCTATCGGCGGATGATCTCCGGATTAATCTGTGGCATCTAGAGATTACAGACCAGAGTTTCAACATTGTCGATATTAAGCCGGCGAATATGGAGGAGCTGACCGAAGTGATCACCGCGGCCGAGTTCCATCCGACCGAGTGTAACGTGTTCGTTTACTCGAGCAGCAAGGGTACAATTAGGTTATGTGATATGCGCTCTTCGGCGTTATGCGATCGGCATGCAAAGCTGTTCGAGGAGCCCGAGGATGTGGATATAACGAATAAAAGCTTTTTCCGCGAAATCATCAGTTCTATAAGCGATGTGAAGCTGAGCAACTCCGGCCGCTACATGATTTCGCGGGACTATCTGAGTATTAAGGTGTGGGATTTGCACATGGAAACGAGACCGATTGAAACGTATCCGGTAAGTGAATCGGTAGCTCTACAGCTTGTTTAACACAACATTGCTTTTTTAAAACTCATATTAATTTACCCATCTGTTGCCACAGGTTCATGAATACCTCCGTACGAAGCTGTGCTCGCTGTACGAGAACGATTGTATCTTCGACAAGTTCGAATGTTGCTGGAATGGCAACGATTCGGCAATTATGACCGGCAGTTACAACAACTTCTTCCGCATCTTCGATCGAAACACGAGTAAGGACGTTACGCTGGAAGCGTCCCGCGACATTATCAAACCGAAGACGGTGTTGAAGCCGCGCAAAGTCTGCACCGGTGGCAAGCGGAAAAAGGACGAGATCAGCGTGGATTGTTTGGCCTTCAACAAGCGGATTCTCCACACTGCATGGCATCCGCTCGAAAATATCATCGCCGTGGCCGCAACCAATAATTTATTCATATTTCAGGATAAGTTTTAGCCAATAGTAATAGCAGTAGTGAGGATAATTAAATATTATTCTTATTGTAATGATTATTATTATTATTATTGATAGAGTTTCCTGGGCAAAGGCGGAACAAAACGAGAACTGTACGGGAAATGGAGCGATTGTGTGAAGGCGATTGCGAATGGCGCAAAAGTTTGGGCATGCTCTACAAATCGGTTGGGAAATGCGAACGAATTGAAAGAGACACAGTGTTTTCGGGTCATAAATTACTGTAGGCGGTAGGGAGCAGAAGAAGTACGAAAACAATCAAATGGCTAGAAGAAGAGGAAGCCCGCCTTTGCAGCTTCGGCGCACGGCGGGCATATGCGTGTATGATGGTAGTACACATCCTTCACTGGAAGAGAGTGTAAGGAGAATAAGTGGCCACACAAAAGGTAGCTAGGATAGACGATGTACGTACGGTGATCCGATTGCAATGCACTGCATGATGTTGTTGAAGCACATGAAGTTGGAACAGCTTTACACAGTTCATATTTTGCGCGAAAAGACAAACCTGTTGGAGTGTCTGCTGATGTACGAGATCAATTCCAGTTGCTATTTATCATTTCTCCAATCCAAAATGTCCCTTCAATTGGGTGGGGAACGATGGTGCAGTGAATGTAACGGAAGCTTTCTTTTTCGGTTTTGCATTTTTCGTTCGTTGTCAAGCAGCAACTATTTTGATTTGTCCAACTGCCTCACACAGGCCTAGTAGTCCCAGGAAACACATAAACAAGAGCAATCCGACCGTTATCTGGCCCAACAATAGCATCCGGGAGCGTAGGCTTCAGCGACGGCACTATACAGAAGAACAATAACTACTGAAACGCCATGCATGTGTTTGAGTGCGGGTATGTTGGTGTGAATGAGCCGAAGTATGAGTGCGTTTAGAATGAGTGTATGCAATGTATTTTGAATGCGGTGCGGTGTGCAGATGTCAGAGAGACACAGAGAGAGAGAGAGAGAGAGAGAGAGATAGAGATAGAGAGAGAGAGAGAGAGAGTGGACACACTGCGTGCTTGGAATGATATTAGTATGAAAAAGGAAAAAAAAACATCGTTAATTCTAGATTCTAGAGAAATAATCCAGTTAGGCCGGGTGTTTTGGGTAAATGATTCTAGAGATGGAATGAAAAATTGTAAAAAAAAACGAATCCCTGCGTACGAAGCGGTTGCTGGTTACAGTGTGCTAACAGAAGATGGGGGAATGCACAGTCAAGATGATAAGCAACTGAAATAATTTTGCACATAGTATCAGAAAGGGTATCAGGAACAGGAAAAGTGTCAATCTTGAATGGGAATGTATAACACAATATAGTCAAAATCAATCCTTATTTGATTCATTGAACCAAGTACTCGTTGATAGGTTTTATTTTCAGTTTGTGAAACGTAGCCTTTCATCATTTCGAGCCATTCTACGATTAGAGAGAATTACAAAATCATAAGAATTACGGGCGGTAGCATTCATGACGGTTCACAACAATCATTCTCACAGCGTTACACGCGGACACATCGGATCAACAACAAAAAAGTAATCACCGCATCCAATGTTTAATTAGGCAAGGCTAACAGGCTAAAATATCAGCATACTTCTCGCAGCTCAATAATGGTTAAAAACAACAGTACCTTTTCCGTGTTGAATTAGCATAATGCGGCTGTATGTATGTATGTATTGAGGGTTATGCGCGCGCGTATGGAATCGCGGAATTCGATAATCTGCTTTCAATTTTTACTCATTTTTCATTTCCGAAATGAAATATGTGTTTGTACAACTATTCATAAAGCGGTGAGGGGTCGTCGTGTGGATGGAACCTCTCGCATACAACACTTTACTCCCACACTCGGTCCCGGCTATTCCAATTGCACTTGATGCAACCAATTACAGAGAGATTAATGGACGACATTGTTTGTTCGCCATTGGAAGCTTGACACTGACGATGCCAGCCGTCGAAGCTTTATGCATGTTGGAGGGATTTATAACACTTAACACATTTGATCGTTTTTTTGTGTGTCCGTTTTGCATTTAATTGGGCAAGGCTGAAGCTTACCAACAAAAGTGAGATAGTGTACGAGAAGGATATATATGGTCAGCTATAAACGACAGCAGCGCAAATCGAAAACAAACACTCACCGCACTTAATTACAATGCATTAAAACTAAAGCTAGAGCGAAAGAAGGACGAACTAAGAAATATTAATCTAAGGGGAAGAGGAAGTGAGAACAGCAGAAATGTTATGCTGCTGTGGAGCGCGCGCGCAATGGCAGGGTATTGGAATTGGTTGTTGTCATTGTAAAAAGAGTGTGCTCGGTCACAGGCAATTGGTTTAACTGTGTGGTTGCGTAGCACGAACGTTTTGTCGATCGTGTCATATGAATTCCTGGTTTTAGATTTTCGCTGTTGTTTTCTGTTCGAAAATTGAACTCGTGCCACGTGGTTGCGAGTAGCAGTTTACACGCGCGGTAATGGCAATATGGTGTGCGTACGCATAATGGTACATCCTGCAGAGAAAGATACGTACGCGGTCATGTGTAGTTTTAAAAACAATTCCTTTGCGATAGTGTTTTTTTATGATTATTCTTTACATTAAGTTAAACTTTTATCCCATTTATGTTGTTGCTGCCTTCCGTTCCGATTCGTTTTACTAATTAAAGATTTTGTTTGTTAGTTCCCAGAAGCATTTGGTTAAATCCATCTCGGTATCACAGCTCGAATGGCAGAACACGCTCCTTTGCCGCCTTTGCGTTTGTATGTGTGTGTGCGTGCGTGTGTGTGGGTAGGCAAGAAAGACAAACAACAGGCGGCAACAACCAGCACGATTGGTTTATTGATTGGAAATTGGAAATGCGGGACAGAATTGCTTGTATAAGATGGCATGTGATACTCGTGTTTACTTCGTGTTGTACGATCACAAAAGACTACATAGAGACAACAATATAGGAAGGTTGGATGGGTGGATGACGATAGATGTGTGATGGTTGAAAGAATAGCGCAGGAACAAAGATGAAGACACAAATCGGTACGACGAGCGTCGCAGGGGGTCGAGGGGGGGGGGTACAATTGAAAATGCTTGAACGATATGGCAACAGAGCAAGGGTGGTATATAAACACACACACACACACAAACAGAGACACACAGCATTTTGGGCGCCAGAGACAAAGAAGGAAAAGTTTATGAAATCCAAGAAACGAAGCAGCATAAGCGAAGCAACAAGAGAAACAACAAAATCAAATGAAATAAAACAATGAAATAAACCACAAACATGCTCAAATGTATGGCGATAACGAAAAGAACAACAGGACAAGTATTGAGAACAAAGGTGCGCCTAAAGTAAGTAGATTTTGTTTTATATTTTAATCACGCAAGTATTTATGGAATAATAATCTAGTATGGAATAATAATAAGTATTTAAGAAATAACACAGCAAAAGGCATTCTTGGTTGAATTTGGCAAACATATTTGTATAATCTGTTTCTTTTCTTTTTCAGGCTTATCTATGGAGGATTTTCCAAACGTACAATCAGAGTTCCTATGGGGCCTACAGGAGAAAATAAGCTAGTAGATCATAATAATATGCACTGCTGCACCATTGTGTGTGTTTTTGCATGTTTGATTATTTGATGTACTGTGGTGTCCACAGACACTGCAAGACCTGTCCCTGTTCCCGTTATCTCAGAGGGACGAGTGTGTGTGTGTATTAGCAAATTTGAATTCCACCAAGAATGTAGATAGACAATAATTTGCGCTTCCAACAGTCGGTAGTAAGTAGCGATAACGTGAAGTGCAATTAAGCTTTGGTTCTTGTAAATTTTAAGATTAAAAGCCCATCATACGTTGTGCGTTTTTCGTGCAAGGAGGTATGTAATAGCGGTTTCAGATTTTCTTTCCTGTCGATATAAACGAACACTATTTGTTTTGAAGCTGATTTAATTAAATACAGTGTAACCGAGTCGTGCGTTATCGTACCGTGTACTGTATGCACAGTTAATCAGGCGTCAGAATATGCAAGGTTCGGACAATACGTATGCACCGCCTGCACTGGAGCAGCAACCGGCATTTACCGAGCTAACCGAAGTGGCATCGATTGGGGTAAGGATGAGTTTGTTTTAATTTTTGCATTACACATTTCTTCCCGAACCTTTTTCCAGAGCAATGGATCGATACTATTCGCTACGGACGATTTCTTCGCACCGGCTGAATGGATGCTAAAGGATTCGGAGCCTGTTTTTCGCCCGGACGAGTATACTCCCTTTGGGAAATGGATGGATGGGTGGGAAACGCGACGCAAACGTATCCCCGGGCACGATTGGTGCGTAGTCCAGCTTGGTGCTCCAACAGAGATTGCCGGTATTATGGTGGACACCGCATATTTCACCGGCAACTATGCGCCTCGCATTTCCATCCAGGGTGGCACATTGGACGACACGATGCGGTGTATGCTGCAGACTTCCATACCGCGCCAGGTGGAAGGCAATAGCGATGCAAACATCGGTACAGGGCGAACTAAGGAGGAACTGGGAATGGTAGATTTGATAGGTACAGAGCAGTGGGATGTGTTGCTGCCGCGAACAGAGCTAAAGCCGGGGTATGCACACACCCGACGGCAGTATTTCAACGTGCCGAAAGGAAAGCAACCAATGGTGGTAAATCATTTACGTGTTAACATGTTTCCGGATGGTGGGATTGCACGTTTGCGGGTGTACGGAACGGTGAGACCAAACTGGCACGATAGCCTTTTTGCGAAAAGAGCGATCGACATGATTGGAATGCTGAATGGAGGCCGTTGCACTGGTTTCTCGAACGCTCACTATGGACATCCGCGCAATTTGATTAAACCCAACACGGGAGTCAATATGGGTGATGGTTGGGAGACAGCACGCCGGCTTAATCGACCGCCAGTGTTGCGGGTTGATGCTGCGGGAATTCTACAGGTACCCGGAAACGAATGGGCCACCTTTCAGCTGGGTGCCCCCGATGGATGCTGGGTAACGCGTATATATATTGACACGAGACATTTCAAAGGAAACTATCCCGACAACGCCATGATAGAATATGCCAGCAAGGATAATCCGGAAGTGTGGATGCCGTTGATAGAAAGGAAAAAATTAGGCCCACATTGTAAGTACGAATGTACGCTGGAGCCTCAAGAGTATGCAGCTTCGTACGTACGCATTACCATTGCACCGGATGGGGGTCTTTCGAGGGTTCGTATTTTTGGGATGACAACAAGAGACTAGAAAACGTTTGGTGGAGAATTTGTAATAGAAATGTTCTTACATTGTTAAGTTGGCTATCATTCGAACGTGTGCTTGATAAGTTGACAATGTACAATACTTGTTTGGGTGAATTTCTGTGTATTTTTACTTTATTTCTGTATCCATGCCCACACGACGAGGCCACACGCGATGACAAGTAACCGAATCGAATGATTAAAGCTCATGTGCATCGTACCATGATTACGTGCCGACTGGCTGTAACTGTCCACAATGTGTATCTTCCAGCCCATGTTCGCGTGTGTGAAGCTGTTGTAGTAAACCACATCCGGCCAGCTGGTGTTGGGAGTTATCTCCAGTACAGCCGGGTCGCCGGAATCACAGCTCCACTTGAGTGTGCGGTTAAACTTTTTGAACGTCGCAAAATTATCATCCAACCGGCGATCTTGACCCTCTGGATGGCGGGCAAGACAAAGCGGACCGGCGGCAATGGGTTTGGGACGTCCACGGCGCGTAAACTCGACACCCGCCAGTACCCGAATTTCGCTTTGCCGTGCATCGGACAGTCGATCGAAACCACCGTGCGGTTCGTCCGTGATCACGAGCGGATGGTAGAACTCGGGTGAGTGCGGATTGTTGCCACCGCGCACCAGAAACGAATAGGTGAGTCCACGTCGTAACCACAGTTCCGGGACAAGGAACCCGTTAATGTACCATGCAAGTCCGTTCGATACGTGCCCGGTAATGCCTTGGTAGCCGCGCTTACCTCCCGCAGGTCCAAGCGTGGCCGTGAACGATCGGACCGACCGATCGAAGATCTGTTGACGCTCCCACACATCCTTCAGGTTGGCCTCGCGGCTGGTAAAGCTGAAGCAATCGTTGACCGGCTCGGAGGTGTTGAAGTGAACCTGCACGTTTCGTTTCGGGTAGACATCGTGGTAGGTCGGTTCGTTGTTCGAATCGAGACGACCCATCGCCCACACCACGTACATTGGACGATCCAGCAGGTACTCCTTGTCGCCCGCATCGGACGAGATCAGTGTGCGCCGAAAGGTGATCGTGTTGATGTCGTTCTCCCGACTGAACGTATGCAGCTGGTAGCTGTCCAGCCCGCCAACCACATCGTCCCGGCAGACACCCTTGTTTTGACCGAGCACCTGCACACAAGGTGCGAGGGAAGTGATGTTGTAGTCCACAGCATATCCACGGTGCCCATCTATGAACGCGACAACCACGTCCGCACCAAGCATCTGGCTCCGTTGTTCCGACCCGGACAACCCAAAGGAAAGGTATTCATCCTGTTGTACGTTACCCGCCAGCTGGATAGTAATTTGCGGCCCAAACACTTCCCAGGAAACGCGATAATCTTTGTGCAGCTGGCGACAATTCGGCAGTGATTCGGTGTGTGGCGTAACGCGCACCAACGATGGCGGCACGTTCAGATCGTCCGAAATGAGAATCGAGCCGTAATCCCGGCGCGCTACCACATCGTACACGCTGAACCAATCGATGTCGAAGATTGTCATATCGCCCGGAAGCTCCAGGGTGATCGTTTCACGATCGTACGCACGTATGGGATCGAGGTAGCCCATCTCGTCCGGCACCTTGCTGCCCTTGGACGACGGGGACGGACCAACGCCGACCCAGAAATGTACCTCCGCCTGTGTGCCGGCCTTTCCGTCGTAGCTGAAGTCGGTGATGCGGATCGTTTTCGAGTCGAGGATGTCGATCGTGTCGCTCGACACCATTGGTCCACCGGCAATGGCGGTCAGACTGCCCGCTTTTTGCGGTACGGGCGGTTCAAAGTCTTCCGGAATGTACACATCGGCGAAGTTATTCTGCGAGTTCAGATCGTACACGGCCAACCATTTCACCTCCGTAATCTTCTTGTTATCCGGCAGGCGTATCGTGAAATCTTTGTTAAAGTATCGCTCCAGTATGTTTGTTCTGGAATTGGGAAAATTTCACATGACACGGGCCTAGCATTGGTCACGGTTTACTTACTTTCCGTACTCGTCCGGCACGATAAATCCTTGCGGTCCGGGACGATTGCTTGCACCGGACCAGAAGAACGTGTCGACTCCATTGCCGTCGTAGTTGAAGCCGGTCAGCAGGAACGTGTACTCGTCAACGGCGTAAACATCTCCCGAAGCTTGGTGGTGGTAGGAGTTGAACTTGCCTATGTACTTCCCCCGATAAGGACCATCTTCCGGTTTTTGACTTGCTGCCGAAGTAAGTAAAAAAATTATCGTTAGTCTTCTATTATTCTTCTATTATTATATCTTTTTCATTTTTTCATCTATTCTTTCATCTATTATACCTTCCATTTTTTTAGCAAACTAAATGAGAAATGTTTTCAGAATTATTATTATCAGAGCGAATTATTGCAGAAGTTAATAATTTAAAATTTATTTACCAGTAATCTTTCTGTGAATAGAGAACAATCATGCCGTAATGCTATAATTAATATTATTTAAAAATGAGTTTTAAACTGAAACCATTATTTAAAGAAAAAAAGAAGAGTTAATTTGTGTGTATTCTTTGGGATTGTAAATGGTGGAATTTCATGTAATTCCATATAAAATTGATGATTAAGTAGTTACACACACACACAACATGACTAATACTGCCCGGATGAAACATCATCACAGACCGCTTCCTTATAGTGCTGCAAAGTTTAGTCTTATTTTCTTCGCGCCTTAGTGGTACGCATTCCTTTCAGAGCAAAAACGAAAAGGAATGGCTTAAGTTGACTGCACTGACCGGACGGTTAAACTCACTTCTAAAGCAACAAGCGTAAACCTCAAGGTTGCGCACTGTGCGTACAACATTTCCGCAATATGTACGCGGCAAGACAGAACGTATCGCTTCCGAACACACTCTCCCTTGGGCTCGTTTGTTTTATTTTCTGTTTCGCCCTCTTTCACGGTTCGTCGCTTGCCGTTCCCCAGTAGAAGTCTTTCGTATGATTCGCATCCGCTGTCTGTTTAAAGCTTTACTTACCAATGTTGTCTAAAATCATCGCAAACAGCAACACCTTGAACACCAGAATCGGTATCGATCCACGCCACCGGACGGCCGATCCGTACATAAACCGCATTCCTTTCATACTTCCTTCCATTCACAGCCTAGCGTAACTGTACAAATTGCTTACAGCAACACAGCAATAATCCTAACAAAAAAAGGAAGCAAACCCTTGCTCCGATACGGTGTGATAAGTTCACGATCACACGCACTTTGGGACGGTTTGGGGCGTAGGAATTTCGTTGGTGAAATGGGTGCCTGCAAAACGCTTCTTAGTTGTTTGCTTTCACTGGTGTCCCCCACTCTCCCGCCGTCGGACGTTGCTTGTGGAAAGCGCGGTGAGATTTAGATAAAGATTCGCACCATACGCTCGTGGGCGAGTTTCTAATCATGCTTCTTTAGCTCACGACACTTATCGTACACTTGTGTACCGATTGAAAGCAATCATAGAATCGCACTAAAATCACACGGGGAGCGAGTGCGTGCCCTGTTTTTATTTCTTTCTCTGTGAACTAAAGAGACAGGAACTTGCATCAACTGGCTCAGGTGTTCACAGTGCACGCGAATGACGGCGACGTACACGTAGCAGCAGCAACAGCAGCAGCAGCGACGATCGTGGTTGCCGCTTTTCACACACTACCAGCAACGGCGATCGTAACAATCGTCGACCATCTTAAGACTGACTGACACGACTACCAAACAATATGACGGCAGAAAGCGAACCGCAATACGCACTACGGAGAGGAAGTAAACCGACGAGACACCGCCCGTACAAATGGTAGTTGGCAGCGTTCGGCCGTGTGCTGTGTGGCCACGATCGCCGTTCGTTAACAGCTGCAGTCCGTGCGCGGTCTCGAGTACGGTCCGGTTACTTTCGCGAAATAGACACACCAACACACACTCACAGACACCGACAGCAGTGCACTGATCGTGCAGACTCGCAGGAACGCATACACGCAGCTTCGGTTTCCCCGGGATGTGAATCAGAAAGCTGTCAATATATCTTCGCATTGGCCGTATACGCGTTTCGAGATATGTTGCATACGCATTTTAACATTTAGCATTTGCTGGCGAAATGTTCTTCAAAATGTGAACAACGATAGCAACTTGTATCCAAAGTCCGTGAATTTGGACGGAACCATGAAACCACCACAGCCATGTGTCAAGGTCACAATTGAGCAGAGGGCAGAATAATACATCCGGAAGAGTTGTTGAACATTATTAAGCTTGAAATAAGCGTGCCATTTTTGATAAGCTAAAACATAACATATAATATAATGTTTGTTTGTGCGTCAATCAATTTCCCAATATGCAAAAACACGTAACACACCGAACAATTCGGGTTAGCTTAAGTTTATTGTAGTTTTCTTGTTTGTATACGGCTCTCTATCACCAACTACGCTAGATATTTCTCTCTAATCCAACACAATTATCGGTTACATATCGGTTTATGTGTCTCTTTGTTTTTCTAATACTCGCATTTGTTTTTGCTTCGGATAGTAATCACAATCATTCGTTATTAATCCTTCCCGCGATTTGAATTGCTAACGCTCTTGTACATGCGGTACATGTAGGCTGTTCGGTTTGTCATAAAAGCAGTATTTTATTGGTAGTGTTTTGTGTAACATTCTTCACGTGCAACGACGTTTCGGGATGGGGACACGACCCAATAAACCCAATGGGAGCGGTTACATATTACGTTTATCAGTAGGCGCTACATGCAACTGCGTGGAGGTTAGTGTTTGGAGTGCAGAAGTGTCTGAACGGCCAGTCCGCTACAATTCTAGCGTCGTTTACTTCAACGGATAGCAAGAAGCCTAACAGTTAGTCTCGCTCCATATGGAAAGGACTTTTGGACGTCTTTGAAATGATGTGATCGAAACTATCAACTGAAGTTTACCAAATGACGAGAACTCGCAAGCTTGCGTAGCGATAAATAAAAGTTTCCAGCATAGTAGGTCATTTGGTTTGCGTTCGTGAAAATACATAAGCTTTGATTGCTCTAATAGCTTGATACATATTTGGAGTTTCATGGTTAACAGATTCGATAAAATAATCAGCCAAGAAATACAGGCAGCGAGCAACTTGCTCGAGGAAAAAGTTTTTTTTTCTCCTGATACATCCTAACGTCAGGGAATTGCTTGTGGACTATGTTTCTTCCATTCTCGGCTTGGCTCTACAATCTGGTTTCTGCTTAATGTGTGGCTAATTTTGACCTGAATTACCCAATAGACAGTGAGACACGAAAGACGTTGGTTCAGACACTAATTAAACCCGAAGTCAGGGCATGTATGGAACGACTATTCTAGGCTATCTCCGGTCCATGTGTAATGAACATCTATAACACTTTGTAGACCTCAACTTTCGCCTCACGGTAGATGAGTAGCATGCGGCCCAGAAGCTTATCTATAGTCGGTGCTACACGCTGTATTACGTTTGGTTATGTATTGCAGTTACACAATGGTAGCCATTCCCTTCCCGTAAGCCTTTAGAACGTATATTGGAGCGTTTCCCTGCCAAATGGCTTTACTGTGCTCATTTAATATATTTGCAACATTCCTAAGTATATCATCATACAGATGTTTATTGACGTTCACAGTTATATGCTATGCTTTAGTGTAAGCAACGTACTGGGTGTGTATTACTTTAGTTAGATTGGTTTGTTTGGTTAGTGTTTTCAATTTGTTTTTCAAAGTGGTTGGTTTTGTTGTTGTTGTAAGTTCTACGATGCATATGCACGCACACCTTCCCTCATTTGTTGCATTTGTTTTGAATTTATTGCTAAGAAATTGACAATTAGCTCCTAAAGACTGTGCTGCAATTGGTAAAACATTGGTTTAATTATTGCATACGATTTAAAAACAGAAGTTTACACAAAATCACAGATTTAGAACTTAGCTGAACCCAAAAACGCACGACAGGCGGGGTTTTTTCCGTACGACCAGATGCTGAGGCTACTAACTACGCCCAGAAGGATACTTACGGATAGTTACTACATTGAACCATTGGGCTTAGTACGGTTCATGCCGTTTGACGAATTCTTCCAGCGTTTTCGGTATCTGGTTGCGGTACGGTATGCCAAACCGCACGATCACGGTCGAGCAGAGACACTTGAGTGGAAGATAATTTAACGTCGGAATGTCGTTGATGGGATTGTTGCGTATTAAGTTTAATGGGCGATCGTCTTGCCGATTTGGTTCATCCAAATGTGCGCCGTACTCGAGCAGTGTGTAAATCACCTTGAGATAGAAATCATTCACAAGCATTTAAGTAAAGCGCAGTAATAGTCTACCGTCCTCGGTCCATACTTACATCTCGATCGTAGTTGTAAGGCATAGCAGCAACCAGCAGCGGTGTCGAGTTGGATTCATTTTTCGCATTCACATCAGCGCCACAGTCGAGCAGCAGTTTGGCCACGTTCAAGCTCGGAAACACGGTCCGTTGGGAGGTGGAATCGTCACTGAAGTAGCCACTCTTGATCACGTTCAAGCGCGACACGGACAGGTGTAGCAACGTGTCATTGGTAATGGCA
This sequence comes from Anopheles minimus, assembly GCA_000349025.1. NCBI lineage: Eukaryota > Metazoa > Arthropoda > Insecta > Diptera > Culicidae > Anopheles > Anopheles minimus. The sequence goes on along the minus strand of KB663622.1, from coordinate 4,820,737 downwards.
CTGCGTACCTTGCTGTGGACAAGCGTGTGCACCGCTTTGTAGATTGCGTTACGATCGTCGTTCGTTTTGGCTGTCGCTAGCATGAGATACATCAGGTGCGTAAGGCATTTCATCACGCGATCAAAGTTTTCTTGCTGCTTCCGATGTACCGGCCGGATGGTGATGAGTTGCCGGGCCACCGCTATGTTGGTGGTCAGGATGCTGAACACGGCGTACACATCCGAGAACCTCGGAACGCTGCCTTCGTACATTTCCACGGGCATCATTTCATCGTACCCGTCGATAAGATCTAACATCAATCTGACGAGTGCTTGCGCCGTCAAGCAGGCGTCCGAGTACAGGATGGAATACTTCTGCACCCGTACCTGTAGCGCCAGCAGCCAAAGGTCGATGCAGCGCTGGAAGCGATGTGCATCGGCATATGATGCCCCCCGGAACATTAATCGAAACAGTGTGTCCCTGTGGTCGATGCCGAGAATGCGCTCGTAGATGAGCAAACTCTGTACGCGCATGGCGTCCATATCTGCCGCAATATTGTCCAGTTCGGGGATTGTGGTAAACTCGACCGCATATCCGTAAGCCGCCCGCGGCTCCATTGTGGGTTTCTTAGGTATATATTCGGCTTCTCGCAAGCGAATCTGGTGCGCCAACCGCCAGTGAAGAACGGCGCCACGCGTTACGTTCAGATCATCTATAAGCGTTGACCCGAACAGCTCGTGCGCATCGGCCAGACGTTCGGCAGAGTAGTTGATGCGCTTTTTCAAATAATCGAATATGTGGTAGGCTCCCTTGAGACAGGCAGTCTGAAGCGCATCGTCACCGTAGTGCGACTTTGCGTACGGATCGGCTCCGTGCTCCAGCAACAGTTGAGCCGTTTCAAGACGGTGCTCCTGGATAGCGTAATGTAGTGCCGTTTTATTCTGAATATCACGGGCATTCACGTCCGCTCCTTTGCTGATAAGGTACGTGCACAGCGTGACCGACTGTACGGAATTGATCAGACACGTGCCTCCGTTGTAGTTTGGCTTTTTGATGTCCGCTCCGTGTTCCACCAAAAATTGAACTGTGTAGGAAAGAAACAACTTATTACCATTGCATTCACCCTGCACTGGTTTTGCATTGCACCATCACTTACCAATATCGATGTGAGTCATGAAACAGGCACTTCGCAACGGCGTTGAACCGGTGTCCGAAAGTGCATTTATGTTCGAACCAAGACGGACGAGACATTTGACCACTGGCAGCTTGCCGGACACGCAGGCACACCAGAGTGGCGTTACACAGTGTGCCGAGCGATCTTCGGGAACTTCGTACGTTCCTTTCTGTTCGCTGTCCGCATCGCATACGGTTATCAAGTACTCCGTGATGTGGACATTACCTCGGCGACAGGCAATGAACAGGGGTGAGCACTCTTCGCTCAAACGTTTTACCACTTCCTTTCGCATCTTCCTCGGTAGTCGCTCCAGGCGTTCGCGCAATCCCTTCGAGAGGCGCGAATTCTCGGTACAGGTTTTGCATTCTTGTAGCAATTCATGCTGAATCTGCTCCAAAGTTCTGTGTTGGTACACCTGCTTTGATGATGATGATGCAGCTGATGACGACGATGTTGTTGAATGCGACGGATTCGTCGTAAGTTTTCCCATTAGATTTTTTGCTGAGCACTGCAACAAAAGCTGGATTTGGAAAACGCCGTTCCGACGATGGAATTTGGTTAACGAAAGGTACGGCGATGCAAACAGACCGCCAGAAAGGGTTGGGAAAGTTGGGACAGCCTTAAATGTTCCTAGCCAGGAGTAAAAATAGACGAACGTAAATTAAACTTTTAATGAAGCTGGCAGAAAAACCTTTTCACAATTTTATATTTTTTATTTACGGATGTTTGTTGTGACATTAGCGCTGATCAGCCTGTCATTTGGACACGCGCGTTTTGATCAAAAGCACCTACCACTGTGCACTATGGGCGAGGTTCTAGGCCATCATTGCGAATTGTTCATATATGTTCGAATGTTCCGTTTCCGTTACCACATATTTGTGGACAAACCACTGATGAATACACAAACTGATTCAGTGGTTAAAAAATAATCAGGTAAACTGTTGCGAAGCATGCAATCGGCCAATTAAATGTATAACGCGAGCAGGTTATTCTTCCCAACACGTTTCGGTAGTGAATAAACCAGGGCCAAGTTCTTGCTGATGAGTCTGATATCGGACGAATATCTTGGCTGTATCAGAAAGCAATCTACGACAAAGAAAATGTGGCAGATTCTCAAGGATAAGTTCGTCAAGAAGTCGGCCGGAAAGCAAACGGGTTATTACGAAACAGATAGCACTTTTTCGTATGAATGCGCAGTTTGCGTACCACATTCGGCAGCTCCTAGTTTGAAAATGGGAAGACCGTAATGTTTCTTCTTCTCTTAGTTTGGTCCTTCCGGAGAGCAACGATATCCTTGAGACTGTCTTGGAAAGTCTATCGGGAACGAAAATGCATAGTAACGATGCAAATCTTATTGCATTCGCTGGAGATCATCGGAAGAAGCACGAAAGGTACAAAAGGCCATATGAACAAAGATTGTCGGATGACACCGCAAAAGGGAAGCAACTACATGAAAAGCTTGAACTCCTATTAGATTCAGGGGCCAGCACATGGCTAATTCGAATGGGCATTTCAGTAGGAACGGGAATCAGTAGTAGCCAAGTAACCAGGTGTCATCAGCGGAATGAGTGGACGTATTCACTCTGACGTATGTGGACCTATCGATTCGTCGTCCTGGGAAGACCATCGTTACTTTTTATCGTTCTTTGCTGTGGTGTACCGTCTATCGTTGCCCAACTCTTGCAATAGCAAATAACGTTACATCAATTGAACTATAGTACGGAAGAAAGCTAAGTCTGGAAAAATTACGGATGTCAAGCGTTCGAGTGGGTGCCAGATCAGCAATGAAAGATGCTCAATGTCAAAAGTCACCAGCAGTGGCTGTTTAAATAATAGGCGGAGGGCGCTGCCAGGAGCCTCGTCGGTAAGAGGCTCTCGTCGGTCAGAGAGTACTGCAGTGTATTAGACAAATTATATATAACTCATAAATTAGAAAGCAATTAATAGCAAATAGTTCGGTAAGTTCCGGACCGAACTTTGCAGAAATCTATGCAGGAATAATCCAGACAAATAAGCATCGCCCCATTTCTACGTCCATATGACCCTTAAATTTGTTACGATCAGGCTCGCCAAACAGCTTAATCTGCTACTGGTCGCCAGTTGTTCAAGGTCCAAAGTTAACCAAAATGAATCGTTTTTCAATGAGCAAGAGAAGGAAGAGCAAATCGAGGATGCCGTTGAAGAAGGTGAGAAGGAAGCGTCTGGAGTAAGCCCGATTTGGAGAACTCTCCGAAAGAACTATCAGGTCAAGAGGGGGAAAAAAATACTCCCGCTCCATTCGTACCTAGATATGGCCTTGTGCTCCGGTTCTAGCGAGTAAGTTACACGACTATTTTACTGAGTTTTAGTCCTGTTGGCTTTTTATAGCGGAGTTTAGTGCTGTTGGCTGTGCCTTTTATTCAGATGATCCCAGTACTTACAATGATATTAGATGTGCGTGAAGATCGATATCTATAGTACCAGGCTGTTAATGACGAACACAACTCCATCAAGATCAACAATGTGTGGAGGCTGACCACGTACCCAGCCGGTGTCCAGTCAACATGGGTGTTCCGGCTTAAGGATAACGAAAGCGGACGAAATGTCCAACATGAGGCTCGACTGGTAGTCAAAGGATTCTTGCAGGGTTAGCGAATCGATCTCGAGAACACGTTTGACCCGTGGCCAAGTTGTCAACATTCCGAGTGATACTGGCCATCGCCGTCAATCATGGATTATCCGCACACCAGATGGACGTAAAAAAGGCTTTCCTCCGTGGTGTTTTGAAAAAAAAAAAAAAAGAAATTCATGTGAGTACCACAAAACGTGCGAAGCTAGGTATCATTTTCAAACTACAACAATCTCTCTGTGGCCTAATACACAGTGTTGGAACGAACGGTTAAATTCGACGTTGTTGAAGCTAAGGTTCCGTCGATGTAATTCATACTGCTGCCTGTACGTGTCAATATGGAAGGTGATGGATATGTACTTAGTATTGTCCGTTGACGATCTTTTGGTAGTCAAGAGAAAAACATCGAAACAATCGAGAAGCTCGAAACAAATGCCCCGGATTGCTGATGAGTTCGGGATGACCGACTGTAGACTGACGAAGTGTTTTCCTTGGGATGCGAGTGGAGTATAACCAGAAACGAGGTCTGAACCTGTCACAGGAAGCAGCTCTACAAGTTTCAGAGAAGTTTGGAATGACATTGGCTGCGAAGATCAATAAAGGACTGAACTGAATCGTGTAGGAAGTCGTCCCGCCCAACCATACCAGGACACATTAGGCAGTTGGATGTACCAGATGATATGCGAGTGTCCTAATCTTCTCCTTGTTTGGCGTAATGACCTACTAGGGTCATGCCGGCCATATAATGGCTTACTAAACTTATTGATAGTGTACTTACTCAGCACCACCAATCATCAAGCGGATATATTTACAAAGGTGTTGCATGTTTTCCGATTTTAATATCTTAGAACCAAGACCAGCGTTGCCAATTGCAAAGGATTGCCGAGGATCCAGCCGTCGGCAAATTAAATGGATAAAGTAGCTAGGTTTTAGTAATCATTGATTTATAAGTCTATGCCTTATACCAGTGGCCATACCTGATCTGCTAGAATCTGATGAAAGAATCTTTGGGGGCCGATGTTCATTGGACCCTAATGTAGAATACCTTTGATGGAGATTCTTTTCGCTTTGAAAACCCCTGATATTTGTATTTGTATTTTATTTAAATTCAACGGGCCGTATGTGGCCCCCTTGAAGCGTGGTCATACATTTTCTTACACTTAACAATTAATTGGGCGCGCTTCGCGTATACAATTAAGGAACACGGTACGCGACAAGTCCGGTTCAAAACGATCACAAACAGCGTTGAATTCACGGCACATAATAAGAAACGGATCTGACGCACCAAAACGCGTACGACATTCCGCAATGTCAAGAAGTGATCTAGCACGGAGCGATCTGGCCGGCGCGTAAATGTTGATTGCCGAGAGCAGCACCGGCGAGTCGATACGATTGTCAAGTAGTCCTGCGACAATATTCTACGTTTATTCATGGTTTGATGATCTTAACTGCTTTGTGGGAAGCTTCGGGGCCCTTACCTTTATTTTGAGGCCCTTTTTTAAAATGTAGAATACCTTTAATGGAGATTCTGTTCGCTTTAAAATCCCCTGATATTCTACGTTGATTAATGGTTTGATGATCTTAACTGCTTTGTAGGAATCTTCGGGGCGGATTCCCTACTTCAACTACCGTGGCATCCGCCACTGATTCTATCGCTCGAAATATGTATAGTACACGTGTAGCCTAAACTAAATAGTGAAACAAGCAAGTCCGTAGTTACTGTCTATGCTGGGACATATGTTTATAACATATGGATTTTGTCTTTTTTCTTAGCTAAAACGACACGAGAAGTAAAGCACTGACAAGTTTGGGAAAATGCCCACATAAAAAGGAACTAGCATGGATTGGATGTACTATCAGCTGGTTGCGATGAAAAAAAACTTCTGCAAGAAATAAGTACATGATCAGGATAATAGAAACCCCTGTTCTAAAGCAACGAACCGTTTCTTATGATCGGTCGATCGGTTGCTCCAATGTTCTCTTCTAAGAGTGGTATCTAGATCATACGAGCATACCTAACCAAAGAAGATAAATTGTTACCGTTACACTTATTAGTAGTGTACACACGATTCCAGAAGCCTAGCAGGGCATAACTAAACGTGGCTGTAACGGTGTTTACAAGTGATTTCTCCGCATGCACCATAAGCAAGAACCGGTTGTCCATACCCTGAACCCTTACAACCAAGTAAGTGTCCGATACCCGATAGCTGGGGAAGTGGAGGTTTCGGTTTGGCCTGCATCGTTGGCCCGATAATCAGCTGACCAGTTTTCTTGCTTAGCTTTTATTGAGACAAGTGGTCACTGTATCGGGCGGATGGTCCATGAATTTGCATCACGGACAGGAAGAGGATGAAGCATTTATTGCGGAGAGGATGAAGCGGATGTGTGCAGACAGTTCGCATTGCATAAGCTGGTGGAGATGTGTTAAAGAAAAATGGTAGAAGGATGCAACTGTGGGGTACACATCGCGGAACTAGCAGCTAATTGACGTACGCTGATTACGTTAGACTGTACGCACTCTTGGAAGCGATCGGCCCGTTTTGAGTTATAACGGATTCGTTTTAATTTGTTGCTCTTCTATAAACTGTGAATGTCATCATCCACTGTAATGAAGTTGTGTTTGCGTCAGTTTTGCATTATTCGTAAAGATGATATTTTATTTCATAATTCACTCATAATCGAACTCCAACCCGGTGCCTTCGAAATGCTTCTCTATCCAGGCATCGAATCTAGCGGACAATGCCGCGTCCATATGGTTTTTCCAGTCACCAATTTCACCCTTGCGAATAAACTTCACCCCCGCATCATTCTTTATGATGGACGAATCTTTCATAAGCGGTTCCAGGTTTACGGCTGGATTTCGTTGCATTCGTTCGAACTGCAGATGATCACACATTCTTTGCACCTCGGCATCCGTAAGCTCACGGCCAAAGTCGAGAAACTGGGCGCACCGTCGAATCACTTCGGGCAGGTTCCGTTTCATGTCTTCGTACTTCAGGAAGAGCATATTGTCCTGATTGCGCCGCTTCCAGAAAGCCAATGCGTGGGCCCACATTGGCCCGATCGGAGCCTGATCCGCTAAGAAGATGTCGCAAAACTCCTCGAACGTACCTTCGGACCGGTGGATTAACTGACAGTAGTAATAGTAGGAAACGCAAAGATCCTTGGGGTTTCGCACAACGTAAATGATCTTTGGACGCACGTTATCCATCTCGCGCGGATGTAGCTGCCAAGGTAGGTGTGATTTGATGAAACGCCTTGCAGTCATCTGTTGGACACATTGCACCGAATCGATTTTTTCATGTCGGCTATCCGGCGCAAATGGAGAGCATGAAATCAGTATTTCGAGAATTATAGGGGGGACATTTCGCTCGGGGTGTAACTTACGTCACGGTGTCTTCAACGATACGATCATCGGAAAAGATGGCCGAAAGCTCGAGCAGTGGTGTGCGCACTTGCTGAATTTGATTGCGGGCAGCATCGTAGTCGAGATTGTTGCCAAGAAGCCATACCATCTCTTGGGCCCAGGTTGATCCGGCTCTCGGGAAAGACATCAGCCACACATCGTTCGAGCGGATTGGCAAAGTACGGATCGAATCGCCTAGATCAGCAAACGCTTTGGGCATAACAACCCGACCCGGGTTTACCTCGATGAAGTGATCTCGTCGCCCGAAGAAAGCATCCAGACGTTCCCTGAGACCGTCGCCTAGCGGATTATACTCGAGGTCCATTCTGGCACTACACTTAACGGACTTGCGGTGGACAACGGTTTGTAGAGATTTTATTCTATTTTCGTGCTCACTTCACAATTTTTTCCCAGTGATCACTTTCACTGTTCGTCCACCAAGCGTAACTGAGGCCGGAAATCGGTTGTGCAGGGGCATTTATAAAATGCGCTCTAGCTTGTTAGACGCTTGCGAATCCCCCCACTATCTCTTGTACGAGCTCTGGATGTGCAGGATTGTAGTTGCCTTTTCGAAGTGTTTGCAAGTGTGGGCAGGCAGTTCCTAGGAAGAAAGTATCGCTAGTCGCTGCAACCACGGTGGTTCAGGTTGCTGATGTTGTACCAGGGGTATGATGGAGGGGTGGTCATGTGCCGTGCAGACTGGTGCATTTCCGTGTTTGTGACGAAGGGTTGGTGTTTGTGAAAGCAGTTGTTTTTGTGCTGGCTAGTTCGGTGCCGAAGGAGCGATTATGCTTGGCCGCGTGTGCCGCCGTCTGTATGGAGAGGGACTTCCAATGTAATACACCTTGGTTACTCGTCGTGAAACTCACTGGCGATGCCTCAGTCACAAGCAAGCCGTACAGATTATAGATTAAGCGATATTGTAGCGCTGTGCGGATAGAAGATATTTTCGACATGCATTCGGAGGATGTTATTTTGATGCCGGGAGAGGGACATCCATAGGAAACGAGTAGAGAGCCACTGGTATATTTATATAATGGTATCATAAAATGCAGCTGCAATCGTTGGAGAAAAATATTCATTGCTGTGTGATATGAAAGGATTATTGTAAGTCGATGAATTATGGATGAGTAGTAGTAGCACAAGAACAAGTTGTTAGTGATCATTTTAGAACATGGGTCGACAATGTCCGGCCCGCCAGCTGATTCTATCTGGCCAACGAATATTTTCCGCCTTTCTCTCACAAAGAACACCAATAATGTTTTGCTTTCTACAAAATTCTACAACGTTCATAACGCTTAAGGAATTAGGAGTTTTCAATTCCCCGTTGAAAAACTCGTCTCGTTATCTTCGTGATAACAGCATTATTCGTAAAAAAATACTACCTAAAAACTCAACTTGTAATCCTGCTGTTGTAACGCAATTTTTTAAATTACGCTAGGACGGCCAGGCCGTATATCTTGATTTTGTTGTAACGCTTTTCAAACATTCAAATTTAGAATGTCGTTCACTAGTAACATCAACTTTAAAAATGCTGTAAAAATGATAGGAAAAATCTCGCGTCCGACCAAATTAATAAAAAAATTATAAATTAGTTATTAACAAGCAAAATCAATAGGGCAAATATTTCAAGCAATGAACCAAACTATAAACACAGTTCCACATTGAATGGAACGCATTTTAGTTTGTTGCTTCATTATTTCATCAAGTCCTTGCACTTCGTAAGTTACAGTAAAATTTTGTGTAAGTACGAAATTAAAAAAAGTACACTATAAAATATTTTAAGCGGCTCCCACGTCGGTCTCATACTGCAGGACCGGGGGCCGATCCCCGGTATGCAGGACTGACAATCTTTTTACAGATAAATTCAAATCACGTAAGTTATAAAGGGCGGGCCAAGACCTCTCGAGGTTGTAGTGTCATAAAATGATAAAAAGATTTCATCTAAAGTTATTTCACTACTTCACAGCTTGTAAAATGTTTTTGCAAGATTTGATTTCGAATATTAAAAGATCCATATTTTGAATAAAAAAAAGTCTCTTGCCCGCTTTTCTTTACCGTCTGGCCCGTTTCGAAAAAAAACTGTGCTGTCCTCTGTTTAAGAATCTCAAAGTAAATTACTCAATAGAGAGATCATTCTAGACATTCGAATGGTGTTAAAAAAAAACTTTGAATATGATAATACGTTCAATCTACTTCTTTGGCGTAACGACTCAGCCATGTCGATCATAATACCACATAGTTGGAAGGCAGTCGTCTTCCACTATGGGGGAACGATCCAGAAGGGGATTCGATCCCCGGGTCCTGCCGTTACGAAGACCGGCCCCGCTATCTTCACGGTCACCGAACCGCTTCTCGATTTATTTTACATTACGATTTTTTTTCACCTCTCCTTCGCTTCAACCAACATACTTCATCATATCCGCAAACCGATTGCATTCCGTTTGACCTTTCCCTTAATCCATATGTCTTTCGAGCAATTTAAGAATCTTTCATTTTAAAGTGTACTTCAATCGGTGAATGTTTCCGTTCGCCTTTAGATTATTTTTCCAAATCCTTCCTGCCAAACGATGGCCCGTTTCGGGTTCCCGGTTTTGTATTGGAACGGCTTTTGACCTACTTTTCGGGCGGATCGGAATATCGTTGTTGATTTTACACTTAGAGGCTTCAGAAGAGATAAAAAGAGCGGTTCGTTTTTTAACCTACTCAGCGATTATTCGCCAACGTAATGGGATGGGGAAACCGAAGCAGTAGAGAGCATGCGGTAAAACAAATATTCAATGATGCTTACGTACCAAGAAAGAACATTCTTCCGAAGTATCCCATGTTTGAGGTTAACGACCATCAGTGGTGTCCTCTCACTCTTTCGTTTTCTTTCGCACATATTTTCAATAAATTAACATCCAACAGGTAAAATTCTGTTTGTAGCAATTCACCATTTCCTCGGGGTATTTTGTGTGTTGATTCGAGCAATGGAAGTCTTCCATGGGGATAGCTAGAGGCCGTTTGTAGTGACCCATTTGCGGATTCTGGCACCACATCGGAAACCTGTTCCACCCATTTCTGGGCTCGCGCTTACCTCGCTCATTCGACTCATCAGCAAACTCAACCCCAGATGATCGGTTCTCCTTTCACGCGGCGATCATGAATAATGCAACGTGGTTGGGTGGGGGATTCACGTCTGCGAGACCCACAGTCCCTCCAAACTCCCATGTCTTCCGGGTCGTTTTAATATTTTGGTCGGTGAAAGTTTGGAAGCTTTTGTTTTGGTGAACATTTGCAAAGAACGCAACGTTGCTCAGTGGCCCCGTGGGGTAATATACAAATCGTACGTTCCACGTCTCACACGCTTAGCCAACAATTTTTAAACGCTTCAAAGGATTGCCAGCATATGTGCGATCAAGTACCATGATGCCGAACAGTGCCCTAAATAGGAAGCTAGCGGATCTTGGTAGTGTTCGCTCGGTCTACTGGTCAATTACGTTGCACAGTGGCATGGTGCGGCACGCAAAATCGCATGATTCTTTGGCACCAACTGCCCGCCAGCCCCATGGCTGGAACTGATTGGAATTCTATACCCTCGGAGGCTCGGAAATAGGTATGGTTCGTCTAATAGCTACGGCAGGTCCAAGGAACAATCCAGCAGAAACAGGCCCGGCTTAGAATTACTGTTATAAAAATATAATTTTCCTTCCTTCTTCTACCCGTATTTCACCCGTCAAAACCCGGGAATCCACAGCGTTACGAATGGCTTAGCTCGCTCACGCGCCACATACGCTATCACGCTCTAGGTACGCTCTTGGACGCTGACTTCTTGCGCCTGTCGCACACACATACAACCTGTTCTAGTGCTTCGCTCCGTTTCATTTCGATGCCCATCGTGCCATGGTTTTATGTGTATGTTTTTTATGTTATTTCTTTCCATCCCATCTTTAAGCTTTCCTTTGCGTCCCATCTTCGCAACACCTTTACCTTTACCTCCTGCACGATTGCAACTCAACAATTACTATTGCTTTACCGCTTCTGTCCCACATATCCGTCTCGTTTGTTCGGCTCGTTCGTTCGTTTGTTAGCGTCTGGAGAAAGAAGTTGCTTAGCCGCTTCAAGAGCTGCGGACGATCTTCACGAGGAACGTGGCTATTCTGTGGTCCATTCAGTTAGGTACCAGATTTCGAGTTGAACGCTCGTCTGCCTCGCGAGTGAAAAATATTTGTTGGGTGTATCGGAACAGCCATCTGCACAAATAACCAACGAAACACACTTTTCCGGGGTGATTGATAAAAATGTATTAGACCCCTTTGCGACAAAGGGAGTAGCGCTAAGAAAGTGGAACTAACATCATCTCAGTACGGCAAAACGTTACAAAAAGAAACTGGAAGCAATGCACTTTGTGGGCAAATATTTGTGCTTTGTTTCGTTGGTGATCGTCTCAATCAGTGGTGGTGCGTATGCGGCGCAACGAAAGAATGATGCCGTGGCCGACGAAGGCAGCCCATTCTTGGATATGGCGACCGAGTTTTTGTCGACTTTAGGAAATCAACAGGGCGGTGGCGGTGGTGGTGGTGGTGGTGGTGGTGGCGGAGGTATTGCCGGGCTTTCCGGGATCGCTTCGATGCTACTGCCATTGATGGCGAACGCCAATAGTGGTGGTGGAAAAGCTAGTGGAAACGATGGTATGGGTGCGATTCTGTCGGGCATCGGAAGTATGTTGGCCGCCGGTGCGAACGGAGGTGGTGCCCCCGGTGGGGATGGGGGATTTGATCCGGCATTAATCGGAAACGTGATACAGATGTTTGCTGGCGCGGCTGGCGGCAGTGACGGAGCGGACGATACGGCCGATGAGCCTGTTCGGCGTCAACAGCAATCTGGCAGTAAGCGTCAGAAGCGGAAAGCCCAAGCCGATCAGGCACAGAATCCGCTCGTTGATACGGTACTGACGATGGCTTCCAGCTGGTTGGCAAACTACAACAATGTCGATCAAGATCGGGAGCCCGCAAACGGTGGTGGTGCCGATGCGTTGGTTAATCTGCTGCCGTTGGCTATTCAAGCATTCCAATCGTTTACCGGACCAGAAATGGAACGTACCCATGCGAAGCATAAAGATCATTCCTGGGTGTTGCCACCGTTCCTAGAGAACATCCATGTTATGTGGGATCAATTTACGCAGTCCGAGCTCGCGGAAGCCCTCTGGATGAAGTTGGGTTTAAATACCGTCTTCAAAGGATTCGTCGGACGTGACGGTAAATTGGACTACGACAAACTGTTCCAGTCACTGCAAAACCAATCGTTCCGTCGACGGTGGATCAAGGCAGCGACGATTTATCTAGCGGAATGGGTGAACTACATTGCAAACCCGGAGGTTTACCAACGGTGAGTAATCACGTGCAGTGACACATGTTTGTTTCCCCCAACCGAAATACCGTTAGGAGATGACGTGGTGTGTTCGATACGCTTCAAATGTAAAGCGGCAGAAAAGTGGGTCAACAGCGCGAGCGTCTCATTACAATGCGCGATTCTTTCTCTTCCCGCGGGGGGTTTCACTTGCAGATACGTTGCCACCGGACAAATGATGGCCAACGGGTTCCTCCAGTCGCAGGGTTATCCGAAACAAACGTTCCTCGATATTAATCGACCGAGCGAGACTATCTCGCACCTGATCGATCACGTTGCGAAGCGCCATCTGGCGGTGAAAATTTCCTCCATTCAGTACGTGAAGCCGGCCGTGAACTACGTGAAGGATCTGTTGAAACTGGGCAAGGCCAAGCAGTTCCTGCAGCAGTACAATGTGACGGAGATGACGGATAAGCTGACGGACACGCTGAACCTTGAGGTGAGCATATCGCATCGAGCGAAGCTAACGTGCACCACATTTTCATTGGCTTTGCGTTTTGTCTCGAGCAGGTTATTGAACCGGTGCTGAAAGTCCATCGTGCTTACCGGCAGGCGATAGTAACACCTCACTGCGATAAATACATCCTGTGCGAGATTAACTCGCACGATCCGAACGAAAAGCTCGGTCTCGGTGGTTTCAAGCACGGTGTGACCAGATTCGGTAGCATGGCAGCCGCGTGGTTCATTGCGCAGGAAACGCACACCCCCTTCTGGACGCTGTTCGCCATCATCAACGATCCGCACCATTGTGATGTTAAGCACCCGGTCGATTGTTTAGAGTATCACGAAAGTGAAAACCGTGTCACCACGGAGTATCCGCACAGTGAGCTTTAGAAGCGACGGGTCTCTGACAATCCTTGTCACGGTACGGGGATATCGGTATCGGGAAACGGACGTAAACTTGCGCCCGTTTCCGTTGTTAGCTTCAATTTGTCAGTTTCATCAATGCTGAATTTCGAAGGGATATTATAATTGCATCGGAGTCGGCGATCTATGAGATTGACAAAATGAATATCCAGAAAAAAACACGAACAAACACGTGATTGTTGACTTAAAACCATACACAAAAAACAAGTGATCTTAGTCGATTGTAGTACTGCGCCAAAGCGTTAGTCACAATCGTCGTCGCCAGGGTTTAACATTTACGTTCGAACCTACCGTCCGTGGGCGTGAATGAAAGAGCGAATGATCGAACGTATGGTTAGGATTAGGATGATGAGCGGTAGATATGTTAGCTGTACTTGTAAGGCACACAAATGAGCAGGAGAAGATATTACATTTTAATGTTATAGTAAGCAATTCCACAGTCTTCCCTCGTTGACTTTCCGCATTGGTTAAATTGGTAACGAACCTCCCAAAACGATCCTGAAGCGATAGTTAACGTGATCATTGAACTGAACTGTGCAATTCCAAAACGTTTTCGAGGGATATTTTAATTTAAGGTGCTTTACACTCCTCGTTAACATTTGGCCCCCAATTTCGGCATTTACGAGACTCTGGTGAGCCTTGATAGTGGGTCGATAGATAGATTTTAAGCTAACGTTTAGGAGTGTATGCATGCGTGTAACGATTTTTCGCAAAACGATAGAATGATTCTCGCACGAGTGGTAGGTTCGAATGTAGATTACAAACACTGGCATAAAAGCATCGTGGAGCGACTGAGAAGAAAAAAACCTCCGACGAATAAGATGATTAATATTACGCGACGTGGTCACGACCAAAAAAGAAAGGAAACAAAAATAAATTTTGAAATGAAAAAAAAAATTAACTTATAAAACGATTAATTTTTCCGATCGTTTGTACACATCGGGACTCGGGCTACACAGTCGATCAAGTAATAAGATTGCGTCATTATACGGCTATGCTTTTTATTGCACTTTGGTGCTAAGGCTTGTGTGTTATATGCGGACGGAACATGGTATCAGTGATGTTAATCGAATGGAATGAGCGCGTTTGATCGTAGGGATTATTTTTTTATGCTTTTGCAAACCCAATCCATTCCCTCCTAGATATTGGTAGCAGCATGTATGGGGAGAAATGCATTCAATTGGTTAGCAGAAACAGTCATAGTGATGCACGCGTAACGGAACGCAGAATGTAGAAAAAACTACCTACCTTTACTCCGGTGCCTTGCAGTGCCGAACATCCTTGTATTTGCCAGGTACGGTCCATGAGCTTTACCAGCTTTAAACATTCAGCAATCTCGGAAGCCTTCAGAGCACCAACCACATCTTGTTTGTTGGCAAACACCAGCAAAGGCACAGATTTGAGCTTATCATCCAACAGCAGTTCGGTAAGCTCATCGCCAGTTTCTTCCAGCCGTTTTTTGTCACTCGAATCGATTACATATATCAGCACGTCGGTGTTTTCGAAGTAGTTCTTCCAATACGGCCGTATCTTGCTCTGCCCGCCAATGTCCCAAACGTTCAGCTTGAATCCGTCCGACACGACGGATTTGATATTGAATCCTGCAGTAGGAGTCACTTGTGTCACTTCCTCCGAGGCGAGCTGTTTGAGTAGCGTTGTTTTGCCAGCATTGTCCAATCCGAGCAGTAGAATGCGAAGCTCTTTTTCCGGTGCAGATCGTAACTTCCGCAAAAGAGATAGAAGACCCTGGATATACAAGAAAGAAATAGTGTGTAGACAATCAATTGAGGCTTAAAACTTTACAAGGCATAGTTTGTAGATAAAAATGATTAATCGTGGGGCTTCTTTTCGAGTTTTATACACTTATCCACATTTATCTGTTGATTTTTTTTATTGCGAAAGAATAAAAAATAAAAATATGAAATATTCAACGGAAATCAATAAACTTTCGTGAACACCTAAATCTGCGAGGTCTGTCAAAACAAACTCCGTTGCCCGGGAAACGTACACCAAACATAGTCCCAGGCAATAGCGAACGTGAAAAGGTGGTAATTATCGCATCAAAAGAAGGATTTGCCCGTTGATAGCATACGTGCATGATCGCTCACCATTGAAAGTTGTACAGGAACTACGAATCGATCGGAAAAGTGTGAAGATTTTTCAAATTCGTGAGTGCTGATAAGAGCAGCAAACAGAGCGAGCAACAAAACAGCAACAACACGGCACACACACAAACGGCTGTCACAAACGTCACTGACGGTAGTTTTGAATCTTGACAGCCAGGTGGCGCTTTAGTGCAGGGTTCGTAAACGTGATTTTGAATTAGCAAATCCATTCAAAGGAAAATGAACGTTACTTTGTGGGTGAAAGGGATGAATCCCGTAGAAGCTGAATCGATTTGTACTTGGAAAGGTAAGATGTTCACATATATAATTATTAAGATCAAATAAACTTTATTACTCCACTCCACCTCCATTTCAGAAATTAATTTGTGCCAATTATTGACGGTCAACGCAATTGCATCAGCGATACACATACAGTTCGAACAAACATACAGTTTCATTGCGCTCGAGAATAAGCTGTACGTATTTTGCGCTTTAATGTCGGAGCGAAGAACCATCAGTTTCGATACGAACATTATATGTATAGCGGCAAATAGTAAGTACTGTTTAGTGCTTTTGGCCAACGGACAACTGAAGAAGTACGAATGCTTAACAGCTCAAGTCGTTTCGGTAAATTTTTTCGGCATCGAGGACGACAAAACGAAGGGTTCAATTACCCATTTGGCGTGTGGAGAATGCGTCACCGTCGCATGCACATCAACCAACGGCGTATATAATATTCCGAACCACACAATCACGCTGCCGAAACATGTACGAATTAGGAAGGTGGTAACTGGATTCGAACATTGCCTATTGCTCACCACGAATGGGGATGTTTACAGTTGGGGTGGAGGATTGTAAGCTTAAAGAAAATTTTGCAATGAACCAGAGGAAATTAATCAGTCTACTCTCAACAGGCGCGGTCAGCTCGGAAGTGGGGAAATTGTTGCCTTTGACGATCAGCCACGTATAGTGGAGGGATTGGCAGGAGTAAAGATAATCGACATCGATGCTGAAGGATGGCACTCAGCTGCGGTATCTGCTTTTGGCGATCTGTACACATGGGGCTGGAACAACCAGGGCCAATTAGGGTTACAGGATCGCCAGTACCACGAGCGCGTGGTTTCACTGCCCCAGATCATATCCTTGCCGGGCGATGAAGAAGCAACCGTGAAGAAAGTGCACTGCGGAATAGGACACACGGTCGTGGAAGTTACTGCCGATGATGGAAGCCAAAAGTGGTTAGTGGCAGGATGGGAACTAGACAAACGGTTCAATTATATGCAAGCTTCGTCTTTAGCAAATTTCGAAGGTTTCCGTAAGCTCGACATACCCACGGATGGAACAGGTGAGCAACTTCAGCTAGGCACTGGAGCATACCAAGTTTACTTCCTGCAGCGTGTTCAAACCGAATAAAGCGTACCTCGAAAAGTCTGCAAAAAGTTACACAATCCTTGACCTGATTCCGTCGTTGCTATTAATACGAAGTTCGGAAGGACCGAAAAAGAGCAAAATGCGCTACTGCAAGTGCGAGGTGATGCTTCATAAAGCAGCAATATTTTGAGGAAACAAGTTTCTGCTGGTTTCAAGTACGCGCGTGATCACGCAGGAGGAAGACAACCACAAAGCGTGTGGCATAAAAACAGACAAAACGTGGACGATCACATAATCACGAGTCAGCATTGAAAGAAAATGCAGCCAGTAAACGTTGTACGTCCGAACCCACTGCACTAGGTGATAGACACGAGAGCAGTTCGCGCATTCGGCGCTGAGACAATGCGTCTGCATGCGTGGTAGGGATTATGGGGGAAGGAAGCAACATCGGGCAGGATATGGTGTTGCTGGAGGCCGGCCGCTATGTTCAAGGTTTCAGCTGGCCCCAAAATTGAAAAGAAATGAGGTCACACCGCCCGTCTCCAGGTTGGGACGTCTGCATCCTTGCCGTGCAGCATCCATGCGCTCAGACGCGCCACTTGAAACCGCAGGACATACGCAAAAGCCATGTCTACACATGCAGCAGCAGTTTTATGACCAGTGAAACGGAAATTTTCATTATTGCTCTTTTTTCCTTTAAATTGCGTGCAGTTTGCAACGCTTTCGCCGAAATGTAATGCTCGGTAAACAAAAGGGCATTGCAAACAAGCAGCCTGATGGATGCAAAACACAGAAGAAAGAAAGAGAAAAAGACACGTCGATCATCAGCGAGAAGAGAGCGCAGGAGAAGGAAGGACAAACATAAGAAAAGAAAACGAAAGACGCGCTTGTTGAAGCCAGACAGACCGGGTCGAACCCTCGAAAAATTGAGAGTGAAAATAAGATCAAGGCCAGCCAGTTTCTTCCTGCCACAGTTCACACAACAGCGGGTTTTTATGTGCATGCGCAAATGCAACGCTTGCACTCGATGCGTGCAAGCGAATGCATTTTTCGTTGCATCGAAAGACTTGCGGTAATTGTGTGTTGCAGCCGAGGACGAGAACGGAGACGTATGACGTCGATGATGACGACTGCAACAATGGAGGACATGGTGAGGATGAGTGCTTTTGTCCAAAAATGAGTAAAAATTATAAGACCGGACACAGCTGGGGAGAGAGGGGTCTGGAAGACGGTCAGCCACGGTTGGAACCGGTTCCGTGCGCACACCGGATCAGAGTCGACACGAGGTTGTCTGATTGGTCTTTGGTTGGCTTTTCGGGGTTGCATGTGGCCTCGATCTTTTGCAAAAACTGGGCGCACTAAGTGTTCGCTTCCTCCCGCCCATGCAAAAGGGGGAAACCGGGCACGATCATTAAATTGTTACGGCCCGTGAGCAGTTTCACTTTTTTCGCTTCCCTTTTTTGGGGGGAGACATAACCGTAGGGATGTACATGCAAGGTTTTTTTTGTGTATGTGTTTTAGGTTAATAATTTTTGGCAAACTCATTGTGTAAGGGAAATGCATTTTATTTTGGATCATTTGTAAAGAGAGTTTGCGGAACGGGGACGCTTCGGCGATCGGTAATAGCAGAACGTGCGTAATTAGTGCAGAACAAATTGAGGGATTTTGGCAGGCAGGCTGAACCGTTCCTTTGTTCTGAACCGCTGCTTGCGGTGGAGACAATTTTAAAAAGTAGGAAAAAAGCAATAACTGTTAAACTTTGCCAACGATCCATAGATGAAGTAGAATGGATGTGTGATTAAATAATTAAATTAGTTAACGTTTGCATATCTTAATAATAATTTAAACCAGTCCTGCGGGGCACGGTGAACGGAAAGGTCAATGAGATGTAAAATGTTTACCCATAAATGTAACAGTTATGTCGCCCTGATATGTAGGTTAGGTGCCACTTAACAGCAGGTGCAAAGGAGAAAGCTTTAGCTAAAAAATAATTAGGGAAACGGAATATAAATGATCTTGCGTAATTTTTATGCCAAAATACTAATGGAACTTGTGATAATTAACTATCATTCTACTTTTTTCACCTAAAACTCTTTTTTTTTCGATGTGTCTTTTTGCATTTTATTTAACCACATGTTGTTCTTTTTCCAAGTGTTGAATTATAATGTGTCCAAATGTTTGACATATTTTTTTTAGCATCTGCAACATATTGAATATTGGTTTACATTATTATTAAATATTGGTGTACAACTAGGAAGGTCTTCGCGATACTTGTGTGCCGAGTGTCTCGACAATTGATCAATCGAAACTGACCTTGGATATTTCACAAATGGCCTGTACTGTAGTCTCGATAAATTCGCTCAAGTCGACAATTCGCCGCTGCAGTTAGTAAGGAATGGATCTAACTTTTTTTAAATAAATCGACGCATTGGATCATTGCATTCTCAAGAATATTCAAACAACTTAGGTGCTCTTCAAGGGAGTATTTTAGGCCAAGTACTCTTAAACTTCGTTATATATGGTATTGATAAATATCTCTCAGGAGTTCTAAAATTATCATACACTGATGATTTAAAAGTTTACCTAACCAATTTTACTATAGTAAAATCAACTACTATGTAAATATCAACAAGTGCTGCGTAATTTCGCTCACTAGGAAAAATACTTATAGAATTTACTTATTCAGGGTCAGACCTTATAATCCTTCGTAAGAATGAAACTCGAGATCTTGGCGTCATTTTGGATACCAAATTTCCTATTCAGACCCATCATGAAACGCTAGTCAACAAAGCCTTTAAGGCACTCAAGTTTTATAACACGTGTTAACAAAAAAAAAAATTGATCAGTTTTGTCATAAATTACTGTACTGTACAAACAGTTCGACCGATTGTTGAGTACGCAAGTGTCATCTGGTTACCATTACAACAAAACAGATTTGACGGAATTGAGGCAATTTAAAAGGAATATAACAAACTGAACTTCCATGATCTGAAACTATCGAATGCCCTCCATATCGCACTAGATGTTTATTGTTTGGACTGGAAACGCTATAGCAAAGAAGCAAGACGGCTCAGTGCTTATAGTTTCATAAGTTGATTACTGTTTTAACTCTCCTATCAAAGGTTATTTTCACTGTCCCGGAAAGAATTTTGTTTTTTTTTTATTCTCTGAAGAACGGTCGGCCAGAATACCTATATAGGAATTTGTTCAGGGCAGATTTTATATCTACATTCATCTGTTCCAGTGATCCTCTAATACTGATTGACCAACTCATCCAACTTACTAGACAACCAAGGAGACGTAAACATAACAATGAACCAGCTTAGAACTTATTTAAGGTACAATCATTGTTTGTTCTATTCAAATTAGTTATTAATTCATTAATTTATCTTCTTGTTATTCCATTCCTTCTATTACTACAAAATATTCCATCATTCGTTTCTATCGGTTCCCAGTACCAGTTCAAGGTTCTTATCCCTAAATAAGCGTGTCATTGTTCACGAGATGTAGGCTTCAAATGCCAGATAACTTTGTACAAATAGTAATATTAGTAACAACAACAATTACACGCTATTATTAGCTTTCGACAAAGCTGACAACAAAGATAACGATGCTAAAGCTCATTCAGATTTATTCATTCGATAATAATTTCACTAATCCATATACAACATTCCACAGTTCCCGCTAAATCCCCAATTTTTGACATAGTTCTTAATCGGAGCGATCCAGTAGTTTTGTATTCGGTTACATAGCTGATTAGTAATTCAAATAATTTATTTATGTGAATATATGCAACACATATACAGATGGGTGTCTGCCGCTGCGGCACCTCGAATAAAAAAGTCACACCTTGCTCATTGACCTGTTGCGTTTGGAGACAAAGAAACACAAACCGTTACGGCCAATTATTTGTTTAAAAAAAAACGGACTCCCGAAACAAAGGACCAGAGTAGCTGAAGACAACAATTGGGGAGAAGTTATTTTTCTCCTTCGTTGGTTTAGTTAATACTTTCGCAGATGCTAATTATTATTTGATAACCTCTGAGCCTCTGTGGTCTTGCATAACGAGGATATTAAGAATGTATAATGGCTGTGAAGTTGTAACATACCTCCAAGTGCCATCAACATTGTAGAATTTGATCAATTTGGTCAGATTAAAGTATAAAATTAAAGTATAATACGGCGTGTTCGTTTGCCAAAACCTCTATAGCGGTGCATCTGCCCCCAGACAGTGCCGGCCGGCTTATCGCATTCGGTGTTGATGTACGTCCTTGGACGTATTGAAGATCTCCGACACAACGACGTCTACCATACCAGACCTTTTTGAACGGTGCACCACAAACCAGACGTCTCGAAGCGGAACTCTCAATCCGTGTCCATTTTCAGTTTCCATACCGTACGGTGACGTATTATCGCGACCCTCGCATATATCAACCGCACAAAGTTTCTTGACTTGCGGCAAAAAAAAGAAGCAGCGCAAAACGCAAATATTGCAGCAGATAACGTCTAGCGACCGAGCCACGTCAGTGTGTATGCGAAAAAATATACACGCAACGAGCAAAAAAAAAACGAAGAGTAAAAAATCATCATCGCTAATACTTACGAGCCGCCGCGCCGTTGATTCACTGTCCCGGACCTAACCTAAGCTGTTTTGAAGTGATGCGCTACCGAACGGAACATAGAGGACGTCTTTCGGGTTCAACGAATTAGAAACATTGAACTGGTGCGCGACCAACAGCAACGTGGTGCGTTTCATAGCAACGCGTTGAACAACGGAACAGGTGATGGTCAATTTATTGCATGATTATTTATTTTTATTTTGCTACCTCCTAACTGTGCCGTTATTAGGTGGTATTTTTACATGGTGTTTTGTTTTATTTTCGACAAAAAACATCTACCGGAAATGAAGAGCATCGAGTAAAAGTTTGCCCGCCTCCAGCTCGGCTCCAGACGAAAAAATGTTCACGAGCTGTGACCCGACTGTGCGAATTCAAGGCCATATGCCGCTGTAGTATTGCTGCAATATATTCCGTCTGGGGTTTTGTGCATTATCGTGTGCGTTTGTTTACACGACGATCGTTCCGTCTGAGAGCGCCGAGAGTTACGCGATCAAATGAGGTTAGGATTGGGCGGACTGCGACCTCCGGATGGAATGGGGGAAACCAACAAAAATAAAAGGAAGAATGGAAGGAAAGTAATGGTTGTAATCTGCAGTTGATGCTTGCTTTGGTTTCGCTTTCAGTGTGTGTGTGTGTGTAAGTGGCTTTTTTCGGAAGTGCAACCGACTGTGGCCTCATTAGCAGGCGTCTACTCCCAAGCGCTCTGGGGCGTGGGGATGGTGGAAGTTTGCGCAATGTTTGACCACTTGACGCTCCCGACGATGGTTCCCGCCGCGCGAACTCAAACCAGACGCACCCCCGGTGGGGCGGATTGCCGTATCAGAATGAAATGTGATTGAGGTTGTTTCGCAAAATGTTTCGCAAAAAGAAAAAAAAAGCATCATCCCACCGAAATAATGGGCCGTGATAAGAATAGCGCGTTGATTTAGGTCAGTTTTGTGTATTTTTATTACGCGAGCGATTTTTGCGTGTGGGATTTCGCGTATGTAGGTCATTTGCAAATTTGGTTGCAACGGTTGGCGGTTGTGTTTTTAAGAACGTTTTCCGCGCAACACCACTTTGAACATGATCTTTGTTTACTATTGCTCACATGAACCGTAATTTGTGTTGAACATAAAACTGTGTGTTAAAAAAAAGATTCTCAATTTAGTCACACGACACTGTTGGGATTTAGTGCAGAAGAAAATCTCAGGGGTCTGAAACATTAACGAGGGGGCCTCGAAGATCGATGACGATTGACTCCCTGCGTCAAGATTTTATCCATAATTTTCCTTTCCAGACTACAGGGCTTCAAATTTCGTATCCCTTAGGATCTCCAAACACATTAATCCGCTACCGATCGTGATTCTTTTTGAAGGGGTTAGGTGTAAATCTGCTCCGTAGCTGCTGCTTTCCGTAGTGATATCTCTGTGATGACAATATTTCATAGAAGGCGTAGCGTAGTTATTACTTGGAGATGATATCATGCTACTGCCATATTGAGGAAACCCGAAAGGGCAGCATCCCGAATTGTTGGGGAGTTGGGGATTGCCAGGTCGTCAATCCTTTTCCAGCAATTCCTCCATCCACCGCTGCATCTGATTTCCCTCAATTTAGACTCCAGATCTCGATCCAGCTATCAAGCTCGCTGTGCTCCTTTACGCCTGGTGCCAAAAGTGTTCGCTGATGATCAACATTTTTGGAGGGCATCATCAGTCTGAAGCGGTTCGGTGGTCGAGAAGATAACATCGCCAGTCTTTATACGGCGGCAGGACCGTGGATCGAGTCCCATCTGGACCGTTACACCGTGCGCAAGACTGATTATCCTGTTGCGAGTATACTCAATTCACGGAAGCCACAAATGGCAGTAGTGCCATAGAAGAAGAAGAAACCAACACATCCTTCCGGATTTGTCCACTGTGAGGATGTCAAAGTAACAAACCTTCTCTACCACCTCGAGATCGTCGCGATCGACTAATACTCTGTTTCCCAGTCGAGCTCTATCACGGTCTGGGTCTACGGCTAGCAGGTGATTTGTCTTCGTCTCAATGATCTCTAATCCAATCCTATCGGCTGCGCATTTCAGTCACGGCCATCGCCACAGATGTCCGTCTGATGATTTCGATGTCATCCGCGAAGCACATGAATTCGAGAGAAAGTGTAAAAACCATGCCCAGATGGCGAGGTCCGACTTCGCATGATACCTTCCAGGTCATCGAAAGGCCACCAAGTACCTACGAAATAGTGACCGAATTGATTGTGAACACAGGAACAGCAGTTAAAGGTGAAATTCATCAAATCATCAACTGAGCTATAGGATCCGAAGCCTTGTGAATAAAATTGAGGGATCATCTATGTATATATGAGGTATATAAAAAGGTAGACAAGCTAAAGTGCAGCAATTACAAAATTATTTCCGTGTTGATATATTCTCCTTTATATTACAAGATCAACTCTTCCCATACTTTGAAGAGACTATTGGAAACTATAACAGAGGATTGCGAAATCGAAAATCCGCATCCAGTTCAACATTTGGCCCGTCAGACCAAGAACCTGGAGTTTGGTGAGCAATAATTAATGCGGAACACTGTTGAAGGCTGCCTTGATGTCCGTATAAATCGCATGAACCTGAAGACCAGCGTCGATGGTCCTGTGAAAGAGGCTGAAAAACTCGACGAGATTGGTGGTAGTTGAGCGCGTGGGAACAAACCCGTGCTGAGCAGCGCTGAGACAGTTCGAAGCAGCAACAAGAAGTGGCTCATACATGAGCAACTCGAAGACTTTTACGTTGGTGCAAAGGAAATAACCACGAGGTTTTCCAACATGTTGGGTAAACGCCTAGCCTCATGGACTCTCGAAAAATAGCCACTAACATGGGGGCAACAGCGGCGGTGCAGCGTTTCAAAATAGATGGTGGAATTCCATCAGGACCCGGAGCGAGCGAAGGTTTCAGTCGGTCAATGGCCACAATAACCGATGTCGTTTATGAGGATACGACAATAACCGAGGTCGTTTTGTTTATGAGGATAAAGACGACAAGATAACTGTGAATGAATTTGCAGAAGGATCGATGATTACGTATGAGGGACCACATACGGTCCGAAGAATTGATTAAATAAATAACAAATGTTAAATGTTCCGGCTTCGGAATAGTAGCACTTCAAGAGGTGCGCTGGAAGGGAGTTATGGAGCGCCCTTACCGTAGTGATTGCATGATCTACCAGAGCGGTGGTGACAAGCATGAACTCGGTACGGCGTTCCTGGTCATAGGCGAAATGCGAAGGTGAGTTATTGGTTGGTGGCTAATCAACGACCGGATGTGCAGGTTGAGGATCCTTGGCAGGTTCTTCAACCTAAGCATTATAAATGTGCATAGTCCGCACCTTGGAAGCACCGATGACGAAAAGGACAACTTTCATACGCAGCTGGAGAGGGAGTATGAACGCTGCCCACAACACGACGTCTAAATTGTCATCGGAGATCTAAACGCTCAGGTCGGACGGGACGAGGCATACAAACCAACCATTGGAAGTTTCAGCGCTCACCAGCTGACGAACGACAACGCCTGATAAACTTCGCCTCCTCTAAACACATGACCATTCGCAGCACCTTCTTCCAGCACGCACCTCGGTTCAGCTACACCTGGAGATCAC
>KB663622.1:4777093-4789183 GCA_000349025.1 Anopheles minimus | reverse complement strand
AAGAAGAAGAAGAAGAAGAAGAAGAAGAAGAAATAACAAATGTACTAGAGGGAGAACCAGTAATGAAAGAAAAAAATAAGGAAATTTTTAGTAAAAAAGGAAAAACTCGAAAAAAGGAAAAACAAAGAGAAAGAGGAAAAAAAGGAAATGAGGGAAAGAAAACAGAATAACAACTTTTTGTACAGGCTACTGGGCGACTCCATTGGTTTTCTTTTTCCGGTAAAACATTCATTATCGACTTGGGCTGACGTTGCCATTTTTGTTGTGATTTAAATATTGCCCTACAGGATCAAATATTCATATGAAAAATGAGACAGAGCTGTCGTTAAACCATGATATTATTCCATTATATTGTTATTATTGAAGCTACCCAAGATGGAATAGCAACTCGTTCATTTCAATTGCGGGGCGGAATCGCTCAACCACCTGGTGGAGTTCAAACTCGAATAGCGATAGAATTATGTTGTGGTTCCACTTATTTATTTTAAATACTGTAACAATAATGAAATTTAAAAAAATCATCAGAATTATCCGAGTTTTCTTTAACACCACCACACACTACCATTCGAAAGTACTTACCAACAATCATTGTTTTTGTCCAATGTCCCACATACGGTTGTGTTGTAAAATTCACTTTCTGGTTCGACATATTCTTTCCAGCAGATGTTACATTTTAAATATATTTTTATTACAGTATAATAAATACTGGTTATATTCCAAATTCACATTATAAATATATTACAATAATTATTTTCTTGTTTATTATATAATTTCTCCCCCCGGGTTTTTCGGTTTTCTTGTAATACACTCTTCTGCCATGTAGGTGAGAGTGTATTCGTGAGTGGTTTTGTGTGTGTGTGTGTAGGTGTGTATATAAGTGTTTTGGATTATCCCATTTTCATTTTCTTCCATTCACCATTTCCTCCGTTCTAATCTCTTTGCTTCTATTTATCCTATAGAACGTGTGTGTGTTTCCTTTT
The DNA here is from genome assembly GCA_000349025.1 of Anopheles minimus. Lineage (NCBI taxonomy): Eukaryota > Metazoa > Arthropoda > Insecta > Diptera > Culicidae > Anopheles > Anopheles minimus. The sequence goes on along the minus strand of KB663622.1, from coordinate 4,788,203 downwards.
GTTTTGCTTTACTCAGTATTACTGGCGCTGGTATCGCCTGATCGTTTGCGTGATTTGTTTTTTTATTTTCATTTCATCTCTTAGTGCAGTTGCGACTGCAGATCGACACTGACACACGTACGAACACAGAAAACGGACACACGTACGGTAATACGCATACGTTTCGGATTTACTAGCACTATACCTTACGTACCCGTTCGGTTAGCGTTTTAGTGTTCGGTCACCGTTTTATCCTTCCCGTTTTTTTGCATCTTCTTGTTCACTCGCTCCCTTTAGCTTATCTATTTTTCTGTTCAGCTACTCTCACTGTTCTGATGCATATGATGCATCTGCTTCCTATGTTTAGTGTTTTTTTTCTTCCTTCATTTTTAATAACAATCCCACAACGTTTAATATGTGTGTTCAACAGTGTTTTTTTCTTTGTTTGTTTGATTTACTCGTGTTCCGCGTACAGCAAAAAAGCTTACACAGTCTCGGGCGCTTTCTTTAAAGCGGGGTTTTCTTGTATTTTATTCTCTCCCTTTTTACATGTTCCAATGTAGTCTGGTTTCCATTCCATTCTTCTTCCATGTACTAACGGTTAATGTTTTCCCGCTTGTCAACATCGGCCTTGCTTTTGCTAATCAGAGTTTTGGCTAATAAGTGTGAGTGTGTTGGTTTTTTTTTGTAGCATTACCGGACGAAATGTTTTTCTGTGTTTTTTTCTCCTCTTCCTTTTCTTTGCATATGTTAGTTGTTGTTTTCATTTGACATTTTTGTGTATGTTTTCTCTTTCATTTCTAAATTGATTTCTCTTTAGTTCGAAACATTTATTTTTCACGAGTTTTTCTCTTTTACTCACAAAGTTGCTCCAAAGATGCTCATGCTTGCGCCTTTTGCATGGGATACCGTTGAGTTTTATACAGATTTAAGCGTACCTTCTACCGTAAATGAAAAAGGCATCGATATCTCGGATATCTGTAACAAACCCGTCCCGTTTGATTTCATTCACTCGTTTCGTACATGTTTTTTTTTGTTTTTTCGTTCTCCAATTACGCTTGCAGCTTGTTTTTTTTTCTCCCATTACCCATTCTATATGTTTTTCGTTTGACGAAAAGTTTGCCCTACGCAGAGCCTTTGATGAGCGCTGAGTAACTTCTAGGTGGAGTGATCACCACGTGTAAATGCCACACAAACGCGCGGAATTTCGTTAGATTGTATTTTTTTTTGTTTCAGTTACGACTGGATATGGACTTTTATTTTGGAATGCTGATTCTGGAGGTGCTTTTGGTCCCAAAACAGGTTTTTTTCACGTTTGTGTTTAATGATGATTACATGATTACATTGAAAGCCCTCGCGTTCCGATGCGCACTGCACTGGCGGATGCGCAACATTTGTTTCCTTCGTTGCAAAGTGCTGCAACGCGCTTCTGTGTGTTCCAGCACATCAGAACGTTCATTTTGTTTTTTGTATGTTTTTTCCATCTTGGTAAAATGTAACACAACTATGAGAGAGAGAAAAACCAATGGTTGGCCTGGCCGCTTTGCCAAAACTTCTTCTGGATGTTTACGAAACGTGTGTATGAGTGTGAGAATAATACTATAAACCATTTACCTTTTTTTGTTGTGGAAAATACTTCGCTAAGTACATACATGTACAAGGTTACCGTTTTATTTCGTCCATAAAGGGTGATTTGATGGTTTGTTTTGTTTTATTTTTGTTGTCAGTCTTTGTTTAATTTTTGTTTTCTCTTTTAATTTTAGCTGTAAAGATATTAACCGGCAGGCTTGCCACGTGGGCTTCGCCTTGCGCTTGATCTTGCCTTGATTTGCCTAAACATTCGAGCCAACGGTTTTTTTTTTGTTTGTTGTTGTTAAACGGTGATCATGATCGCTGCAATCGGTGATGATGCAGGATTTGCCACGATTGTGTTGCTGTTGTTTTGGTGTAAAGATGTTTGTCAAAATGAGCGAACCAAAAATGTTGAATATCTGTTTCGGGCTATTGCTTTTGGATGTTTCACGGTTCGGTTTGAATGGGTACATTGTTGGTGGAAATGGTTGAGAGCTGTTAGTGCTGCTGTTTTGTTCTATCCTCTATTGCAATTGTTGGTTTGGTTAGGTGTTTGTTGTTGTTGTTGTTGTTGTTGCTGCTGTTGTTACTGTTGATCTTGCCTGGGCGCACAGTGACGAGCGGTTGGTATCGTTAGTGCAATCGTGCTTATGATAGTGCACTGTTGAGCGCACTTCGGGACAGTGAGTGTGGTCCTTGGAGTTGGATAATTTGAGTAAAAATTCACTAAACTCATCTAATCCCTTCCTATCTCTTATTACTTGGCCGAACGGCCTAATGTGGTCCTCCATCCTTCTACAATGCATCTTCCGAAACGCCCTGTCTTATCCAACACCTTTGCTTAGCATAAAACTGTGTCTGCCAAACCTAATCGAACCTAAATGTACACATAAAAAAAACACTAACTAGCATAAATCACTAAACTTAACCTGCTCAAACTTAGAAAACTATCCGACGCCACCTATGTAACACCTCCCCCCATCTCTACGGGGTAAACATCAATTGTACTGCTGATGTGAAATTACTCGTCCCAGCTCGATCGGACAAACAAACAAAAACCTTACATTGTAACCATTGGCTTCAGAAGATGGAATAGTTAAAGCTAGCACTTAAGTAATGTAAAGAAGTTCGTGACCGGAAGCAACTGGACAGCGCGCTTTCCTGGCCGCCGGAACCCCCGTCCGTTAGAATCTAAACGCTTTGCTGGTGTGGCTGCTACAGTTGCTATCTTTCAAGCACGTGTGTTCAATGTACAACTTAACTTATCGGGGTGGGGGGGTGAAATTAAAAGCTAAAAAAGACGAAAAAACAACTAAACCCGAATGCTTTAAACTATTTCCCAAATGCCTTAGCTGTAGTGGAGTACAGTTTAATGCTTACAATGTACTTCGTATAAAAGCTTGTATCCTTATCTTTATGTTCCTGATAAACCTTCCTTCCTTCCTACCTAGTTAGCTATTTGTTACCGGTGTTGTTTTCGAAATATACTACATCAAATTGTCGAAACGATCGCAAATAAACTGGCACTGCTAGTGATAGATCCTGCACTTGCAAACTCCGAGTTCCCCGGGTTTCGCCACTCACAGTTTGGTTCGCACTACTTACGCGCATACGATTGCACTACCCTTTGTTTTGGACCGGCCCGCTCGCACACTGTCGCCCATCGTTGGTGAGCCTGCGCTCGCGGAACTGATATTAAACCTGTTGGACTGTTAGTAAGAACGAAAGAACAAAAACAAAACCCCAAAAACTTCCACATTGTAGTATCGTTTACAAGTTGGAATCGGTAAACTTAAGTTCTGATCCTGTTGAAGATTGTTCCATCGGATTTAACCGTCGTTTGCTCGATTGTAAAACCATTGCTCTCTTGCTCTTGTTTGCTGTGTCTTGTTGAGTGCAAGATTAATTCTAAACATCAGAGTTTAGTGTTACACGCGCGATTATCAAGCGCGTTCTTCCCTCAATGGAATAAATCGTCCCTATTTACAACATTTCTGCACGTGCTCTCCGTTCTCCCTAAAACACTTCATTGGGGGAAACGCGATCCCTTTTTGGGTTTGAAGAGTAACAGAGAACAGTGTCTTTCTGCGATCTGCATTCTTGCTGTAACTGTAACGCAATCTTAGTCTCTAGTATCTTCCCACCACCTCACGGATTAGTGCAATGGTGGTTTTAGCGCACGCTGTCTGTACGACCGATTCTCTAATCATCTTTGCTGCATTGGTTTGCTTACTCTGTATGTGTAGCTGGTGTGTAGATGTAACATAATTTCCATTTCTTCAATTGTATTTATTATGGCTATTGCTGTGTATTTTACTGTTGTTGTTGTGTGTGGTTGTGGTTCCGTGTTTAGTTTAGCTTAACTGTAATGTACATTTAGTTTCGTTTTCCATTTTCCCATCTCCATCTTGGCTCTGATGCGTATCTCTTCTACACACCCGATACTGTTTGTCGGGTGCATTTTGCAAAACTGTTGATCATTTGGGACGTGGTACCCAGCTTAAAACGACTCACGACACGACACATTAAATCAAGCAACTGTGTTCAACTGTTTCTGCAAAAAAAAAACGTGTCTTTTCCGCTTGCTGATAAAGAACAAAAGCGTACTAATAAATGCGTCGCGTTTAGTACTCTATTGAGATTGAGATGGCATACGAAACAACGAGTGAATGTAAAGTGTGAAAGTAACAGAGAGTGTGTAGTATAACGACAAATGAGCAAAAGCAACAGTGTAAAGTAGTAATAAGTAGTTGGTTACGGGATAAAAAAGTAATACGAATCTATAACAATGACTTAAACATCGTAAATAGGCAATAAAACATAAAAGAATATTCTCTAAAGCAAAACAAATGAATAAACAAAACAGCTACGGTTGCGATTTGATTAAATCTCAAAAGGAAACTCGGCCATTAAAAATGTTCACAAAGCAAGTGATAAGGCTCAAAAAGCTAAAACATAAACGTCTGCGTGACAGTGTTGCCAGCTTTGAGGGACCTGCTGCTGGAATGTTGTTTTGCTACACGTTTCCAATTGGCCACACGTTCGTTGCGCAACAGCAGTGTGAAGTGTCGCGTTCGACTCAGTAGACGCAAGCAGTTTGTGATGCGTCCGTCTGTCTTAACTTTCCCTGGGGGAATGACTTATCCAAAACCATAATTAACACACCGTTGCCCAAATGGCACCTGTTGTCCATCTTGTATGACAGGGTGTGTGTTTAGCATGAAATCATACTGTGGATAGTAAGAAAACAAAATCATTTGATTAAAGACCGTGGAGTGTTAGTTAACTGGCACAGTGATGGGGTTGGATGGTTTTTGAATTAAACTAAAACAAAGCCAAAAGTTAGGTTGTTTTTTTTTTAAAGAAGTTTAGTTCAATACTAAACTATTCCCATCCTGTGTGCCGTCCCACTCCACGATTTGCGAAACATTGCACTGTTCGCACAGTACAGTAAGTGGCTGTACAAAAGCATGTAAACTGCCTATGTTATTTGGTTGTAGTTGATGATGTTGTTATCCTATTGTTGTATCTGTTTTACTGCTGTTATCTGTTGTTCTTGTTGGTTGATATTGTTGGTTTTGTGAGAGTGTGCTATAGCTCATCGGTTCAAACGCAATGAGTGTGTTGGTGTGATAGTGACTTAAGAATTCTATTTGCTGCTGCTGTTGTCTGTCTATTGTAGTTATCATACTGTGCTATGGTGTTTAGTATTAGTAAGTAAAATTAGTCCATTGATTATTTATTTATGTGTGGTTGTTTCTGTTGCTGCTTTTCAATGGGTTCGGCTGCTATTTCCTATTGCATTGTGAAGGTTTTTGCTGCTCAATGCTGTGATTTATGTGCTTATATTTTTGTTCTGTTGGTTAAATTAAATTCTGTTTATATTTCCAGTTTTACACAAATTATACGTAGAATAAATGAACTTGTTAATCGCATCATTATCATTGTTTGCAAAACCGTGTTTGGATATCATCCGTGCTAGCCAGTTGCTTTTGCTGCTGTTGAAAGGAATTTTTTCGTCTTGTTGCACCTTTTGGACGTGTTTAGTGGTAAAATTTTAAATTTCAGCGCTTCTCTTCATCCACGCATTCAGAGCCAACGGGTCAGATGGAATGAAATATTATCTTTGTCCTTTGTTTTTGTTTTTTTTTTGTTTGGTTACTTGGGCCAAAACTTGTCTTCATTCGGTAGTGTGTGTGGGTTTGTTGTCGCGTTATTATTTTTTTTCCTAATAATTTTGCTTTTGTTCTTTTCTTTGTGCTACATTCATCAATCGAATTGTATCGTGCCGTGACATCTTCTTTGTTTTATCTTTGTTGTTTTTGTTTTCACTTTTTCCCCACCATTTTACAGGAGTTGTAACTGATGGTTGTGCACTAATTGCCACTAATCCTGTATTGGAAATAAATTTAAATATCACATTTAGACATCAGATATGAAATAAAAGCTTCACACCTCGTAGACGATCGTCATTTTACAATTTTTTTTTTCTCCTCCTTCTGCCAAGCGACGAACCTCGAACTCGGACATTTGATTTTTAGCGACGGTGTATTAAAATTTCCAAACGTACAAATGCCGTTTTCCTGTTTTGGACAGAGAGTAAATATTCCTCGTCAGCTCCGGTGGCATGCTAATCACACTCCGCATTTTATCTTTCTTTTTTTATCATGTCACCCTTTCTTGTCCCCTTTCCCTTGTTCTAAAAGGTTGTATAAAAGCGTCATTTGCTACTGCAATTTCTTTATACGGTTTTTTTGTTTGTTTTTCAATATGAAATAAGGAAAAATCTATAAACATTTGCCCTAGACGGTGTAAACAGTGTGTCTCTGCTACAACCACTATCATCCACTAGAAGCACACCTAGACACATTTGCTGACGTAAGAGTGATGATAACAACAAAATAACAATTTCTCACCCGAGCAAAGAGTGTGTTTTTTTAAATTTTACGTGGATTCCTTTTACCTTGTCTACTATGTACACACAAAATCATCGTTTATGCTCGAAATCGAAACAACTAGATAAGCGAAATTAAACTAAACTGCGCAATGATCCGTTTCATCCTTTTCGTCGGTAAATCTTGAAAGCACCATTTATGTAAAACACACATTCGAGTGTTGAAACTTGTTGTGTATTAAAGTCTCATAGTTTTTTTGTTTTGTTTTGTTGTTGTTTTAGTCGATCCGTTGCATTGATTAGTATCGTGGTAATTTGGAAAATCAAACGCTAAAAGCTAACGCCAATCACATGTGGTATATGGGTGCGCTCGAGGTTTTGTTTTTCTAAAATTTCTAATTAATGTAGCACCCTTTTTTTGTTCCGATGTGTGTGAACACTGTTATCAGTGGGTTCGAATTTAGAGTTTGCAATGCAATCCTTAAACGCATATAATCACAATTTTGTGGCACTCGTTGGCCGTTCGCTGATTGCTTGCTTAAACAACGTTTCCTTTTAGGTCCGTACGAATAAATGTAAAGTCTTGCCAATAGTTGATGCTTTCTTTAGCTCACATGGTGTGTTGTAAGTGTAACAGTGTGTTTTAGCAAACGGATTTTAAATTATTGACAAAAATGCTTCCAATCACATAATGAGTTTTGATGCACTCGTGTAGCTAAATCGTATCGACCGTTATATGCCAATTGTACAAAAAAATGGCGTATTTTTTACATTTTATCGCCAAAGACTTATAACAATGTTTTTTTTTTTCGTTGGTTACTCGGGTCGTTTTAGAGTTCTGTGTGCGAAAAGAAATCACATTATTGAATGCTTTCGGGTTTTTTTTTCTTGCCGTCTAATCAACACGTACCAAATTCTTTTACAGTGATCGTCAGTATAGTTCTGTTCTGTGTTTTCACAATTCCTTGCGTGTAGAGTTTTAGAAGCGACTTTTTAAAGAAAAGCAAGCAACAAGGTATACAATCATAGCCTTGAAACCGTGTGTTATTTTGCCACATTTCCATAAATTAGCTTGCGTTCCGTGTTTGGGCTTCTTCCGCATTCCGGACTAAAAGGGATACTAGATACTCGATACAGAGGCACAAAATGAAATACTTTTTTTAATCGCAAAACATTGTACACCCTGCGGTGGGAACCAAAGCCGAATGTCGTTACATCCGACGACAACACGAGCATACGTACTATTACAGTTAAACATTCATAAGAAAATGCTCGATATTGGTTTTGGTACGATGTGATTAATAAAGTAAGTAAAAAGCACAGTTTTGGACATGTTCCTAATTTATGCTCCCAAGTGTTGTCCCATTGTTTTCTAATGTTGATTTTTCGCATTTTTTTTTCGCTTTCATGCACGATCAGGTGCCGCGAATAATTAATTAATATCTTCTTTTCTCATTCTTTCGCTCGCTCTGTTCTGCTTCCCCATTGTAAGGCATTGATTTTGTTTATACAAAGATAAATTTACTTCACTACTATACTATGTGCATTCTGTACTTCGGGACTGGATTTCCGGCCACTCGCCACTAGAGAAGAACATTTCGAAAACAAAAACAGAAGCTTAGAGTGCGGTGAAAGTGATGCATTAATAAATTCCATTTGTCAGTGTGTGTTTAATTTGGATTTTGGAGGTTTTTGACGCATTTGTTTGTTTCTTTTCTATGCGTCGCATTTTTCCTTGTGTGTTCCTTAACCAAATGGGCAAAATAAAAACATGTAACTCTGGTATAAAAAACCCGGAAATGGTCACACTGTATAGGTGCTAGGCGTACTTATGTTACAATAGCGCCGTGCACTTTTTCCTTTTTCCATTTCCCCTCACTTTTGTTTTCTGGCACATTTTTGGTGGTAAATACTTAGTAGTTGATTTTTTAACATGTTTTTTCTTGTTTCGTTTTTTGTTTTCATTCCTCCTTTTGTTTGTGTACGTGTACGTGTTACGTTTGTTTTTCATAGTTTTTTTTTACATCTACAAAAACATTATGCTTCCAAACGAAAGATGGTTCGAAACATGTGCAATTGCGAAAAAGAAATAGAACCAAGCACGCAATAGCAAAGAAGAAATTGAAATCATTGATTCAAACATTCATCTCTTAAAGGTGAAAAAACCCAAAAACAAACAAAAAGAAAAAAAACCTCGATTTAATTGTAATTCTTTCCAGACAATTCAGGAAATGTGTATTAGTGTCCGTGTGTGTCGTATTCCGGTGTGTTTATTGAGGGTAAATAAAAGACAGTTTCGACATTTTCGGCAATACATTCTGACATCGACACACTCACACGTATGTCGTTTGTTATGTATATGTATATATATAAATGTATATCAAAGAAAAAAAAACATAACGTAAAGTATTATTGTGCCAAACTGTCGCCAACTTAAAACCAAACGCACTTTGTCTTTGTTCATTGTTCACTTAAGCGCTAGTACACTAAACGAATGAATTTGTTGGGGATGCGCGGGTTTTTTCTTCTTTTCTGCAAGTATACTATTGTTTATGTATATTTCTACTTTTCTAGGCAGCCATTTTATAAGTATTCTTATCTTGTTTATCCCGTTCACTTTACTGTTGTTAGTGTTACATAAGACTATACTGTGTAGTGGGTCCATTTGTTGTGTGTTTTCTGTGTATTGTAGTGTGTGTGTGTATGATTTCTCACGTTATTGTATGCTTATTGTTCCCGTGGAATGGGCACACAGCAAAACAAAAAACCGACCGTTATTGATTACGGTTGATTCCTTCCGAACGTGACAGATACAACGCAACCATCATAGGTAGTATACAACTAGTGAAACAAACTTACTTAAATTAGGAGTAAAACGCACTGTACAACAACTGCATCGCACGTGTGCACCGAGCACGACATGCAAATAACATTCATACACAATCATTGCTGGTGGTATTCGCCCGGCGTATTCCTTACGTTTTTTGGATAGTTCCTTTCCCTTTCCAGTTATACACTATTTAACTAGTTCTTAGTACGCTAAACATTCTGCTGCTGCTGCTCCTCCACTGATACTAACTGCAACCTCGTTGCGAGCGATTTACCGTAGACGCACGTGTAAAACCTATCGGTGTAAAATGTGTAGCATTGCGGTTACTAATACACACACAGCAGGCTACGCGTTTATAGCTAAGCGTTTATCACTAAGGGAAGTAAACAGAAAACTTCCTTTTTGACAAAGTATGCGGAATTTGAGAAAAAAAATGCGTTCACTGCTCACGATCACGATCAGCTTTTTGGATCGTGATTGTTTTCTTTGCTGATAAGTAAAGTTTATTTTTCCGTTTTCAAAGTTCGTAAAAAAAAGAGAATTTATGTTTTTCATCTTTGGATCTGCTCGTCAAACTCAATTGCTCGATCGCAATCTAATCGCGTCCGTTTCATTCAGCTAAAAAACGAAAAACGAAATCGATCACAATAAATGAAATAGGGGCTTGTTCTGCCCTTGATCGTGTTGCACATTAAGCTGCATTTTGTTGGATTACTGGTTTCTATTGTTTGTGTTTTTCTGCGTATCTTATCATCCTGCCTAAGTCATCCACTTCATGGGATACAGTTTCGCAAAACCCTCGCCTGGCTAATGCAGTGCAAACTGTTGTTGGAGAATTTGCAATATGTGTGTATGTGTGTTTGATAAAGAAAGGATGGTTTCTATCCGATTCCTGGGGGTTTGTTCCTGTTGTGTTCGTATCTGGCTTTATTACTATGAGTTTGAGTTCTATTTTAATGCGCATTTTCACACTCAGCACAACTATTACATTTTTTTTCTTCTTTTCTTTGTTATGTGTGTTAAATGTTGTTGTATCTGTATGCGTGTACGTGTGTGTTTGTGTGAAATTCAGTGTTAGTTCTATCCTGCCTGCTTGTATGATGTAAGGTCTATTGTTATCTATTGGCATCGAATGGTCCTCCGCAGACACCGGTTTGGTAGCGCGGTTTTTTCTTATTTTTCCCCCCGTTTTTTGTTTCCATCTGTACTCCGCTGCGGGCTGCAGTTTTCCACACAACAACTCCAGGTGGGGAAAAAAGCAGGGCCCCGGCAACAGGGTACAGGGGGTCGTTTTATTTATGCCCACGGGGGAACATCCGATTTGATATATCATTGTGTGTGTGTGTGTGTGTGTGTGTGTGTGTGTGTGTGTGTGTGTGTGTGTGTGTGTGTGTGAGTTTCTGTGTGTTTTCTTTACATTGGTTTTACAGATCCGTTTTTTCTCTTATTGTTTACTATTGTAACTATTGTAAGTACTGCGGTGTATTGAATTGAATGTGATCGCTGTAGTTGTAGTGTTGTGTTTTACTGGTCATTAACAGAGGATCATCATCAGCTGTTCGGGGGGTTTCCTGTTCTTTACTGTAGTTTCTTATTTACTGTACGACTGTAGTGGGAGGAAAATGTGTGGGGGGAAAAACGGGGGAAATATTATTTTGTTGTGTATTTTTTCATCTTCTTCTGTTGTTGCTGCTGCTGCTGCTTCTGTTTTGCCATCTACTATTATTTGCTGTTTGTCTGTTCATTACGGTTATTATTACTGCTTTAGCAAGAGAACTGTAACAAAATTTAAACATTAATGCGCACTACATTATCGACGATGCGCGATGCGTAGC
>KB663622.1:4758012-4776358 GCA_000349025.1 Anopheles minimus | reverse complement strand
GAAAGAGAGAGATTGAGATATGGAGTCTATTGAGTTATTGTTACTGATCTTGCTCGGTTCCCCATGGACTGTAGCAATAATAATTATAACCGTAACTGGGAGTTTGAAGTGTTGGTTTCCTGTTCCTGTGGTATTTTATCCATTTCACTTTACTATTGTCTGCCCAATAATTGGGACTTGGGCGGTTTGCTGTTTGTGTTGTGGGTACTGTTGCTGTTGTTGTAATGGCTATTGTTACTTTACTTTGCTGCGTTCGATGGTTGTGTGATACACACTGTGATACATCGCGACACATTGCGCATTGGAAGGCACATGGAGCGAGCGCGATGCATCCCAGTGCCAATCGACTGTCGGCATAGGCTAGTTTTCAGGGAAGTTTGTAGTAGTATTCGAGTTGTGGTTGAGGTTCTTTGAAAGGGAAGGTGGAATGGTTGTGTGTGTGTGTTCGGGGAAGGTTTCGGTGTAGTTGCTGGGATGATCAATGATGATGATGGGTGGCGTTATCCTGCTGCTGATAAGGGGTGGTGGTGGTATTGGTGATGATGATGGTGGTGCTATTAGTTTTCGTTTTTTTCCTCTTGCATTTTTATCCGGCATCAAATCGTTTTGTAGATACGATGTGATTTTTATCTGTTGTTGTTATTGTTGTTGTTGTTGTTGTTGTTGGGGCAGTTTTTTTTCTTCTATTTTTTGTTGATGGACATTTTACTCAATTTGCGCTTCTTGTTGCTCTTGTCACTAGTTTCACTGCATAACCGTGCTACACATATTACAAATCGTCTTTCCGCCATTTTTTTTGTTTTGTTTGCAGATACTTTGTTTGATGCATTTTGACGAACGTTGAAACATTTGCCAAAAAGGGTTTGTTCGATTGTTCCAATGTGGCATTTTCTAAATCCCAAAAATTTAACAAATATGTGTGTGTGTGTATTTTTTGTTGTTGTAAACGTACGACAAACAATTGACCATTTTTTTTTCTGTTGATTGTGCGTATGTGTTTGTGTTTGGTTGTGTTTATTGTGTGATTAAGTGTTGTATGAATTGTAAGGTGCTGTCGGTTTTATTGCGTAAGTTCTGCTAACGTAATTCCATGGTGGTTTGATAGCCAAAATCCGGTTGTTGTTTTGTTTCTGGTTTTGAAATTGTTAAACTTGCACCGAAACAAAGATTTGTTCGAACGTATTTCTATCTGTTGGTTGCTGTGGCATTCTCGCTGTGTGAGATATCCTCTCTCTCTGTTACTGGTCCGTTTGGCGAACTAAAGTACTAGTTATTGCTGTACGAACTTAGGACACAATAAGACAATAAACCAAAGAATCGTTTGTAAGATCAAAAGGAAGGTTGAGGGGTTGCATTTGCTTCCGCATTGTTGATTTATGTTGTTATGTTTTTTTGCTTTTGTGATCGTTTTCTCCATTTCCGATTAGCTTTGGTAGCCGCCAAAAAAAATAAAACGTGTTCCTAGTTTGCCTCTGTTTGGCATGTTTAAAAAGTTTAATTCCGCCTACAAATGTTTTCCGTCACAATCGTTTACGTCTGCCGTGCGGTTATGCCCATGTTCCATCTACATAGTTTACAATCTTAAAAGTTAGTTTTTGATTTCGTTCACTTAAAGCACAGATAAAAGGAAAACATGGAAGGTTCGTTCAATATTATTTCGCATTAGTAAAACAATAATATATAATTATGTCTCAACATGAAGAACACCACCACACAATATAAACGCGTTGCGCAGTACATGACAATGCCTGTCATGTAAGAGCGACGCATCGATGCATGTAAGAGTGCCGCATCGCAGCGGTCGCTCTCTTCTGTTCGAACCATCAGCGAATAAACAAGCTTTGCAAGCCCGACTCATTATTATATATTAAAAAAACATTGCACTAGCTATTTGTTTTGAGGTTTTCTTCCACCGCAATTGGGGTAGCTTTCAAGTTCGCCTGGTGGGAAACCGAGTGGGATAAAATCGCCTTCGGTTACGATCGTTCTGCTGCCGCGGTGCCGGTGTCCCCTTTTGGCCACCCGACACATTCGGGCTTGGGACACTTTCGTTGGCAAAACATTAAGGAAATGAAATACGCGGAAATTGGACGTGGAAAGGTGGGACGTGTGGTGAATAAATTGGGGGAAGAAGTAGGGAAAAACTTAAATGAAAACTATTCGCAAACAAAACCGTGGAGATGAAAAGGAAGGTTAAACTCTTCACGGGACGCTTGAATGGCTGGTTCGTTTGCTACAGAGAGATTTCATCCGTTGCCGGAAGCGTTCTCGATAAATGCTGCATTCGTTAGCCTCGCACAAAATAATAAACACATTGACCAAAGACAGTTTTTTCGTTCTCTACACACCACGCCACCGATGGATAAGCGTGTGGCGTAAGCGATTGGCTGCTTACGCGAATGCTTAGAGCTTTTAGAAAAGCTGACCGTTGTTCATACACATGACTCGTCTTTTTTACTGCTGCTGTTGCAATGAAATGATCTCTTCCCGAAATGCAACACCTTTGCTTAAGCCTAACATAGAAACGAACGGAACGGTTTGCCTGTGTTGCACCGAATGATTAGGATGCTTTTGTCCCTTTTCACTTTCTTTTGCTGTTGCTTTTGAATTATCTTGTAATGAATTTAATTTTGAATACCGTACATGTGTGTGCGCACCATAATTCGGCACCCATACTTACGCCAAATGCACACGCCGTATTGGTCAGCACGTCTGTTGAAATGTTCTGTGACGCTTTCGCTGCCGCTTTTGTTGGTTTTGTGTTTTTTCCGCTTTTGTTTTTGTTGTAAATATAGAATTAAATAATTTTTCCTATATATTTAAATTTATTACACCTACCACTTGTATTCCGCATGTCTGCATGTATATATGCTTGTGTGTGTGTGTATGTGTATGGTTCTGTGTGTGTGTGTGTGTTTATCTGTGACCTTCTGTTTGTTCTGTTAGACTCGTTTTTCTTTTTGTTCGGGATTGTTATGTGTTTTTGTGTGTTTCCCTACTCTGGCTGCTTTCGCATCTTTTTCGCGAATTAATATTTTTTGTATGCTTTTGTATGGTTTGTTTAGCTTTTTCTCCGTTTTTTGTTTGTTTCTTTGTTTTGTCAATATAAATAACGAATATGTTACGGTTTACATCGTTCTAATTGCACTTTTTGTTTTCTTCTTCATCTTCTTCTTCTTCTTCTTCTTCTGTTTCTCCATCATCATCTCGTTTTCCGCATCCGATCGCACTCCACTCCATTCAATATTATTACGCTCAATTGTTTTATACTTACACCACCATGCATCTATTCCTTGCGCATTCTCAGTCTATGTTTGCGCACGCTCCTTCCATTCTTCCATTTTGGGTAGCGTTGACATGTTTGGGAGAGGGGTTGTACCGTATTCCACTAAACGACTAAAATCGGAAGGACAACAAAACGTTGCCACAAGCAGCAACAAAGGCGTCGTTACGGTTGCCCCACGCACGCATGTGAAACGGGGTTATTTTTTTCTTGGGGGAAAATTTCGCTTAAAATAATTCCATCTCGTCGCTTCTTCATCGCTCATAGATTTTTGCATAATGTTTTTATGTTTTGTCTTCATTCTGGTTATATTTTCCTGCTCATCGGTCACTGTTATTTTTTCTTCTTATCGTTTAATCATTTACTAACGAAATCTTAGCTTGGTCGAAAGAACAATTAAAAACCGAAAAGATGGACTAATGTGTGCCCAACGCTAGAGTGTCACGTGGCATGATCGGGTTCCGGGTTTGGTGAAACATTCGGCTACAAACCCACATAAAAAACGCCCCCCTTCTTAGCCCTGACGTCACGTTTTACAATTGTTTTACATCGGTTTCTGTTTGTTTCGCTCTGCTGGCAACCGTTTTGTTGCTGCTGCTGCTGTTGCTGTTGCCCCATTCATCAAACAACGGGTTTTGCTCCTAGCAATTAGCTCCTAAAGTTTTTTAAATTTTCTTCTTTTGTTTTGTTTATTTAGAGAAAAATATACATCAAAATTTTGGATTATCAATCACAGATAGTGTATAAATATATATTTTTTCGTCCATCTTCTCTCTCCGTCTCTCCGTCCCTGCTCCGTCGCTGCCTGCCCCCCTTTGCATGTCCATTCCATCATCCAAACATTTATGCTAGTCTCTCGCCTAGTGTTGTTGTTTTTTTCTGTTTCTGTTTCTGTTTCTTGTTGTAGAACAATGTTATCGTTTCCAAGGTTGGGACCTTACTTTCGCTTTAGAGTTTGTGTGGTTTGCAAACCCGTAAGCACAGCGTACAGTCCCACACGATCCGATGGCTTACGGTACTCCAGAAAGGATGCAATGTGCGTTTTGTGGTACAACAAAAATCTGGTTCTATTGCACGTAATTTCATATCATTTCACACGCTAGCTATTGGTGGTTGGTTGGTGAGCGAACATTTGGTGAAATCACCGGGTGTAAGGAATAGGTATCCAGAAATCAATGTTCCAGCCTGGTTGGAAAGTAAACTAATGATCTATTGCATACATCCCTTCTGTTGCTGTCACTAAAAAGCATCCCAAAAATGTGTACCTTTTCTCCTTTTTTGTTTGCAATTTCACTTACATTCCGTGCCGTGAACAGTGCTTGCCATTCTCAGTTTTTTAAATATTTTTTTTATCGTTTGAGGTATACGCGACGTGAAGACACACACATATAATATATTTCTTACTTATTTTCCACCCTTGTGTTTTTTTTTTTTGTTTAGTTTCCTTTTTCTCTACTGGATTGAATTTTGCTCTGCTCCGCTAAGATGCCGTCCTGGATACAACAGAACGGGTTCGATTCCTTGGGGAGGGTGTGTGTGTGTGGGTGTGAAATGGGGTATGATCTCGTACGGGTGGGCTAAGTTTCGGAAATTTGTGGGATGTTCCTGTTCCTGTTCCTGGACGGGACGATACGATACACGAAATACATCGCTCCCGGCAAGTCTTGGTTGCGTTCGGCATAGGAATGACGCATCGAAGTTTGTAACGCTTGATAATGCCGCGGGTGATGGTGTTGGTTGTTCTGTGCTCAACCCCCTACGGTATCATCACGTTTTGTTGGTTGGTTTGTTTGTTTTTTTTTCAGTCCTCATGTTTTCCTTAGAATGCATTCACTGCAGCCTAAATACTAGCTCTGCCACTCGGCTCACTATCGTACCCTAGTGTTGTTTTTTTTTGCATGTGTGTGTTTGTGTGTGTGTCTGTGTGTCTGTTTCTTAATCTTTCCACAAATGTCTAGACTTTAGAAAAACGAAAATACATCCAGTTATAGTTTAGTGGTAATTTGTTGTATGATTTTGTTTGTATAGATAAATTTTGATAATATTTCACCTCACACAACATCATTAAACTGGCACACCACCATTTTCTGTTGCCACTCTTCTACGATGTTTTACGTTGCTTTAAATTTGTTATGTAAAAACGTCGAAACATAGAGTGATTTGTTATTTTCTTATACTTTTGGATTTTTCTCCCCCTTTCCAGTGCAATTATGCTATCCAGAACAGGGAGTAATTGTGAACAAACACGTTTTTACCAGAGTGGCACTAGACGGTAAAGTTTTGGTTCCATCCGTTGCTCTTGTTTTACACGTCGATTATACAATCGTTCGGGAATATGTTTTTTTTTTCTTTTGTTTGTTGATAGAATGATACAATTTTGAACACCAAATAGATTTTCACGGTCACGGTTTGCCAGACGCACAGTTACGATAATACTTCTATAATTTTTGCTTTGGTTCTAAATGTTTTCCGTTTCTTTTCTTTTTTCTCGTTTTGAACACGGTCCCACTTTGAACCGATAATTCTTTTGCAAATTTTGATATAGCCACAACATTTAGGGTATTTTTTAAGGTTTTTCTTAAATTTTAATTTTCCCGCTCCCGCACTCCCGATGTTCGCCGAACTTGAAGTGCCATGTAACGCAAGGGCCAAAAAACATTACAAGTACACTGCTAGTAGATATCCATTTTCATATATGGTTTGTTTGTTTCGTTTGGAAAACATGCTTGCCCACCGGGTGTGTGCTTGATTTGTTGATATTGTTCACTGTGGACGGTCACTGAGGACACATCGCAACGCAGTAGCTCACGAGATGGCCTGCCTGTTTGTGTGTGTGTGTGTGTGTGTGTGTGTATGTGTATTTCTTAGTGCTGTCTGCACCAAAGAAGGGAAACAATGCAAGTTTGGTCTCCCTGTTCAGTTTGCAGCCTAAGTCCCTAAAAAGATTTCCAAAACTTGTAATTACAATTATATGCCCCATTTGCTTCCTTCTTCCGATGTTAATCCTTACGGTCCGTTTCGCTCTTTTGCTGGCACTGTCTGGCTAGAGAAGTGGGACATTATTCTATTGGTTGATTTTTCCTGTTCTATTCGGTTGGTACGTTCTTCGAGTGTGTCAATGCCAAGCATTAGTGTATTAGGGCCACCGTAGATTGATGCCTATGGAGTGACTTGAGTGATCGTTTTGTATTATTTTGTCTATTGACACCGTCAACACGGTGGATGCGATGGTGGTGATGTTACGTTTTGCGGGTGCTAGATCGAATGGGGGTTGGTTTGCGCGCGATTTCTCCCCCATATTTCTTGCACTTTTCGTGTTTCTTCCCTTCCTATGATTCAGCCCGCTTCTTGACCGGGACACGGTGATGGATAACTGTGGACAGCATGCATTTGTAGCATGTACCGTTGTAATAATGTTGTTATTGTGTGGAGGTGGTGGTGGCGATTGTTGGGGTGTGTACATTTAGTGTCGTAGTGTAAAGCTTACACAAGGAGCCTATTTGTCGATTGTCAAAAAACATTTCGTGTGCTTCAAATGTTCCGCATTTGTTCCGTTTGTTGGTTAGATACGCGATTTTCGTAGCCATTCAAGTGCTGTTTCCACTTCCAAATGCCTTTTGCACTTTTTCCCGCATGGGGGTTTTACGGTGTTTTGTGTGTTTAGTGTGTGTGTGTGTGTGTTTTGCTAACTCTAATCTTCACCTCACGAGAGCCACACCAAGCTTCTAAGCTCTAGCGGATGATCGAAAAAGTATGATCATTCGTGTATGTTTTCCATCGGAGGACGTGATCATGATGGTGTTTAGAATGTGGATGATGGTGATGATGACGATGATGATGATAGACGGTGTAAAGAGTGTAAGGAAAATAGTAAAGTATTCTTTGCCATCTCAGACGCATGTTCTGTAGTGCCGTCCATACTCTCTCCAACTGTCTGTATAGCTCTTTTTGTAACATTATTATCGTTTAGTCTCTCTGTAGATCCTTCCCATTTTTTTACCTTTACCGCTGTGTGTTGCGATCTAAGATAAAGTTAAATCTCTGCTCCCCTCGATCTTCTGCCCGTTTTGCTTAAATGGATAAAATTGTTAACACTTCGTGCTCTCTGTTAGCGGTATCTACTTGTTTGCCAGTTTTGCCCTCCCACAACTGCTACTGCATCGTCCCGGTTTTGCCTTCGGTTCCCGCTCCCATTTCCCGCTTAGCAATTTTTTTTCGCATAAGGGGGAAACTCTGGATTCTCTGCTTTGACTACGATGATATACAATTAATATAAGAATAATATTTGAACTATGGATTCTCCATTTCTCAACGATCTGCCATTTCGCGTGTGTTGGGATTGTCCGTCCAGGATCCGTTTCCAACCGAGTGTCGCTAGCACACAGCACAGCATCATCACTTACATTTCACGTTCAGCAGATGGGTCGTCGCAGTTGCATTGCCGATGCACCGCGCAGCCGGCCCTATGAGCTGTCATCCGTCAGGCCCCGCTGGTGGTGGTGATGGTGCTGTTGCAACAGACTGTGACGCAGACTGTGGCCACCGTGATGGTTGGTGTGCGACCGCATCGAGTCCGTGTCCGTTTCACCGTCCGAGCCGTGCTGATCGATCGCATCAGGCTGGTGGCCCAGCAGTGATCCTCGAGATGCGCCGCCGGTCGAGCCTTGAGTGCCGTTGAGTTCTTCCATCGCGGTCCGCTGTAGGTGCGCCACGGACATCGACGAAAGATTCTCGTGCAGCTTCATGAGGCTTTCGACGTTTTTCGCCAGCAGCTGTTCGGGTGTGTTGACGCTGGACGATGAGTTCTGGTGATGCTGCTGCAGACCGTGCCCGTGATGATCGTTGCCCAGCCGGTGATTACTGCTGCCGGTGGAGGACGTTGACGAGGCACCGGGGCTGGCCCGCTCGCGCTTCACGCTCTCTGGGTGGAATGCCATCGGGGGACTGGTGGCCGCTCGTTTGGTTGCCGCTTTCGCAAGCAGTACCGCCGTGTTGGTATCCTCGGATGTTCCAACGGAACCTGCGGCGGCGGCTGCTGCTGCTGCTGACGATCGCAACTTGCCCTTCAACAGATGATCGAACAGCGCATTGTGGGTTGTCAGTTCGCCCGACTTTTTGTCGAGACTCTGCCGGATGATGTCGTCCAGGAAGGAGCCACCGTCGGGCCCACTGCCATCGTACAACTGTTCAGCCATCTCGCGCACACTGCTACCCTTGGGCAGAGCGGCTAAGCTTGCGGCCGCCGCATTAACACCGGCCGGACCGACTGACTTTCCTCCCGCGTAGTGTCGTGCGTCGGCGGCCGACAGTGGACTGGTGGTGGCTTCCTGTTGAAACCGTTGCATTAGGGTCGGGGAATTGAATACGCCATCTGGGGTGGGTTGTCCACGTGCAAAGTCAACGCCCGTCATACCCCCGAAGCCGGATGTATGGGGCCAGAAGAAGGGCGCACCGTAAGCCATGGCCGAAGCTTCAAACATTGGCATTTTCCCTCCAAGCACACCGTTGGGTGAGCTGGTGGAGAACTGCGCCTGCTGGGCCTGTTGCACCTGTTGCTGCATATGGTGATGGTTTTTCCCAGCATGACCACTCATTCCTGCGCCACCTTTCGATCCGG
The DNA here is from genome assembly GCA_000349025.1 of Anopheles minimus. Lineage (NCBI taxonomy): Eukaryota > Metazoa > Arthropoda > Insecta > Diptera > Culicidae > Anopheles > Anopheles minimus. The sequence goes on along the minus strand of KB663622.1, from coordinate 4,767,458 downwards.
CGCCGATTCCCATGCCACCCTTTCCCTTATCGAGACCGCGCAGGGAAGTCGAACCATCCGACGTTCCCTTGCCAGACGACGAACCTCCGAGCCGATGATCGTCCAGACCTGGTTGGGGTTTGGGTTCGCGCTTTCTCGGCCGCATCAGATGCCGCTCCTTCACCTTGTATTCCAAGGTTGAGTGAGGTACGCCGTAGTAGCTTCCCGCTCGATGCACCGACATCTCGCCCCGCTGCACTGCCTTCACCGCCTCCACTAAGCTATCACGGTCATAGTTCCGGTACTTGCCGCGTTTGGGCCGTGTGCCTTTGCCACCGGTTCCGGTATTGTTGGCAGCCGCAGCCGCTGCCGCAGCCGCCAATTGTGCCGCACTTCCCACGGGTCCAAGCCCAGCGGCCGCTGCCGCCGCACTGCCAAAGTGCGAGATGTCACCGAGCGTTTTGATGACGGAAATGCTCGGCCGTTTCATCTGCTCCATCTGCTGCTTATGCATGATGTCGGACTGTTGATGCTGTTGAAAGTTTTTACTGATGCTTCTCGCTATCACCTCATGCACGGAAAGCATTGGTTTGCCGCTGGATGTCGACATTCCCGGGGCCGCCGAACCATGTCCGGGGGCTGGCGGTGAGATGGCAGACTCAGCTTTGACGACACCGCGCAGGTTCATCAGTGGTGGAGAGATGACCGACATGTGGTTGGTCTGAGCACTTCCTCGTTCCTGCTGTGCTACGGAGGATGCCACCGACAGCGACGAGAGGGGCGATGAGGACGAGAGGGATGACGCCAGCGACACCTGCGAGGAGGTAGGTGCCGACGCAACACCTCCCATACCGGTACCACCGTTTCCCACACTGTTCAGCAGGTTCGTCTGAGGACTGGCCGATGCATGTGGCGCTCGGACAGGCGCCGCTACCAGACTGCTCAGAACGGCGGCAGCCGCAGCGGTCGGTGGTGACGGAGTGGTCATGTTGTGATGGTGCAGGTGTCGTTCCAGATCGCCATTTTTGCCGCTCGCGGGCACGCCAACTCCCGGCGATGCACCGGGCGCTCGTCCGTAGGACGGAATCTTCAGTATGACATGTGGATCGTCACTCGCGCCGTCATTCAGCTCGATCGAAGACATCGAAGCGGGCGTGTCCGGCGTCCCTGCGGACAGCGTGCGCAGTTTCTCGTGCTGCTGCTGTTGCAACTGCTGCAAAAACGGAAGATAGCAGGAATCGATGGAAGCCCCCGGGGGAGCAGTTCCGTTCGCAGTGAGCGCCGCACTGAGCGACGGAGACCTCGCTAGTGCCGCATCAAGCGCGGACGTGTTATTCCCCAGCGAGGTTGCTCCGGTGGCGGCTGGATGTCCGGAAATGGTGGGACTGGAGCCCGCGCTTCCCGCAATGGACGGTTGCACTGACGTAGCCGCCGGTACACTGCCACTGGCCTTTTTGATCTGATCGGCCAGCAGCTGTTGCTGATCGATGATCTTGCGGAGGAGTTCCGGCAGCTCGGCCAGTGCTTGCTGTGTTTCGCCCGATGCTTGTGCCGACGCCGTTGCCTGCAGCAAGCGCTCTACCTGCATCACTAGATTCGGGTTGAGTAGCGTGGATGCGGCCGCGGCCACTAGTGGTGATGATTGCGGTGGCTGTGTAGTAGCGGGAGGAGTGGCCGTCGTTGTGATGGACTGCCGTGTTGCGGATGATTGCATCGGTAGGGGGTGAGGTTTTAGACTCATACCGGCTATGTCCAACGTGGCCGGCTCGGGCGTGCCACGATGGACAGGCGGGGTAGCGGTGGCAGGTGGAGTACGATTGAGGTTTGTCTCGTGTGACCGGCCGGTGCCGGTGGCACCGTACATCTTCAGCAACATATCCGCCAGCATGTGCTGGGGCAGCTTGTCCAGCAGGTCACCATCCTTCACGTCGCCATCCTGCGAATCCTTATCGTCATCATCCTCCAGGAGCGACGCCATGCCGCGCTTGCTGCCGAGTGCCATCTTGTACACCTTGTTGCGTAACGTCGATCGCGGAATGCCGTACTGCATTGCTGCCTTGCGTGTCCCGAGTCGCCCACTTAGTATATCCTGTAATGCGTTCTGCAAACCATCCTCCGTGTAGGTTTTGCGTCCTCCGACAGGTGATAACCGTGGTTTTGTCCTGGAAAGAGTGCGAACACGAATGATGGAATCGATATTAGTGAAATCTATAAGTGAATTCGAAAATGGGTTGAAAATTGATTTTGAAGTGAATTTTGAAATCCGTTCGGTCGAACAAGGTCGAGAAATTGTGAATGCATTTTGATTTCGTCGGAAAGATTCAGCCAAAAATATGTCCGTCGTTTCGTTAGGAAATCGTCGTGCTAGGAGCGCACAATGAAACGGCAACCGAAAGCAAAACGTCAGCAAACGTGATTTTTCATTAGTTTGCTGTCGTGGACAGAACATTCTACTCCAGTTTCTTCATGATTTAGACTAACCAATCTAAAGCGTGTGTGTTTTTGTCCGTTCGGTGCACAGATTTGCCTGCATTATGTTTCCACCCGTGCACGAGCCCGGGCATTCGTTGGGCATCTTCGTCGCAGGGTCGCGTGTGAGAATAGTGTGAGAGGCTGTACACATATCGCTAACGCTAGCATCTTACTATTTCCCAGACACTTGTTTCGTCCCAGCCCACCAGGTCCCGGCGATGGTTTATTCCTTGTGAGTGTGTGTGTGTGTTTGTGTGTTTTTTTTGTTGCACAAATCCTCTTTACTCCCGCATTCTTTTCACCCGAACTGGGGACGGGCGAATGGATAAGTGGTTCCCTCTTGTGAGGTGAAGCTTGGTGAAAAATTTTCGCCAGTCAGAAAACAAGCACCACTCATGTCCGTGCGCTAGCGGACGATGGATATGATGTGTGACCGTACCGATGCACATGTCCGGAAAAAAAGGAACCCGGCAGGCCAAGAGCGCCGTTCCGACACAAAAGCGCGAATATGGCAAAAAAGTAAAAATAACGCGAGGCGAATGGTAAAAATGGTGATGAAAATGAAGCACGATGCTCAAAACGGTCGACAGACGTCGGACGAGGGTTTGGGGTGGTAGTGGCCACCTGTGTCTGTCAGAGGCAGCGCGGAAGGAAGGCAAGGAATAACCGTAAGAAAGCCACTTTCCACAACCACTTGCCCTAATTCGGCCAGCAACGAAACATTGGTGCGGCAATACAAGGAAGGCAAGGAGCAATAGGAGGATCTCATTTTCCAGTCCGCCCTACCGCCTAATCTGACTTCCTTACGAAAAGCTCCCAGTAAAACAATGTCAGTAATAACAGCTTTAACCGAGATGGTAGCAGTAGAACGTGTGCCCTTAAAATGACAAGCGATGACAACAAAAAATGTCCCTGTGTGCGATACAAAGCGAATACAAAGATATTTTTGTGTTTAAACAGTGAATCGAGTTTGATGCATCGAAATACGATACTACTGTAATTTCCGGATCCATACTTCGAATTCACCGTCCAATGGTCGTCGTTCGGATCGAAACATGAGCCAGCTTCATGTCCACTGACGGATGTGCGGACGGCAAGATGCCGTTTCCTTTTGATTTTGTTTACAACAACCCTCTTCCGAGCGACTTTTGCCTGAAAGCTGTGTGCGATGCATCGAAGTGGGTTTCATTCGTTGAAGAACTCCAATGCGATAGAGCGACCCGAAAGGGGCGTCTTCAATCAACCGAATCGCACCGAAACCAATTCAAACTGATAGATGCAACGTTAAATCAATCCGTTCGACCGTTGGGTGAAGAGAACAACCACAACAAAACATGGCAACGAAAAATAAAAGAAATAACAGAAAAAGAAAGAAATAACACTTGGATGCCACTATGGCAGTGATGACACAGTGCGGTCGCATCGGCGGGGTGAAGGGATGCATCGAGGCGATAATTGCATCATAAAACGTTTCCACTCTGCCATCAGGGAGCCGGCACTCGGTGTATCGATGGCCCCGCGTCAGGTTACTGACCAGCGCAACTTGACGACGTTTATGTACCTTTCGCTGCTCGAGGGGCGAAGCCGCAGCCGGGCCCGGGCAGATCGAAGGATCTTCTTATCTTGGCTCCGCCGTCTTGTTTGGTTGATTTCGCACTTGATTCATACGACGACCCGGCGGCTGCCCGATGATGTTCCAAATGCAGACGGGCCATAGAACCGATGGCCATGGTGTTGATTATGTCGTTGCTTTTGGGGTTACACTCACGGCCATTTGTTCGTTGCTCCGCATCCGTGCTCCGGCACGGACTCTTCCCGCCACCAATGGAAGAATGCATCAGTCTTTTTTTATTTCCTTCAACGTTTTATGTTCCTTTTAAATCCCGGGGTTTGATTGTCGGAATAAACGGTTCGGGCTTCGTGTACTGAGTGATGACGAACTCGAAGACGACTTTGGAACAGACAGAACGCTCAACGATGGCAACCGTGGGGAAGAAGACAAATAAGAAAAAAGCTGCGACGAATCGTACCCAACAGTCGCCACGGCACAATCTCGAAGCAGTGACAGAGGCACAGAAGTTGTTGAATAAGCTCGCAAGATAAGCGCCCATATGAGAGGCTACCGAAGAAGAATCCCGTACGAAAAGGGGTGTCAAAGTTGTGGGGCGAACGACCGGAAGGAAGGTCCCGCGAGCACAAGGAATGTGCAAGGGAGTACCAGCAGAGAGACAGAGAGCCGTGTCTAGACGTGTCGATTTTTGTGAGGCCTCTTGTTCGGGTGTTGGCCCAAATTCCAGCGCCATACAATCCTTTCCCCCTTCCCAGATACTCCCCACCACATACACACACACACACATGAGAACACGTTTACTCTCAAACCAAGATATGATTGGAACGGGGCATGTGAGCGGGAGGGATGCGCGACCGTCCGAGGGGGTGCGGTGCAATCGGGTTCAAGTGGTCGCGTCATTCCGGGAAAACTTTGGCAGGCAGTTTTCGGTGGCACGTTTCGGTGGGAACCGAAAACGCAAAACAAAACAAAAAAAACGGTTGACGTGGCGTGTAAATATATATGTCGGTGGCAATTTCCAGCTGCGTTCAACATTTGCATCCCACCCTTAACAATATGGCAATAATATGGTGCAAAACATTTCCTCGAAATCTCGTTTGTCAATCACGATCGACTTTTTACACTTTTGGCACCTTTCTTCCGGGAAGCGTAGCCTCGCGGAATGCAAAAGAATGAGCAAGGAAAGCATACACACATAGCCGGAGTTGTGTAGGTTGCATCAGCACCTGCATTCGATAACACGAGAAGAAAGTGCAAGTTAAGCGGTTTGTTGTTTTCTTTACACCTTTTTTGCGATTTATTTTGTTCTTTGTTTCGTTGTGGTACATGATTTGAACGATGTTCGATTAGTTATGTTTCCCTACATTTGGTAATTGAGTGTTTTACCTGTGTAGTGTGCCTTTAGGCTTTAGAGAAACATATTGCAAATGTATTTTTAAATTGGTTGGTAGTTTAAAAAAACTTTGAGTCAGTAAAACTTCTTTCGTCTCATATATTGTGATGCGCGTATTAAAAACACTGGCCGTGCGAAAGACATAAAGACACTTAACACACTGGCTGTGCGAAGACTTAAAGAGACTTGCAGTGTGAAAGAGATGCACGCACATGCAATAGAGTCTTAATAGTTTTTACGAACGCCTACATGATCGACGGATCATGATGGTCGCTGTTGCCTCGAAAAATAATGGACCGGTTTTGTTCGGATTCTCTTTTGTGTTGTGTTTGCTCCGATGGCGGCGAGGTTTAGACGAATTTACGAAAAGGCTACCAAAGCAAAACGGTCAAAAAACAGCGTATTAGGAACGCCTTCAGATAGTTGATGGCATTCAAGAGGGGGCCATGTTGTATTTTGGGAATTAGAAATGGTTGCTGTTCGGATGCAGGGGGAGAAAACAGCACTTGCGTGAATGGGAAACGTGATCGTTTGGTGTAATGATTTCGCATCGCGAAGAATACTCTACGAAATAGAGTAACCCGCTGCCAGTAGCAGCACTGTGACGTAAGTGCACGTGCACAATCTGTCAAAAACAGTGGCCACAAATGGTTGGCTGCTGGTGGAAATAATTTGGAACGAAACGCTAATTTATATTAGCAGCTTCACAGCAGAGCGTTTGGGGGCTGTGTGCAAAACCAAACAAAATGGAAAAATAAAACCTACCTGAGCCGTGAGCTATTTAGCCAGCTTAACGTTTAAGGACAAATGTGGCGCAGCTTTTGCAACAGTGTCACTTCCGGGGCATGTAACGGCGAGTGTTGTGCAATTTTGACAGTGATCTGTGAAATCTAGCAGCTTATCTGGTTGGGTTTTTAAAGGTCATGCTCTAGAACGGAATCGGCCGCGAGGCGAAAAGTTTTTAAGACAGATTTCCCAACAATTAAAATTTGCACGACAAACAAGTTGTTGCAATTGAAATGTTTTAATGTTTTCACATTTTTCCACCTGCTAGTTGTGACGTAACGAAGGCGTCTACAGCAGAACACATCGGTGCACACACTGCAACGTGAATCCATTAGAAGTATGCATGGTCTTTCCATGCTAGTGAGTTATCCGCTTTCGATCAGCCTGGCTTCTAGCGTTTTTTGACAATCTTTTCCACTCGCTAGTTAGACGAACTGCTGAAATGCGCTTTCCTTTCCGATGTTATAAGTCGAAACGTGCACCTACTTCAATACAAAAAGTGCTAAAACATGGCACAGATGCACGGTGGGGAACGCAACGGTACAGTGGCCCGAGGGAGTACACCAAAGTGCATCTTTCAATGGGATTTCCCTTCCGTACGGTGATGCCGAACGAAAGGGGTTTTCCTTTCCGACGTACCGGCCTCCGTGTTTTTTTTCGGAACGCGAATGCATTCGGCATCGAATGTGACTGTCCATGTCTGTGTGTGTGTGTGTGTGTGTGTGTGTGTGTTTTCATTTTTTGTTTGTATTTGTGTGTACGTGTGTGTATTTTTGTATGCATAGCAAAGTGCAACAGAACTCATATATATATTTTCTGAATGCATTTTTTGTACATCGTCTCACCACCTCGGTGCATTTCTGGTTGTTTCTTGTTGGTTAGGAAGGGGGCAGGAAGGAGAGGTGTGTGTGTGTGTGGGATGTTATTGCGAGGGAAGTTTGCATTGAGAAGCCGCATTTCGGTAGCAGGAAAGCGCAAAAAGAATCCGTCCCACGTTACGGCAGTGGGGCAAAACGAGCGCAACATCGCCTTGGTTCTTGTCTTTTTACCATCCGCCGAATCACCTTTACCCGTGCATAACAAGTTACGTTGCGAGCGTATAGTGTGTCTGTGTGTTTCCTGTGCACAAGAGCAGTGCAAACATTACACATCCCGTGCATCCCCTCCGGTGGATTCCCTCCTCCGCACAGACGGAGTAGCAGTCATTACTGACTGACCACGGTTTGTCCTGCTTCCTATTTGGTACCTTCTACACATTGGTACATTATCCGCCCAAGACGACGACGACACAACGATGACGACGTGCAGAATGGCGACGTTGATGGCGTTGATGAAGGTGATGGTGGTGTTGCGGGTGGCATCTTTTGGCTAGCTAAAGGCAGCGCCATCCAACGGACCGACCGTAACGTATTTTAAATGCATTCGAACATGCATCGCTCTTCTTCTTCGTACTGTTTACAAGAACCACACATACTCGCCAATAGCAAGGTACATTAGGCGAAATTATTTAAATATTATTTCTTCCAAGTTTTTGGAGAATTCATAGATAATTTGTGGTTCACTTTTGAACCTTCTGAATAGCATGGATTGCATCTTAAACATGTCAACTTGTCAAAAGCAGTGATTTTGACTGGTCCGATACTTTTGAATCACATTTATTTCTTAACGTTAACAAATTCTACTAATGCATGACTTTTACACATCCAATGGAATGTTAATTTTGAACAATTCCAAAACAAACTTAATTACGTAAGATTGAAAATAAATTACGTCATGGGCAATTCGACCGGGACCAACCATTACAACTGGTGTTTTTTTTTTCGAATGATAAACAGCGTGTTTCTGCCCATAATATTTATAATAAATGCACTTAATTGTCAGAACTAGACTCAGTATAACGTCTACTTCGAGAAAACAGAAGAAAAACGGTTTTAAAGTTTGATAAGCCACTTTCATCTGCCCCTTGCCACTGATGAGCTACAAAACTTTGACACTTTCTTTAATTTCTGCAACCATCAACCAATTGGATTCGATGTGGTACGACGGTGCTGCTAATTCTTGGAATATTTCATGTTAGTACAGTCGCCTATCAAATCAATTACATTTTGAAGAATATCGACTTATTCAGACTGGTCGCGGAACTTTACCGCATGCATTAAAATCAATTTAGTCAAATGTTAGGGATGTTTCTGGTTATAAAATACTTGATCTTTGTGCTAGCTTTATCTTACACTCTTAATTTATCAGAATAATAATCGATAGATTGAAATTTCCATAGCATATTTCCATTTGCTGTTTTTATCATATTTAAAAAAAACAAGCTTTACTTCATACAGTATTGCGTTCCTAAAGAAAACTTTGTAAATTAAAAAAATTGAAAATAAAATATAAAAGACGGGAAAAAATAGTCGTATAATCAATCCTTGCTACTGCCCCAAAGAGCCTGTTGACTTAAAATAACAGCTAAGAAACATAAGATAATATAAGCTGAATGTATCACAAACTTGTATCCGTCCGATCCGTTTGATCCACCAGATTACAAAATGTTCTATTGATATCATTTTCTAAAAGTTTATGTCAGATATTGAAGATTACACACGGACGTAAAAGATTCGCCAGAATTTATTATATTGTTGCTTTGAACAATTCGTAAGGCATGTCCACATTGACACTTTAGTGATATTTTACCCGTTCAGCTTTGATCCTGCATTTTTAAAATATTCCATAACTCATAACTATTAATTAGAAGCAGTGTCCATCTATCCTACTGTGTCGGTCTTTCCATACTTTCCCCTAATAAAAGTTTATGTGTTTCTTCATGATAACAGAAAAGATGGGAGAAGGAAATGTCTTCCAAACAATTTGAATTTTGTCTTTAGGCAGTTCTTCATTGGCTTTAAATAGAATAGTCTCAAAGTATTATTATAAGTAACTGTGAAAATACGACTCAATTTTGCACTGGTTCTAGTTTGTAATATCTCGAACTAACATGCATTTTGTAAATTCGAATGTGTGAAAATTGAGCATACACCAAGGTGCCACTTTCAATCGACAATGTGGTGTGAAATGTGACGGAGTTATAGCGGAGTAATTATGCTTTTCATCACTAAACCCCAAAACTCCCCAAAACGAGACAGCGAAAACTTAAGAGCGAAAAATTAAAAAAACGCTTTCCAAAAACCAAAAAAAGAACACCCACATTCTAGGGTGAAAAACAGACGAAAAACGGAGGCTCCCACAAACACG
>KB663622.1:4687055-4755361 GCA_000349025.1 Anopheles minimus | reverse complement strand
GGGGGGGGGGGGGGGGTGGTAGCCTTTGTCGAGAGCCCATTTGCCTTGGGCTTGAGAAACAGAGACCTGAGCTACATGGGGAGGGCTGTTGCCCTTCTCCTCCTTGGAATCACAGTTTGCGCCCGAATGCGAATCGATGTGATTAAATATTTTAAGGTCAGATTTATTATTTATGAAACTCGCGTACTCCCCTAAACCCTTGCGGAGTTTCTGCGTACTTCAGCTTGGATGTTGACGAGTTGCTACTGTGGGGATGAGAGGAATGAGTTGAAGGCACTGGCGGTAATTTTCGATTAAAATTGCAGTAATGCAACGCACCACCATAGTTCAATGTATTACGATAAGCACAACGCAACAAGCGTCGTGTGTGCGTTGCTCTCTCACACTTGCACCTCGTCACAGGATTTTCCCTTTCGATCTGTTTGGAAGGTTCTTTTTTTTCGATTTCCACTTCTTCTGCTACCTCCCGGGGCCCTTGTTTCTTTGTCCAAAGTTCGCGCGGACATAACGATGCATCGCAGGCAAACATGCGTGTCATCGGATTCGAGCTCGAATTCAAAGAGGGGCTCAAGTATTATAGCGATGAGGACAAAAACGCCAACGACCCGGTTCTGAAGAAGGAAAAAAAAAACAAACCCCCCAGCATGCGAGAAAACGAATCAACGCTAAAAAGGTCAAGACGGCGCGCGAGTTGCGAGGTCGCGCGACGTAAGCCCTCCATCATCAACATCATCATTGCAGTCATCGTCGTCCGAAAGGCGCGAAACGTTGCGGTGGTACGCAAGTGGCATTTCGTAATGCCCGCTGACATTTGATGGCCAATCGGCCAATGGTTGATCCGCATCCGGCCGGGATTGTGCCGTGTGTCGTTGTTTTGGTGTGCCGATCGGGGTTTGCAGCGTTAACAATTTATTCGAGCTTCTTGCGAACGAAATCTGCCCCCTGCCCACACGAGCCCTCGTCTCGAAAGGAGATCAAAGGTGAGTACGACGGGCTGTCGAGTCACACAACGGGCTGGAATCTATGCCATCATCTCAGGGTGCCCCGCGTGAAGTGTGACGGATGAAGATTGTTTAGAAAACTATTATCCAAACACACCACCCCACGCCCGAACACCCTGCTTAAATACGAGTAAAAGCAGAAGATAATGACAGTTCTCAAAATGACACACAAGCACCCACCATCGTCGGGTTACGTTCTGCTTAATTTGAAAACGATAATAATTTGTCAAGACTCATCATTCCAAGCTAAACCCTTTTCGGCTTATAGAATGTGATACGTGCGAGATATTATTTTGACTGCGTTGTATGGCAAATAATGTCCAAGATGTGCTAAGACGCTTTAGAGACGTTTCTTTACTATTTTCATAGCTCAATTGAAAGCAATTTAGTGGATTAAAGTTAGCGACGGTTGTGTCGTTCGGCATTTTCGCTTTAATAAACGCGAAATGACAACCGCACTGTGTAGTCTAAAAATATTTCAAATAAAAAAACAGCTCCAGATTGTTAGTAGGACGCTAGAAATACAACTTTATTTCCATTTTGGTGTTTGGTTTGCAACGATAACACCATATCCCTGGAATAGCCCGTTTCACTCGGCGCTCATTTGTGTGTGACCGGTTTGGGATTGATCCCACGGACAACAGAGAGGTGTGATGCAAGACGACAAAAAAAAACAATAAATAACAAAAAAACTGTCCCATCCAATCCGGCTTCTAATTGGAATACACTCGTTCATAAATATGTGCATGTTTTTTTTTTGTTTCATCTACTTGTGCCATAGCGACTGTTTGTATTATTTCAGCGTATTTTCAAACCCAAACGCATTCAAGTCCATCCGGTGCGAATTGCTTCCGCCAAAGTGCCAATGAAAAATGGGTGCGAATAGCGTTCGTTAAAAATCATAAAAAGCGATTTACGAGAAAAGAGATCAGTAGAAACATTACAAATAGAAAACAAAACAAAAAAATAAACACACGGAAACGATTATTTTGTGAACGATTTGCAGCACACACGGTACGTGCAGGATAGACGCAGGAAAAAGCAACTGCAAACGACAAAAAATATGGGTTGCAGCAAATCCATAGAATTCTTTTTCAACAATTTTGTTTTTGTTCCGTCACCAGTCCAGTGGATATTGTGGAATTGTATTAAAACAACACATAAAAAAAGACACCATTGTCGCTTAGCTTTGTAGTGGAGAACAGAAAAAAATGAAAAGGAAATAAAATGTTGAAAAAGAGAAATTCCGACAGGTGCATCATTCAATTAACAGCTAGAAACAATGGATAGAGTTTTTTCAGAGTTTATTTTTATGTTTTATTTTAAATGGAAATAGAAAAATCCTTTTGATGGTACAACATTATTGACCCGTTGGTGTTTTAAGCACTTTGCACTGGAAGGAAAAACTGCATATGAGCGATACGCTGTGTTTGGAATAGGTTGAATGATGTCGCGAAAAGAATGGCCGCGATGATAATGCACACATTTTAGCGAGTATTTGCTTATCCATTTCATAGTGGGACATGTTGTACATATTAGCAGAAATCCTTCGGCAGAAGATTAATGATAGTGATAACAATTACTTTCATAACGAACGATTGCTATTCAGCAACGAAAGAATACGAGCAAAGGAATCAAATAAAATTTGCACAAAATAATGTGCATATTCAATGCTGTTAAAATTTTAAGCCAATCTGTGCAATCTTATGCAAATAAGAAAACTTTTCCAAACTGTTAATGCCTTTGGTATTTGTGTAGTTATTTAATTTGGATTTAGGTGCATGGAATTAATTTGATTGCTACATAAAATTGAGATATTTTATGACATTAATTATAAATGCAAGAATGGAGGGATTTTAGGCTCAGGATGGACCATGCTTGCCATTTTTTCTAAATTACTCATCTTTACATTTAAATATTGAAAAAACCATATTCTTAACAGCACTTGTATCTGTTCATACATATTTGTAGCATAAGAACGTCTCCAAACAACTTACAATATTTATTTATTTATTTATTTATTTATTTAGTTCATTTTAAAGTATTGAATTATGTTCATTCTGAGTCAGTAATATACAGTTATTTGATTAGGTACCGGAACTGTTTATTCGGCCACTAACTTTTGTCAATGAAGTATTCATTCTGCTACAAATCGCTATATATAATTTTCAAAATCAGGTTCCGGTGTGTGGTGAAATTGTCACCGTTTGAATTATCTGTCGATGGCGGAATTGATATTTACACGGTAGGACCGGGGATCAAATCTAATTCGGATCGTTCCCCCGTATTGAGGACTGACGATCCAAGTACGTGGTATCAATATGTCTAGTAAGCGATTATATATATTCTCGGTGAAGAATATTCTGACTTTACTGTTGCGGATAAATACAAATCACGGAAGTCGTAACTGGCAGGCCCAGACCTCACTGGAGGTTGTAGTTAGAGATGGACTTAATGGTTCCTTTGAGTGAACTGGAACGACTCAGTTCTTTTTGAAAACAAAAGAACGATTCACGAACCTCGATACTTTCGTTCTATTTTATTTGAATTACCATTTTTATTTTGGATAACAAAAATCAAAGTAATGTAAAAAAAGAAATGTAAGAGCCGTCCTTGGCACGTCCGCGGAAATGACGAAATTTCTGAAACCGATAATGTGACATAAAACTTCATTGCCGAATGTTCGAACTTCTTTACATGAACTTCCTCTTCATATTGATTAATTCGTGGACAAAACCTTTGAGCGAACTAGTTCAGTTCTTTCTCATTTTTATATAACAAAAACGAACGAACGGTTCTTTGAGCAAACTAGTACGGTCAATGTTACATGCTAAAACCGAACGGACGGCCTATCGAGCAAACTAACTTAGTTCTTTTTCATTTTTATAAAGCAAAATGCGACGCATAGTTCTTACACCAACCGCATCAGTTACACGGTTCTAATTCTTTTAGCACAGCTCTAGTTGTAATGTTGTAAATGCCCTTACCAATAACCGATAGAGTCCGCGAGCTCAATTGTACGCTGTGTATTCATCTTAACTTTATCAGTTTCAAAAGTAATAGCTGATAATTGAAGATGGGGGAAAGACTCTTCAGTGACTGCGTAGTCCACTTACGATTAAACCCGCCACTGCCACCAGTGCAGAATGTGGTAAAATAGAATGTCACTCATATTGATAAATATTCACAGTGCGCTAGACACAAAGAGCACAGAGCGCTAGTGTACATTGTTATAATAATATATTGGAATGTTATTTAAAATATTACTATTTTTATTTTGATCACCGCATAATATTTGCAAATAATGTTATCTATCAATGGAAAAATGAGCACTACTGCAATTAACCGTGTTCATTACATTTCGCGCTTTTGAACTTAATTTGTAGCAACTTTGCGCTCATCGCTCACATAGAAGTGCGCGACCGGTTCTTACATTTATTCAACTCCATTCGAATATAGACAAATTCACAAAACTATTCAGCCAGATTCGCAATGCAACATTTTTTTCAGCTAACAATACAATTAATTTGATCTGTGGACTTTGACTCGTGTGATGTTGAAAGTTTAACGTTGACAAGCAATATCTGTCACAGTCAATCGGATAATTTGTCATACTCTTAACACTTGCACGCAGCTCATCACGCAAAGAATCACAAACTTACCAGCCGTAAAACACGTTCATACTAATTTGTCATGTGTGTTACCCATCAAATTGCACGCACTGCAATATGTTCCATGGGGATGAATGTGTTCATAAGGGGAAAAAACGAAAACGATCCCTTGAAACATTATAACGTGACAGCATATTTTGGAAAGATTTTGGAAGCGAAGTTTTGCTTTCTTCTTGCATCATCTTCGATGGAACGTTTGGCCAGGAAAGGGAACCGAATTGGTTGAGGTGGCAAATATTGCCATTTGATTGGCTCCAATAGCTTCACCTTTTTAATCTTGCAACAGTGGCGGTAGGAATTGGATTTATATCTTCTGCTGATGTTTTTCTCGGCCTTGCATTGATTTACATAAAACATTCATAACATAGGTTGGATAGCATGCAGCAATGGGGTGTATTCGCAGCTACACAAATTCAGACCATATGTTGCCATAAGCAACAAACGCACCACCGCCACATAAAGTGAAAGCGGACAGAGAAAAGGACTACATGAAGTACGAATTTGAGAGATCCATTTCAAAGCACACCATAAATATTGTAATTCTTTTCTGCATTCTGTTTCTGCCCCAAACCGATACACGCTTTGCAAGTGCGAAGCAAACGAAAAGGAAAGTTGAAGGGAAAGAAAATGCCCCCGAGAGCAATGACCCCGGCCCCGGCACGCTGGTGTGTCGCCTTGCCGTTCTCGAGTTCCCGTTCGGTGCATCGTTCTTTGGTTGCATTCGCTTTCCTTGTCCCATTGGGAGAACACAAGCAAGCAAGCAAGAAATGAAGCGACAAACAAAAACAGAACCAAATATTACAAAACAAAACCGGGATGTAGCGGAAAGGCAAAAGTAAAAAGCGAAAGGGTTGCCTCCGGGATATACGATGCACCGGCCCCAAAACATGCATTCGTTTACCACCAGCCAAATTGTTGTCGTTCACCTTTTTTTTCTTCGTTTTGGCTCGCATCATCGTTCCATTTCGGGGATATGGGGACCACTTTTGCTCATGAGGCACCGAAAAAAAAGAAAACACAATACGGTGAAAGTGGAAGGCACTAAGGCCGAAGGCAACATACAGAATACCGCTTTTTGACACATTTGGCCGCGTTCTCGTGTCATCGTGGCAATTCGTGCATGATTTCGGGAGGGGTTTATAACGAGGGAGACTGCCTGCATTTGGGTGCATCTTGCCGTTGATTCCGTAGAAGAAGCTGCCCTGTTGTGTTGTTGTTTTGGGGCTCTTCGCTTTGCAAAAACCCGTTTCGCAACATGATTATTATTACCATTGCCATTGCCCGTTTTTATGATGATTATTTTGGCGGCAAATTAACCCCACACACGCGCGCATCTGCTCGGTACTGCAGCTTATGCAACTGGTGGGTAAGGGGAAGGGAGGAGGGGAGAGGGAGAGACAGGAAGTTAAACCTCAAAATCTGCTCCAAAAAGGTTCGCATCCCGTTAGATCGGCAATGCGATGTGAACGAACTTTGCGGTATTTTGGACCGGCAGGGATCCCATATGGGACGAAATGATAGTGTGAAGCATCCCGTCAGATGTAAGATTGTGCGTATGTTTGTTATTTTCAGAGGTTCTTTTTTTCTTTTCAATTAATTCACGTACCACTTGGTACACCCATGTGTGTATGGATAACATTTGCATGTGTGGATTTTTGGGCCCCTCGTGCACAAGAACGATCGACACGGATGGAGGATACGGTCGGTGTGTCAGTTGAAGAGCAAAGTGAAGACAAATGCAAGGCATCACGTGTGGCAGTTTTGCAAATGCAATAAACGCATCACGAAAGAACATACCCGTTCTGACAAATGATGAGCCTGTACAGAATCTGGCCAACGGAGTTTAACCAACGTCAGCGCTATGTTACGATGTGTTAAACAAATCACGGCCAGCTGTCATTTTTATGGAAGAAACCGTTAACGTGATACATTTTTCATTCGCCATAAAAGGCGATACATCGGCAAGGGTAAAGGATTGATCGTGTCGCTTTGGAGCACGCTGTACTTGAACCAATGATTAATGGTACGGAATTGTCAGGAGACAAATCATAATTGCAAAGGCAAAATACCAGAAGGAATATATAATTAACCTTTCTGGTTATTTTTTTGCCGGTGTGTTAAGTCATAAACACATTCTACGTAATTGTCGAAGAATATTTCCAAATGTGTGTTTGTTTTTGGATTGTTAGAAATGTATTATTGTTTTCAGATTAAATATCTCCCCATGCACGTGTTTGATAACGAAACAAAGAACTGTAAATCGCAAACAGGAAGAGCACCATGTTGCGAACGACAATCGCAGAAGAAGCGTTCAAATTACTAATTAAAAATTTATCCATCGATAACAATGATCACGCTCGCGATAGTCTCAGCCGTGGCGAGATCGGGCAAAACGATGGATATCGGCCATTTCCTTTTTAATAGCATTTTGTAGCGGCGCCTTTCCCCGAGTTTGGTGCCGAGTGTAATCGTATTCGACATCGGAAACGTGCGCTGGGTGCGGTGAGATGATACACGATACAGAAGCATTTTCTTTTCCAATCACCTGCACCTGCACGAAGGACTCTACAAAATTGAACACCTGAACAAGGAGAAGGAGTCCCACCGGGCGGAAGGTGTTAATGAGAAAGCGATGTTAATTGTAACGGGTTTGGAAGCTCTATCGGAAGGTTGTCCTGCTGTAAAACAAAAAAATGGTTGACGTCCAACGAGAGGAGGGAAAAACACGTGGACCAAAATAGCATTGCCCCAGAGAACACGACTCGAGTGAATCAAAACCAATCAATCGAATCGCTATCGCCCGATTGCCTCAAGAGATCGGGAAGGACATGAAAGCTCTTTTGTTTTCCCTGACACGATATGCTCGCAAAGTGGAACTTGTAATGGCCCACGGCACGGTGCAATGGGAAACGGGCATGAAGAACTCTTGTTTTTTCATACAAGGTTACTTCACTAACGGAAGGTTTGGTTGGGAAAAATGGGAAAACAATCGACATCTAGTATATTTTCATTATCTTCGTACATATCCACCACGCTGCCGGTCCCTTTAATCGATCGTCCGCCCGACCGGGAAGCCCGGGTTGAGTATCGAATTTCAATTGTTCGCAACTATACCGCGCAAGAGTGTAAGAAATGCGAACAAACGAAGAAAAAATTCAATTAAAAAATGGCGACATGGGCGACACCGTTTGGGCCGATCGTTTCCCGGTTGAGCAATTTGTTCTTATTGGCTTCGTGGGTTGGATTCGATAACGATCGGCCATACCTGATCGGCTTTAATCAACCCGGATGAAGAAAGACATAATTGAAACAGTTTCCATGGTGTACATATGGGCTGCCGTATGAAGAATAGGTAGAAAGGTGCGTCACTTACTTGTAGATGTGCTTCGGGTCCATCATACTGCTGAGCAGTGATGTTATACCGGAAGTGCCCGGTTTCGCGCTGAGATCAAGCGGTTGCTCTCCTGTTCCTCCTCCCCCGACTGTTCCAAGTTCCGCAGCCATCTTGGCCGCAGCGGTAGGACTAATGGCAGCGGAAGCGGCCCGAGTACCAGTTGCCGATTCCACGGTCGTCGGTGACATTTGCTGCTGCAGTTGCGAATACCAGAGAGCAGCTGAGTAGGGAGTAAGCAAAGGAACAAACGTGTCCGTGAGGAATGGATCCGCGATTAAGTGCGTCACACGGTTACTTACGGTTGTAGAGTTGGGCAAGATTTGGCTGAAGACCCTGCAGTGATGCAGCCGCAGTGTACTGTGCCACAAACGCCTGCAACGAAGGCAGATTTTGTGATGTGCCAGCCTCCCGTAGCAACGCTGCCAGCGACTTGGCGGACATTCCACTGGCCGCACCGCCGCTCAGCAGATTGGCCAACAGTTCTGGCTCACTGCTCTCGCTCGTATCGCTATCGGATTCGGCCATCGCGGCAGCAGCAGCCGCAGCCTAAATGATTACCACAGGAGCGAGGTTAGTCTGCTGGATGGGAAAACGGATGGAATGTTTTGTTGCACTTACCCGTCGATTAAGGAAACGGTCTCCTTCCGTTGGGGCCGGACCAGACTCGGGAACTAACTCGCCTGCCTCATTCACGGTCAGAAGTTTACCGTCCACACAGAAGTAGCACTTATCCTGTGGCTTCCAGTCGATCGGTGTGGCAGCCTCAGCTTCTGTGGGTGTTTCGGTTGTTGCCGCATCGGTGGAACCATCTTCCGTAGCCATCCCGTTGCTGCGATGCTGGATTGTGTTGTTGTTGCTGTTGATAGTATTGTTGTTGTTCGTCCCGACAATGGGCAACTTCGACGCGAGACTCAGCTTTCCAGCGGTAGCCTCGGTAGATTCTGGGTTTGGTTGTTCAGATTTTATTAGCGACGCATCTGCATTTTCTGCAAAAATAGAAGAGTAACGTCCAGTGGATCGAAATGTAAATCGTGTTTTTTGCTGCGTGAGTCGTCCACAGCCCTATATTTTACTTACCTACGGGTTCCTGTTTCACAATGGATACACTTTCCTGTTCGGTGGCAGTTTGCTCTCCGCGGAGTTCAGGACTTGTCACGGAAGACGCGCGACGGTCGGGTGTGTTGGATTTTCTTGGCTCGGCAGTTACTTGCTGGGGACCGGAGGCTGATTTGGGCCGCGCAGGATCTCCATCATTCGTGCCCGACGGTGACGACGGGAAGGGCGATGTTCCGTCCATTGTGGTACCGGTCGAGGGTGTCGCCGTGCCGTTATCAGTGGCGTGAAGGTCGCGCGATACCGGTGAGACGGACCGATCGTCCTTGCCGTGTTGGGGCGATCTGGCACTAGCGGGGCTAAGCTTCTCCGATGTCAGACAGTTGGTGGCACGGGGACTGTCGGGACTGGCGGAGGCGGCAATTTTTGGATCGACATCTACGTCGCCTTGCTGACAGTGCCCGTTTCTTACTGTGTTGGGAGAGTAGAGAATGCTGCGTGAGGGACGCTTGTGGGCGCGCTATCAGATGGGGCGCATCTTACCTATAGCCGTCGCGGCAGTTGTGTTGGCAGCTTGGGCAGCGGCAGGTGTGGTGAGGGAAGCCACGGCAGCAGCGTTGGCTGCGGCCACAATGGCGGCGGGGCTGGTTTTTTGATCGATCATGCCGCCGCCAGCAAGCGAGAGGGCTGCGGCAGCAGTAGTAGCGCTGGCGGTATTCATCAGCTGCCCTTGCTGCAATTGGGCGGCCGCGGCTGCAGCTGCAGCAGCAGCGGCGGCGGCGGCGGCTACACCGGTCGTGGTGCTCAGCAGATCGTCCTCGGTAGAGTTTGTTGTACTGGGGTCCAGCAGATTCAACTGTTGTCGCGTTAGGACGTCCTGATAGTGTTTCCATTTCCTGCGTCCCATCAATTCTTCAGCGACACGTTCTAGTCCTGAACCGGGGGGGCATGAACAACGATACAACGAAAGTGCAAGCATCAGTGGAATGTATTCTATTTGAGACTACCGAATGGGTTAATTATGTATACTATAAGTTAGTAAGAAAGAGGAAATCTATCAAACGAGATGTTATTTTACAAGTTTGTAGTATCACAGTCAATAGGACGATAAATTCCAAACCAGCCATATGGAAGAAAACTCTCAGTTGACAGTGTTGAACGGTTTGTTTAATTGTAGTTTTAAGTAACAAGTATCAGTTCCTTAAAGAAATTCAATCATGTCCTTCTCCTTTGCTTTAGAAATCATGTGCTGGTACAAAATCAATGTTTCAACTAATTACAAATCAGTCGTACCCTGCGTCTCTTTCCACAGTGCGTTTAATTTCTTCGACAGACATGCTAAAAAGCGGCTGAAACCCCTAAGAACCCTAAGAACTTTGCTAATCAATAATCATTTACCATGGCTCCCACCAGTAGCTTCCCCCAGGCCAACCTAGCTTAATGTGGCGTGTAGTGTTTTACATGTATGTGTATGTGTGCGTTTTATTTTTTTGTTCAATTGCTTACAATATCCTTACCGGCTTTTGTGCAAACAAAATGAGGCCAAAGAGAGAGGGAAAAAAGCACTCAAATGAACATGGAACATTTTTTTTATTTTGCCCCAACTTCTGCATTACGTTAATGTTGTTATTTTTGTAATGGTTCCACACACATCGTCACAAGCCGCTGGATCTTTCATGCTGCCCGATTGTTTTCGAGCTACCCTAAAAGGGAGAGCTGTACACAGTTTCTCTACGCTAGATTGCTAGCTAGAGTCTAGCCCGAGGCCAAACCCAGGAGTTTATCTATTCCTTCCATGGTAGTGAAAGAAATAAATAAATAAAAGAAAATTGCAACCCTTTCCAGTGTTTTAACCCCACTTCGATAGCTCGATTCGATCCTATTTTCAAATTTTAATTACTTTCTGTTTCCGTAGCACCCGCTATGATGGCGGTACCATCCACCTTCCAACGCGTAAAGCCGGCAAGACGCGTGTGGCCGGGTGCCATCGTGAGCCTTTGTTTTGCAGGCAGCCGCTGCAAGGGTGTACGAGGGACGAATTCGAACCACACGCAATTTTGACCCATTTAACCTATTCGGTTAAAACTGTTAAAGTCCTCCTGCAGTTACGGGGGGCAAGACGAGGCCGACGGTAAGCACGGCAGAACCGTCGGGTAAGGATAATAATTAAGGAAACCCCGCACCACGGTGTAACGCATTGCCTGCCACTCCGCATTCCTGCGGGAGTTGCACTCGTCATCGATCGACTTAGCAAATGCATATTAAAAATGCGTACTTTTTCTGTTCTCCTTTGTGGCAGGCATCCGAGCCCTGTTCTACCGTTGCAGTTTTTAGGTTGTTTAGGTTATTATTCAAAAGCAAACGCGCACGGTCAGCTAGCGTGGGCTCCCTTCCATCACCAACAGAGGTAGATAAGGGAACGGTAGCAAAATGTAGCATTTTCATCGAGCACTTGTATCGAGTAGTACACCGAAAACGTAGAGGGAAAAAAATGCGTGTGAATAATGCTTCTGTGTACAACAAAAGGTCGGAACCGGTAGATGCGGTACCACGATTGTACACGCATCGAAGTAAAAAAAACACAAAAATAAAGCCTCTGCTCTCGTCCACCACTCGCCGCGTACTGGACGCAATGAACCCTGCGTCCAAGGAGAGAGGCCATTTTCATCATCCCTGTGCGTGTGTGCATGTCATTTACGCGTGCTTTGCATCGTTGGATCGCTACCCTTCTTAATGCAGTTGCAGTAGCAGCACGTCCCTCCCCACTCCTCTTATGGTCAAAGTTCCTTCAAATGCGTGAAATCATTTAGCCCGAGAACTGAGCCGGAGGACGGGAAAGTCAGGACATGCGGGAATAGAAATTCGAGTGCGGAGACTCCAACCCGCACCGAATTTGGTTCTTAAGTAGCGAAAATCGTAGGTCGATACTAGAGCCCCTTTTTCGCCCTGGAATTCGACCGGGTACGGAGTGCTGAAGATGGTACGAACAAAGGGTGGCTTCATTTATGCGTAACAAGCGCAAAGTGCGTTCAAGGAACACGGTTCTGTGGCACCGTTTTCCGCGGCCCATCGCCTATCGTGCGGTCCACGAATTTGCCAAACTTTCTTGCTCCCCATCGGGGTTCATCGGTCACGAATTGCAGTTGCAGCAAACGCGGTGCATCATCTCAACGCTGGATTTGGGTGGTTGGGCGGATGGGCAGTGTACAGCGCCGGGTAGGGCCTTACATCCTGCCTGCCTGCGGTGCTTCGTATCACGCATGTTTCGGCGAAAGACACGTGTGCTGCAAAGGGCAGGAAGGGAACGGGTAGGGGAGGCAGGGTTTGAACATGCCACAGCGCCCGAAACTGGACCCTACGCACATACATAAGTAATAAATAGAAAATCGATAATGCATTTCATTATTTCAATATTAGTTTGCATTAAGTATTATTATTTCTGTCCTGCACCAAGACGTCGCACACGAAAACTGGACGAATGTGGCGGCCATCGTACAAGTGGACCGTCTTAACTCTCTCTCTCTCTCTCTCACACACACTATCTCTGTGTTGCTGGCGGCTTTTGTCTTTTTTCCTCCTGCGTCGATGCTCCATCTCTCTATTTGTGTGCGTATTTCGGCTCTCAATCTTGATATATCCTTATCACACTAACCCTCTGTGTCTTCGACCTACGCCTCGATCGCCTTCCGGAATATGACGATGTATGTATGTCCTTTCCTTACGCGTTGGTGCACTGGTGTTTTGTAAAGACGTTACCCGGTGCTGGGCAGTACGTGCTTCGGAGTCGCGTATGCGCACGTGTTGTGCATCATGTGCAGCTGATAGAGGTGGACCGTAGGATTTGGGGTGTTTGGGGCTTGCACGTCCCAAGAACATCAACAAAAATATCAACACTAATAGCAGTTCCATCATCACCAAAAACAGAACCCACACCGTCCCTCCATTCCCGGGTACGCTTGGTCGGTAATAAAGTTTCTTCAAACCGTCCGAACGCATGTCTTCCGTTGCACGTTAACTAAAGGAAAGACTACCAATACAAATAACGGCAGCAACACCATACGAAGGAACACCTTCAAGTCCGGTCGAGCAGTTCCTACCGAAAATTGGAGAAAATGACCACGTACTTCTTCATCTTGCAAGCGTTTCGGGCCCATTTACCACCCACTGACCGATACATCGGCACACAGAGACACGCTAACGCATACACAAGCTAGCAGACGGCCCCCCCAAAAGTCTCCCGAAACCATCCCACACAAAAGCCTGGAAGGAATGAGAATGAATGCATGAGGTCCCGCCGCTGCCTTACCGCAGCCTCAGCAAATGGCATAAGGCGGGTTTGGTGGATTGAGTGGGATGGTTCGATTCTCGAAAATTGCATTTTCTGGCCACATCCTAAGGTGCTGTCGTCTCGCCATCGCAACCCCGTGCTCCATTGTGTTTGATCGAAATCTTACCCGGTCCATGCATATAAACACGCACGCATAAATACGCACATAACAGCATCGGTGTACCGGTTCACTTCGTGCCCCAAAGCATCGTCGGGCATGCCGGTAAGAAGCACTGCAGCTACCATAAGGAAATTTCAAATCTTCGATCGGATCCGAAATTTACCATCCCACTCTGGGGTTTGGGGATGTCGTACTGCCTTGGACAACCGAGCACATACCGAGACCGGGCAGCGAAGGAAGAGCGCCGGGCGTACAAGAATAAGAAGACTACTTCTTCTAATCTAGAGCACCCGGAAGTCTTCGAACGTTCGTCGTGTCCTTGCTGCACTGCCACTGGAAAAACCACAAACCCTGCTGCACTGCTGCTCTTACAGCCAGTGGGCCATCTCCGTGAAGAAGAAAGAGACAAAGATTGGGCAGGTTTGCCCGGTGGTAATGAAGAAAGCGGTGAGCAGTTTAGGGGCGATGCATCTGCTACGGGGAAGCAGGAAGAAAAGTGACCCGGGGTTGAGGTGTTTGGAAATATTCCGACCGATACATCCCACCCCAACGCACATGGCACTATGGCATTGTGTAGCATCAACATCTCCGTTTGGGGTTTCTTTCCAGATGAAAGAAAGCAGCAAGAAGTCTGACCATCGGAGGGAGGGACGGTGGAGATGGGTAGGTGGGGGACCTGGTCCGAGCTTCCGTTTCTTAGTGTTTGTTTGCCCCCCCCCCTCCCCCACTCCCTTAGCTGCTACTAGCAGCAATACTGGTCTTGTGCACGTTTTATATGACCGGCGGGGGTGGAAGGAATGCTTCGGACGCCCACTGTGTGCTTACAATCTAATTTCGACTGCCTCCTACATTATTGATGCATCCGAAATGCATCCGAAAATTCGTTCCCCTTTCGCACCCGTCGTGTGGTGGAGGATGTGCGGGGATGGGTTGCGGATTGTGTGGAAGAGGCACTCATTTGCACGCACAAACGCAAGGATCGGACCAGAAGTCTTGATGATGTCTTGTGTCGCAAGGTCTTGTGCGACTACTTTAGCTCCGGTGGTACGGCCAGTAAGATGAAAATTGTACACCACAAATTGGGCGTTTGGAGGAAGGTACAATCGGAGTGCTGTAGAAGAAGAAAGGACCCAAACTGGCTGCAGCCAAGTTTGTGTGCCGATCTGTGCGTACACTGATGCGTACCTTGAAGAAAATTTCAAACCCCCCGCTCAATGGTTCTCATATCGTTCGCCTTATATGCCTGGCTTATATTAGGCCCGGTAGATTGGTGTTAGGTAGACTGGCCTTCTGGTCAGGCGTCCCACAACCGAGCAGCACTTATTCGTCGTTTCGAAATGGGTAGATTTGAAAATTGAAGAAACTATGCTTGGAGCGAGAAAGGCACCGTCACTGGGATGGATGCACAAAACGGATGGATTTCATCGTCTTAGACCGGACAATAGCCACCAGCTGCAACGTCTTCCTCTGTGCGGTGGTTGTAAATAGAATCCAGTTTCCGAAATCCTTTCACACCAATACACGCACACACACACACATGAAGACCGGAGTGAGCTTGTACAATGCACCGAACGGCAGTCAGCAGTTTACCTTTGCCTTATCTTGACTGACCATTTGCTGGGAAATTTTCGGATGACCGCCCCAATCACCGCCCCCTTAAAAGCATCGTCTTCCTACGTCTTCCCACGCATTCCCACCCTGACTTTCGGGCACCGAAAATCCTTATCATAAACATAATAACATGTTTACGTAGGTTTTACACACACGAATTGTGCTATAAATTATTGGGTAGAATCGAATGTTTCTGCACCGTGCCACCATTGTCCCTTTCGGCCAGCGGGCGTTCGATTGGAAGATTTCTATTTCGAGACGGTCAGAGTGTCACCCTTGTGTGTGGGGTGGAGAATTTACGAAAAAGGTGCGTTTCGGGGGAGTTATGCTATGGTGTGGAAACGAAGGATGGTGCTGCCTCGGAACAGTCGGTCAGTTGTGGTTTTGTGCTCGTTTGAGTCAAGCTGTGGGGTTTGGTTGGGATTTGTTGCAAAACCCTCATCCCAATGGCATACATGTTCGAACGCTATTTCGTGTGGCAATGTCTTCGATCGACGTTGTTGGTAGCTCCGAAAATGTGATTAGCAAAATGGGTGGAAAACGGTATGGTACGGGGTTTACGTGGCTCCATTCGGTGTGTAACGGTGTTGTAAGGACGGGTGGCGGTTGTGGCGGAAGTCTCGGTCTGTCGGATGGATCAAAATTCCCTCTTGGTAGGATGAGTACCGATGCACCCAATGCCGTCCCGCATGCTTCTCCTCTGCTGGTTTATCCATCCTACTGGAGCGATGTTCTCTCTCTCGCTCTATTTTACACGGTGTAAATGTCTTGCCAGGCTGTTTCGCCCTAAAAGTGAAGCCTCGGGGCGAACTGGTTTCTTGTGCTTGATAAAATGTTTCAATTTTTGGCATCATTCCTAATCCAAGCTGAAGTGAGTGGTAAGAAACGCATGCGGGAAGGGTCAATCGTTAAGAAAGTGAGGGGCAAGTAGTGATGAGACAGGGTGTTGTAATTGGAATTGGATTGCACTTGGGTGAGGACACTCGATTTGGCAGCCGACGAAAAGTGGGTTGTCGTTGGTTCAATGATTGCAAAAGTAGCAAAATTTGTAGTGAAGATATTGCAACAAAACATACTTTATCAGGTTTAAAGGTATGTTGATTGTTTTATAGGGGTTATACGAGTTATTTATTTCAATAAACGTATTATTTCTACACTCAACTTTAAGTATTTAAATTCGCCAATTTTTTGTAAAACATTTCCATCAAAGTATAATTACACTACAAGATTTAGACATGCAACGTGCATGCTGATATCAAAGGCCTAGGAAATAGGTAGCTGATATGATAATAATACACAACTTTGCAACATAAGTTGAACATGTTGTTTCATATTTGAATATACATGTCGATCAAATATCAAATAAACTGACCAACGATTGCCAGAAAACGTGTCATCTTGAAACTCATTTCGACATCTTCAAACGGTGCCTTTCTTCACCTGAGTTGAGAAACCATCGAGTTCCACACTGTATGCACTAAGCATGTGTGCGTGTGTGTGTCTACGTGTGGGCAACATATTGTGCTGCATTCCGAACCTCATCCTGTGTTAGCACGTACGACCTGTTCATCTTATTTCGTACTTGAACGACATTTCCTATGTCTCCGAGAAAGTCTTCTTGATATCGTATTGCCGTCGGGCCAACTACCGTCCAGTGTCATACATTTTACGAACCGAACTATCGAAAGACGACTGAGACGTTCGCAGCAGGTCTGGAAGATGGGGGCAGCGCTACAAATTTAGGTTTTAAACCACATTTGCATCTTGGTTTGGCATTTCGAACGCATTTTAATAGAGTTTCTTCGTATTCATTCGGTGCCCAGTGTCTTATTGAGGGTGGTGTTTGTGCTGTGTGCCAACGAACTAGCTCGCACACATGTGGGCTGTGATGGGCTATGTACCAAAAATTCCGGATGCAACGTTACGCACTTGCGGCCGGGCCCAGACTGATGAAGATTATTGGAATCCGGGCAGCCGGAACAGGTTATCGGAGCTATTTCAAGGATCCGAGCCAACAAAAGTAAAGGTAGTCGCTTTTTCTCGAATGCGAAAATTCAATGCAAGCAACGAAGGTTTCCGGAAGGTTCGATATCTGCATACCATGTGTCCGTGCTCTTCTTCTGTCATTTGCATTCGACTTGTGGGGGAGAGAGAGGGGGAGGGGGACAAAACTTTCTTTCGTACGAACTCAAGGAGCTAGTCTATAAGAAAACGGAAGTGTCCAAAGGAAGAACGTTTGAACATGAGCCGGTAGCAAATCTTATAGTGCTGTTTCGCATCCATTACGAACCACCGGGGTACGGGTTTGCGCTTGCAATAAGATACAGTGCCAGATTTTCCAGATGGGGTAGATCAGTGCGTACGTTTGTGTGTGTGTGTGTGTGTGTGTGTCCGAAAGCTGGGCCAACAGGACCATGGAATAATTTCAGCCACACCGAGAAGTTGCAGTCCTCCCAAACTCATCGAAAGGATATCGGGAAGCATGCATAGTTTACAAGCAGCAATTAGATTTGCTTTCATACACACTGTTCCGTCTCGCTTGCTCGTCCCCAAAATGACAAGACGATACCGTAATTGCACCAACCTTTATCTTACCCAGAAGCTCCAAAAGAAGAGTCTGTCTGAAGAAATAACTATCTCCTTACCTTGGTTCGGTTGGATGTCTTTTTAAAATCAAAATTAATGAAATTTCCAGGCCATGCTACCGGTCCAGTGAACAACGTCTTGCTAATCGAAGACGAAGAATAAGGAATGCTCAGGGCCTCTTGTGCAAGAAGATGCCGGATCGGAGTGTTAACCATTAGGTGAGTTGCACTTTCATGCTATCGGGCTTCTATCTACAACGAAGCTGCAAGGTGCATGAAGTAACACATTTTGGAGCCGTCTTCTGGTGTAGATGAGATAGAAGACTGTCTTATTCCTTCTTTTCTAAGATGCCCCGGGAAGGACACTGAGAAGAATGCAACCCTTTACCATCGAACGTATTGTGCTGTGCTAGGCCTGTGTAATAAATACCGATCATA
This sequence comes from Anopheles minimus, assembly GCA_000349025.1. NCBI lineage: Eukaryota > Metazoa > Arthropoda > Insecta > Diptera > Culicidae > Anopheles > Anopheles minimus. Next base: position 4,737,160 of record KB663622.1, on the reverse strand, counting down.
ACTCGATCATCAATCAATTCTTCCGTGCATTCGGGTTTCTTATTGATTGAGAGTTTTCTCGAAGCTGCCATCACCGTTTCCTCACCCACAAGTCGGAAACGGGATCATATTCTTCAGATTTTGTCCATCTCATGCTCATGCATCTCAATAAATTCACATTGTTTCGTCGGCATGCTCGGGAAGGGTTGCCCAAACGAGTGCGCACTTCTCGTTCGGCAAGCAGCCTTTAATTTATATTTACCATAAGAGCCACCGGAGCCGCACCATGACCATTATACTGTATCGGGGATTCGGTTAGGCGCAGGGGCAATCTCGAGCACATAGGAAAATAGCATGTCCAGGCACGACACCACGCATGTACTTGATGCCCGGCGATAACCATGTCCACAACCAATGCAATATCTTGCAGAGAAGAAAGTTTGAAGAAAGGAGCATTCTTCAAAATATTATGCCTATCGAGTATGGAGTTTCTTGCCCTCCTGTGGCACCTCATTCCAATTAGGCTGTATCTGCTACGTAGCGCGTGTACATCGACGAAAGGATGGGACTTACCTTTTGTGTGTGTCTTGTGTTGTTGTGAAAATCATCGCCGATAAGAAAATCTTTCCCTCCTTCCCATCGGCACTACTTCCCACTTTGGTCAGACTATGGTTTCGGTAAGTTTCAACACACCGGTCAACTCCATCCTGCGCGTTCTTCGAGCACACCGGCTCACTCGGATGACCTTTCCATAGGTGTATAAGGTACACCTTTATGCACGTAAAGGAAAACGTGGATGTGACTTCTCTTTCTTCAACATCATCAAAAAACCACTCACACATACGGACGTGTGCGTGTGAAAGATGGGGAAAGCCATCTAGAACATGTACAAGCGAACGGGCATCGTTAGGCTTAAGATTAATTCGAGGAGATTCTAAAATTTCGTCTCAGAAATCTTACAAAAGCAAATGATTTTCCATATGGTACGCAGCAAAGAAGCGAAGGAACGGGGGGGAGGGGGGGAGGCGAAGGTACCAATTTTATGTATCCCCACACCAACCAGTAGCTACCATCGGTCAGGTGAACTATATGCTGGATCTTAACACTACGGAACGTCCGATACGCATCGGAGCACATCTCAGAATCTCTTCCATCAGGGCCAATCGCTTGCATTCCCACCGAACCCCGATGCTTTCTGTGCGAGCCTAAGCAGATGGATCGATTCCTGCCATTGCCTTGGAGAAATCGAATCCTTAATAATTTTCTTAAACTATCTTCTGCCCACTTTCTCGGGCCAGCTTTTTCTTGGCTTCCGGGAACAGGATACGTACAGTGTGTTCGATTTTCTTCTGGTGCGAATGTTGTTTCTTGCCCTGATAAGATTATGATCCCGGCCCAAAGCTCACCTGGCCCGGCTATCAGCCCGGGTTGGAGATAGTGTGAGATGAAAAAGATGCCTTCGGTGCAATAATCTTTTATCTTTGCCCCAAAAGGTGCATGCATACGTGATGCATCCGATGAACCTTTATGCTACGTTTGTGTACTAGTGCGAGAAGTGGAGCCAACGTGTATGTGACCGCCACCCGCTTCAAACCCATGCTTCTTTCCGCACGTAATCAATGAACGAATCAAGCAAACGAACGAACTTCTTGCCATGCATTTTCGTACCAACGTCTTTCCGGACCGGACCAGCTATTGGCGTACGGGAAAAGATTCCTGGGAAGGATAACCACTGGCCAAACCGCCGACTTAACGTGAATATGCGTTCATGCATGTGTGTGTGTGTGTTTATGTTTTTGGAACGGTATCATACACAATTTTCTTGAATATAGCACGGTGTTTCGATTGTGGTGCTTCGTTGTGAAGCATCGGTTCAAGACGCCCCAAGCAATGTGTCTGAAGAAAACAATTTTCTACAAAACCCAAATTTATCTTGTTCTTTATGCACCACATGCTTACTCCTCTATTAATACATTACATAGCAATTACATTATAGAACGACTTCTAGCAAGTTAGTGTCTATGTTTGAGAAGCGTTAAATATAAATTTAACCCCCCCCCCCCTCCCCTCTAAGACACGTGAGCGCGGCTGCAAACTTCAAATTAAGGTACCGCACAAGAAACTTAACCCACCGGGTGTCCGAAACGGTGCTACACATTCGTTGGGGAAAAAAAGAAGCTTGACATCGTTATCGATTATTTTTTTCCGCACCCATTTTTCTGCGTGAAAAGGGCACTGCAAGTGCAAGCTGCAGTTGCGATGGAAGCGGTGCATACGGGAAGGGAATGGCAGCACAGGATTTGAAACGCAAAAAAAAACAGAAGCAACTACACTACACTACTTCGTTTTGGTTCGTCCGCGGTCGTAAAATTTCTTCCGTTTTCCCTTTTCCCTTTCATGAAGACTCGTCCCTGTGTTCAGCTAATCCTGACAGTGAGTGCTGGAGTTTGCTGTGTGTGGTTTTTTGGTTCTTTCTTTTTGTGTGCGTCGTTTTTTTTTCTTCGGCCCCTATTGACCGCGTGTCCTAGGTCGCTTTTCCAAGTATCCTGCTGGGATAAGGAATTGGTGACGATGACGCGACCGAAACGGCGACCGAAACAGCAGCGGAGCGGATCGATAGCGAAAGAAGTGCGAATGAACGTGACATGCCCGTGGTACTGTGGTATTTGTGCACCTTTCGAGGCCATATGTTGGTTTTGGAGGAGGACATTTTTCTCCATTCGAGCAGTTGGCCGGAAATAGTAACGTAAATTCACTGCACCACCTATGTTCGGGATAAGTATCGTGGATGTTACATGTGCTGCTGAAATCTCTATTTCTAAGGCCTTTTGGTATTAAAAAATGTGACATCAAATTTATGAGTGTATTCGCCTTCTTTTTTATATTATGTCAATTAACATGCTCGTATTACTTTGTACTAATACTTTAGTGCTTTAGCATTATGCACCGTACATCTTGTTACTTAATATTAAACATTATTTAATTCATCTATTTTTTATGTCTTTATAAAGTGCAAGCACCTGTGCCCGAGTCGTTTTAGCACAAGACGTCCAAGAGCACATTAGTTGCATGAAATGAAATAACAATTGCTAATGAAAAATAAATCATACGAAACTGATTGCAAGCAACTACGGTGTAGGGAATATTAGAGTTTATCGAATTGAATAGACAAAGATGGCTTCGGACTGAAGGGTGCTTGAAAAAAATAAACTCACATCCACACACACACACACACTCACGCACACACACCAGCATGGTTGGATTTAAAAATCCCCGGGATTCTGCATCGATGATGCATAAATATTTCACTTTGTCATTTATATCAATTTTGCATGAATGTTTTTACAAATAATGATAGGATAATAATAGCCCGGTTGCCTGCCAGGGGTTGGCCCAGTGTACTGGGGTCGTTGGGGGCAGTGTGAGTGGAGATAAAAAAGGTATATATATAATCGGGTTGTTCGGGCGTAAATACACGTAAATCGTCGTCGCAGGTTCCCGGGAGGACTCGGGAATCGGGCATGGGGCGAGGACTAGAGGAAGGAGCCGACCACCACCCACCGTTTGCGGAGAACCGTTTGCTTGCTGTGCATGTGACGTGTGTAGGCGAGCCTTCTTCGGCGCGCTCATAGTGTCACCGCGATATCTTGTCGCTCCTGCTGCACCGATTGCCAGAAGGCTTAAAAAAACAGATACCCGCCCATGCATGCTAGTCCACATGCTACTAGGCGTCTCCATCGGACCTGAAGAAGTAATCGTAAAGAAGTGGCGGCGTCCCGTCCCGCATTACTCCCGGCGGGCTCTCTCTCTCTTTCTCTCTCTCTCACTCTCTCTCTCTCTCCCCTCTCCGTTATCCATCGTGTTCATTTTTAATTTACCTAAAGCTGAAATTCATTTTCGGGCCCTGCAATTCAATTTGCTGAAAACGGATGATGATTATCCGTGCGACGGGCACACCCAGGGCAGCGATCACAATTTAAGGTCGGCAGTGTGGACGGTGGCCATAATTATGCTGTCCATCCTTACCCCCAGGGTCGGACCAGGACGATGGAGCAGCGTGTGGGCAAATATGTGCGTATTGGTAATTTTGTTGGCGAAAGGGGAGAAAAAAAAAAAAGAGCGAGAAAACCCAAACCGATAAAAGGGGGGTAGAAAAAAAGTCGTTGGGGTGCAAGTTGCAGTTGAACAAAATGCAACGAAAAAAAGTGCATCGATCGCACCAGAATGCAGCACACTCGGACAGGCAAACCATGCATGCATCGTTCACCAAATGGTTCGGTGTTGTTGGGACTACCTTCCGTTGTTTTCCCCACAACCCGGACCCAGCACTCAACGGAAATGGCGGCAGTAATGGCAGTCGAATTATGTGAGTTGTGATAAAAAAAGGTAGTCGAACGTGCGAGAGGGGGCTAATGGATGAAAGGTGCAACGGGCAAACGGAAAAGGACAAAAAAGTACTTTTTGAGCATACATAGAAAAAAAAACTCGTATATTAAAACGTAAACCCATTCTCCCAACCCGCAGTTCCCCTCTTCGCATATGTCGGATCCCTATTTATCCTTCCGTTTTCCTCCATTTGCTTGTTGTATTTCCACCCTCTTTCGGAGGGAGGTTTTCCCCCGTTTTTCCTTCCATCCTTTGCATGTTCCACCGTATCTCCCGTTTTGTTTTGATTCTACACCCCACCGGGGTATGGGGTTTGGGGAAGTCGTTTAGGGTCGTCTCGAATGAAACATACGCTTCATAAACATGGGCACTGGGTGTAATCATCAATCGGTATGTTGCCTTTTATTCCTGCACGAGCACACAAAAAATGGAAACACTATTTGGGAAGAATTTTTGTTTATCGATTGTGTACTCGGTACAGACTAACCGCACGGTTTTGCGGACATATTGATTGATCCGATATCAACTTTAAATAAATGTGTATGTATTTATTCAAACATAAATTGAGTAAAATAATATTGAATAACAAACTGGCGCAGGTAATATTGTGAAACATTTATCAAACTACTAAATGTTTCATCTACACAAAATCAGCTGCAATTGCGTTCGACGAGTGCATTATCGCGTTACACCAGCACACACGTCACAACGTAGTGTGAGTGAGTAGTTTATTTGATTAGCAACACAAAACCACAACCTTCCTCAACACAACCGGTTTGCAAACGCGTGTGGTAAGACGAAGGCTGTAGCTGTCAGATACGCCCGAAAGGTTCGCCGTACTATTTCGGTGTCCTAAAACAGCGTAACACATAGCATTTGCCTCTCCCCGAAACGGAAACGAAGTAAATAACAATGGAGGCGCATGGTTGTCTATATCGTCCAGAAGTTTTTGTAATGCTACCGTGCGGAACACGGAGGGCGCTTCCTTCCATTGGGTAGGTGTCTTTCAAAACCTAAAACACATCGGCATATCGCTTCTTTGGCACTCGAATACGTCAAAGGGCCTAAATTGAAAGTATATTCAGCTTCAGGTTAGCGCTGAACCTATTGTTAATAACTTATTCGTGTATTTCTATTCGACTCCTCCGGTACCTGTGCCGAGTGCCATTGTGAAGGTTTTTTTTTACCGGAAACATTATTGCCAAAGTGATACCAACCAGTCCCGCAAGCACACTGTTCTGTCAGGTCAGGATAGTGATATCGTTACAAGCGGAAGCAAACTCCTTCCTTGCATGAAGCCCAAATGTAACACCGTTTTTTAACGCATGCAAATATAGCAACATAAATATAGCTTGTACAGCGGTGAAGGTATACGGCCGGATTTGAGAGCCCACCAGCAGTTTGGAGTGGGCTGCATAATTTTTCATACATGTGTACCGGTAGCCCGAACGGGCGAACGGCACTCGGTCTCAAATCTTATCCACCATTCAGGGTATCGCGGTGCTGCTAGCTCTTATGTGGCACCAGGAAACAAAAGCAGCGAAGCCATTCTAAATGCAGCTTATTTTTATTCGTTTTAAAATGTCATTTTCTGCATTATTGACACAGTTTTCTTTATTTGTTTGTTCGGGTGTGTAACGCTGGGCCGTATAATGGTGGCGTGAAACTTGCCAGTTCTAGTCGCTAGAGCGAGATGTAATAATACCATTAGCCGTTAAATGGCTACCACTTGCTGCTGTTGCGGTGCCACTACAAATTTGGTGCACGTGTGTATGTGGCACATGGTACGGGTCTGCCACATAATATGGTTTATTTTCGGGTAAAGCTATAAGCTATAGCCGTCGAAAGAGAAAAAGTGATGTGTCAATGGAAGGCTAAATTTGCGAGCTTTTCTAATGGAAACAAAAACGAAATGGTTTTGATATTAGAAAATTGTGAATTAATTTGAACAATAGCATTCAAAACATTTGCTATCCTTCCATAACTATGGACTACCTTGAACGGACCGAATGAAACACAATATTCTCAATAATTTATCAATGTCCCACAATAGACACTAGATTGTTTTTAATTTATTCTGCAATAAAGTCACGCTCGCTCTAACAAAACGATAAAAATGCAAGGTTAGAAGCGAAACAACGATCATTGTGTACGATGCGCGAGTTCTGGCTCGACGCTCCATCAAACCCGACTCATTTCGGTCGCAACAAAGACTCGTTCGTAAGGCAAGGCATACACACAAAATAGAAAGAAAAAAACATGCACCAGACAGTGAGCTGTACGATAGGGAAAGAAGATGATTCACACGTATGTGTCACAATGACGATGATCAGCGGCGGTAACGGTAGCGGCGACGCCAATCGCTAAATGGCCATCAAGAGCGTGTGTATAGACGGGCGAAGGGCGACTTTGTGTGATCGTGCAAAAACACAAACGCCTTTGTCTGTTCCGCTCAGCGCTTTCACAGCAGCTTTGACGAATCTGCAAGGGTTAGGTTAATTTTGACACCTTCAGCACGGTCCTGAACCGGACGGAGGCGGTGGAATGATGCCCGGATGGAAAATTATGTACAATTATTATATGTTGTGTGTTTTTTTCTTCTTCTCTTTTTTTCTATTGCCCGTATGATGCGCACTTGTAAATGATTGTTTTGAAATCAGTGTGCGTATTCGCGCACATGAGTGTGTATTGAAGTTTTGCATTCCATTTTGCATTGATGTTTTTTTTTATTCTGACACAAAAATCAATATTTTTGGTATCAGAGTTTTTTTATTGTTGTTCTTAATGTTTGGGTGGTCATTTTCCAATGTTCGTTTTTCCCAGGTGTTTATTTATTTTTGTTTTCTTTTTCCCTGTTATATATCCGATCAACATAACACATGCGTGCTGTCCATACGCTGATGGCGAGCGAAGTATGTTCCTTGTTCAAAAATCAACATAATTTATTCATTTCCCATCACATTGTTCCTCTCAGCCCTCGTGATCCTCTATCTTCTAGCACTGCATACCCCAGCTGCAGATGAGCGAACTGAAGGTTTGGAATGAATGTGATGTCAAAAATCTACCAATTTGGTTGTAAAATTGTTTTTTTCTTCTAAAGCTGATAAAAGCTAATCTAACTGTACTGTAACTTTAAATGTATTTTAAAGTTTTATTTTACATTGAAAACACAACCATCAATACGAACCCAAAGCATATAAGAACATGCAATAGTTTTAATTGATTCTATTCAAACAGTAATTTGAATTACATCGTACAACTCCAGTCCTCATTCTCAGATAAAATAGACTCTTTATATTAAAGCATCAAATAAAAATTGAAAAACCAAATCAGTTTTGTAGCACGGACAATGCAACAAAACAAAACAAAATCCACAAAAGTCAGTGCTTTCACTTCAAGGCCATTTTCCTCGACCCAGGGCGGGAAAAGACAAATTTTATCTAGTTTTATTTTTCGGCGCACAGGTTCAACGATTTGTGTTCGGCCCAGTGCGGTTTTGTTTGCCTTTTTGCATCACTCGCAAGGTCGAGGACGCCATTTGGTGCTTTTTTGTTTTTAGCTCCGTGTGCTACGGATTTTTGCTGCCAGGGACAGACAAATGGGTTCTGGAAAATAAAACAAAACCTCCAGCAGGCAAATAAAAAAAAACAACGTCGAATCCCAAACTCCAAACCAATATTTTCATTCCATGTGTTGGTGTACGGGCAAAGCCACACATCAACGCACTAATGTGTTGGTTATTTTTCCGCAAGCGAATGGGAAAAAAGTGAGCGAGAAAAAAGAAACCATACTGCACGTATGTGTGTTGGTGGATTTTTGTTTTTTTGTTTATTTATATAAATCTCATACATCGCTGCATCCCACACCCAATGACGGATCGGATCGGCAGGCGTTCAAAAATCGACATAATGTTTTAATATTCCAACATCACAAGTGCCCAAACAGGCACCACATTTGCATACATAAGTGCGCGTAGTTGTGAGGGTGCTGATGTTTTCAAATATTTTTACTACGACGAAACAGAAAAAAAACCTGGCATTCTCGAATGTTTCGGGAAAAAGAAACACCGAATGGTGGCCCCGGCGCAGCATACCCAATAATACCAATAAAACCATTACAATGAACCTCTCACGCATACATTTATGTTCTCATTAACCCATCATCATCATCATCATCGTCATCATCATCGTCGGCGTCGCCGTAGTTACCGTGGAAATGAATCCTGTCCCACCACTCTCAACGCTCCTAGTTTGGACAGTATTGGGGACGATTGAGACGAAATGCATTTTCCGTGGAGAAGTGTGCCCGTGTGCAGCACAAACACACACGAAAAAATAGGGGGGAAACAGAACGGATCGAGAGAAAAAAAAATAAAACCTTCATGCCGTAGCGTTAAAAATGAATTTTTAATCGGTGGTGATGGCTACGCTCGAAGGTACATTGTGCACGAAAAGGGGCACTGAACAGAAACGGGGAAAACGGGTGACACACAAGGTAAAGCAGAAAAATATATATATACAGCGCGAAAGAGAAGGCGACAAAGGAAATCCGAGAAAAGAGGAAGAGAGAGAGGGAGAGGGATAAAATGTGTTTTTAGGGATTCGGAAAAACTGGACAGAGGTGTGTGCAAAAATTCGACGCCGAACGCCCTCCTGAAGGGGGATGAAAAAATATTTCATTTTTCGTACGAGGGAAAACACACCGTATAATGTATGGGATTTACTTTTTTAAAACGCACACCGATTCTGCAAAAAACTGTACATACATGCGCGGATGGCAACATGTTCAATTTTCGTACATAAATCCATCCATACAGGAGAGCACATACACCCACAATGTTGGTGTGTAATGTTTGGGCTAATGCACTTGCAGTTTGCTACTGCTCTTACCAAAACTCAAAAATAAGGGAACGAAGGATATGCTTTTTTTCATATTAACATTCACATAAACAGGATTTTTCATTTGTGTCAACATTTTATCTCCCATTGTTGTTGTAATGTTGAAACTGTCTTCTTCTAAAAACACATTTTGGGGAAAAATTCACAATTTATTCTATTATAATGCCATGTCGTAAAGAATCATTGATCACAAATTGCATTTATCAGCCATTTTTTCCATGGCACTATAAATCCTCAAGAGGTCTATGGTCCTTATCCATTCCTAGCAATGACTTTAATTTACTCGCAACAGGATACAGGATAGGCAGTCCTGCGAACGGGAGAACGTTTCGGATAGGAATTAAACCCCGACCCTGCACCGTTAGTGCTGTCAAGCTTGCTATTATCTTAATTTGAAAACGATAGATTTAAGCATGAACAAATTTCAGAGAAACAAGTATAGTCATGCAAATAGTAACTGCAAATTAAGTACAATGTTATGAAACTTTTTTCATAACTCGAAAAAAGTTTTAAACTTCTCGAAACTCGAAAGAGGGTTTTAATTTCCGCAGTAACTTACGGAAGCAATTTTTTTTTTGTTTAACATGTGGCAAATATGAACTTTGGCAAAATATACAGTTTTTTCCCGAGCAACGCGAGTTCGAGAAACGCTAATTTAAAAATTTTACAGTACGCAGATTATTCCTAAATTGATTTCGAATTTATAAATGTCTCTGTTATAAAATCCCCCAAGTGCATTAAACTTCATTGATATAAAAGAGAATTTTGAAAGGGTTTTGTAAAGTTTAATTTTCATTCAAAAACATTTACGTGCTTGAAATATCAATTATTAAAATATCAATTTATTACCAATATTTTATGAGTACGATGTGCATTGAACGAGGAGAGTATCTTCTTCAATTTTTCCTTATTTCTATATTAAAACGCTACAAACAACAGAAGAAGAATGTTCAATTTCCAATGCATAAAACCCCTACATAACTTGATATTTTTAAGTAACACCAAATAGTAATTCACCGAAAAGCGATAAATGGCGCACGCATAAGTCCAAGTCGTCACAAAGCCATCGGGAACAGTCGGCGTTACAGTGCGTCGTTCATACTGACAACGACCATGACCTACCACAAATAAGTGTAAGTGTAAACAGTCTGCGGTGGTCGTGGTTGTCGTTTCCCATTCGTCCACTCTGCTCGATTACAGCCAAATCCAGCCGAGTCAATACATTTGTGCCAGAAACACCGACAGCTCAGACGTACAGTCGTGTTGGAAAGGAAATAAAAATAACACAGGCTCCGTACGCGACGCTGCTCGAAGCACAAACGTCCACAAAAAGTGGACCACAATGGGGGTGGTGTGAGGAGTCGAGCAACCGAAACCCGTAACCAGATAGCGCTCTCAATAAAAAGAAGCAATAAAAAGAACGTCACCCCAAAAAAAACCTTACGTTATCGTTGCGTCGCGAGCACGGGGGGGCATCATTACGGTCCGATCTGATCCGCGTACTGTACCGTCCGTCTGGCTAGAAAAGTAGGGCAAGGGGAAGAGACAAACAAAACCCGACCGAAGGAAAAAAAGCGTTCACGAGTACCAAAAACAAAGCCATCCTCTTTCACGGTCGTGGTCGCAAAACGAGCGTGCCGCAAATTTGGAGAGAGCGTTACATACACTAGCAGGAAACAACCGGACGCCTTGCGCTGTCTCGTAAGTGCATGTACGCGACGGTACCGCTCACGGCCTATACGCACCGGCTGGTTGCCGAATTTGGGGTTTCGGGCACAACACGCGGTTCTCATCCTTCGACGGTGTACGTACAGCCATGAGCAACCCGGCATAAACCGCGGTACGGGTTCTCATCGCACATAACCACATGCAAGCGCGTACAGGCGGCAGCGTCTGCACTTCGGCAAGATTCGGCCGGCGTGCATATTTCGGCTGCAGTTTCGCTTACCGCATGCGTGCGCTGGCAATGTGCGCTCGGGACGCGCCAAAATGTGCCGAAATTGAATCGAATTTCGCCTGATCTTCTGTCCGCCGTGCCGAAACGACCGGCCGTACTAAAGCTGTTGCTGTGCGTTGGACGGAAAGACCTTGGAGCTGAGTGTCGCTTTGTTTATCTCGTGTGTCGGCGACGGATCGCATTTCCCCACCCATTGTGGCGGACGGTCGCCTGCTTGACGGCAGAAAACGGAAGTCTCCCGTCTCAATGCCCCGCCCGACGCATGCTTTCTCTTTTGCGTGCACTTGATTTGCCTCCCCATTTTCGCTGACATGCATTTTCGGTAAGATGCAACCGAAAATGAGGCCAGCGTGTGCTGGTTCGCGTCATTGGGTGCACTTTTTTGTTTGGTTCTTTTATAATTGTCGTACGGAGTGAAGTGATTCACACGAAAGCGAAAGTGAGGATCTTTCTTGTGCCCGATGGTCGTTCCGAACTGCACGTGATGAGGTAAGACGGTTGGTGTGTTGTCTTTGTTATTGCATTTTTGGAACACATTTGATGATGGATCATTTGCAACGCGCAATGGACGTGGTGCGGTCGAATGTAAAGTATCGATGACGTTCTGTAGAAAAGCATGACAAAGCGATAAAGTAATTCCATCATCGTTGTAGTGTTTTAACTGTTAAAAAAAGAAACCGTTAAGTACATGCACTTGAATTCAACTGAATTAAATTATTTTCAGGCCATAGCATAATAAAGAAACAATGTGTCTACTCTACGACTTTAATTAGCAATTTTGATAGTTTCTTAAGGTACGTTTCGGGGTAAAAATTTAACGAACGAATAAATGCGTCACCAGAAATATGCCTCAAAATGCTCATTGTGCAATTTAATGAAAAAATAACATGAGTGGCAAAAATTACCAAAACGTCATCATTAGTTTTACACGCCCTGTACAAGCAAACAACAAGCTCAAGTAGAGCGCGTGCGACAGATTCACGCGACGATGAAGGGGTAGCGATGAGTCGCACTAAGAAAAATGCGTCCTAACTCACGTTCAGCGCAACTCGTGTACCTCTCCCTCTCCCCCTTTGCCCTCCCCATACGATAACTCAAAAGAGACAACTGCCAAGAAGGGCAAACACATGCAAGTCTGCAGATAAACGATAAATGCAAGTGAAGGTGGAAAAAATGGGAACACATTATAGCAACTTCAAATAAAATAAACAAAACAAAATACATTTGCTATTGAAATTGAATCTTATCGATTAGGTTAAAAGTTAAGTAGTACACAATAGAACATGCTTTTAAACGACCAATAGTTCTTATACTTATTTCTTTTACTTTTTTATTACTTTTTTCAATTAAAAGAAACAAAACAATAAGTGCTTTTACTTTAGGAACGTTGTTCAAAGCAACATGTGTTTGTATCACCTAAGAATGAAGAGCCAAACTAGTGTTGCTACCTACAATAACAATCACAAATGGACAGGTTCTTGGGGAAGCAACCCAAAAATCATACAAAGTAAGTACAATCTAAAGCCCCATTTCGTTGACATGTGGAACCGAATCAGCAGTTGCACGTGCGGAGGACGTGAGTAATTCTGATCTACCTTCGGGGCCAAACAAAGACCAACGGGTGCGGGTGTGCTACCGTTCGGCATATGTGACAGATAAGCGAAATCTTAGTGCCAGGTTCCTGGATGGTGCTTAACTCACGTTCCCTTCCTGTCGAACAGCTGGCGCCGTACGGTCGAGATAGAAATATCGACTCTTCACCCATGTCAGGGACAAGCGCCAAACGTCATTCGTGCCATTTTTCTGCTGCGATCTACAGCGCGCAATGAAGCGCCATAAATTGTTTGACCGTTTTTATCGTTTTTGTAAAACTGAAATGATTGCAAGGCATGGTGGCCTCCCTCGCTCAAGGAAGTGCAACCGGTTCGCAGCTGCGAATGCAAACCTGAACACATACAGTAGCAAAAAAACGTAGGTATCGGATCGTTAATGATCTCGAATTCTTGGGCTGTTGTAGGAACGGCTATCTCATTCTTTCAGAGCTCGATCAAAAACCATCCAGTTGAGCTAGTCGAGTCTGCTCGATTGGCTGCACACACAGCAAAAACGGCACTCTTATGACACGGTGTAGTGTGTTGCTGGGAAGTATCTAGTGACCACTCGTTAGGCGCTAATTACGCACGTTCGAGCGCCCGCTAGTGCTAGTACATGGGGGTCGCCATATTGCACTTCCAAACGATCGATGATCGAGGAACTGAAACGATGAAGGACATCGGTCGGTGAACGAGAGGCTGCCAGCAGCGGGTAATAGCGAAAAACTTGAACTTAATGCAGTTGGACCGTTGCAGGTAAAACCACTTCGAGGTCTAACTAGCAGTGATGGTGGAATTTCAAGTTTAGATTTATTTAAATTTATCGAATTAAGCTAGTCGTACCACACGGGGAGTGGAGAGGGGGAGGGGGGATTTGTGTTATTTGCAGCGTATAGCCGTGGTAGGGATGAAGGGCAGCTGAGAACCTACGAAGTTGTCTCGTGACAGAGGCCCGATGGAACGGCAGCAGCAGCACTGGGGCAAAGCGTTAAAAATGGCTGTTTCGAGGGTTTGGCCTTTCGAGGGCGCACGATTTGAATCTTGAATTGGTGTATGTGTGCACGAGAAACCCGTTTCGAGCGACGGTTCTAAACGTGCGGGAAGTGGAAGGTGCTTTGTGTCCGGTTTTTGTTCTGCATCGTACATGGTTCGATCGTTTGGCATTGAGCGCTCACATGTCATAACCTATTTTCCAAGCGTTTTGTTCTAAAACAGCAAGAAAAGAACCGAATGGGCGAAGGTGCACAACTTAACCCGGGCACGTGAAAGGAAATACGAAATATATGTAGTGGGTTGCGACTTAGTCTCTGCAAGCTGTTTTTAATGATTTAACGCGCTTACCAACGAGCTCGGGCATTTCTCTGATCCGTTTACAGAAATCGTTAGTATCGGTCAATCAAAATCTCATTAAAATCGTCCACTTGGGGGCTCATTAAGGTCAAGATTGGAACCGTGGAACCGTCCGGTTGAGTCATTTCGGTCAAGTTTGTTTACCGTATGCGTCGGTACAGATCTGGTGTGATCAGTTTAGAAGCTGTGTGTAGTGTTACATTTTAAATCCATGATACAGTTAATCGTAAAATAGCATACAATAGCAAAGTTTCCGTAGTTTCATAATTTGTCGACCCGAATCACACGTTCGTTGCTTATTCTTCCAAATCCACCATTCAATCACCCAAAACTAGGCCTAACCAATGACGAGGGCCCGAAATCCGGTTTTTTTTCTATGCACCTCCGTAGGTTTCTTTTCTACCCAACCGACACACCGGGCACTCATCCCATCCATCCGTAAGTGGTTGCACGATGCATTAGAAAAAGCGTAGCTGCAGTTTGCAGCAAATGCATCATCGTTTTGTCCTCGTCTAGCTCCGTATCGTCTCCCCGATTTGGTACGGTAAGGCCCATAGTTCGGGTGTGCGTAGAGCGGCTTTTTCTAAATCTATTTCTATCCCCCGTCAACGGAGACGGAGCAAACCAGTTGTTTCTGTCCTGGTTTGGTACACTGTGTGCGTGTGTATGTGGGCAAATGCAGGCGAGGAAAAGTTTTCTAAACATTACCCCATCTGTTGCATCCGTTCCGCACACATGTACACGTTTGATAGAGTTTTTATTTCGGCAACGGTAACGTTACCCAACCCAATGCACCGATGCACTCACTTTGCAGCGAACCGACACACGTGGTGCATACGCCCTGGCAGGATATCGAGTGGGAGCGTGTGATCGGCAACAAGAAGACGATTAGAATCGGTGCGACTGAAACGTGCTGTCCCACTCACACACATGCACATAGGGGAATCCCATCGCAGGTTCCCAGTTCAAAATTTTACCCAATTTTCCAGCGCACCGTGTACCCAGTTGCCGCCGCATGTTGCATGTGTTTTGGTGAGAGCAAACATCCTAAACGCACTCCCCTAATGCTGCTCCCCAACGTTGGGGGTGGCGGTAAATGCGCTCGACATGCTGCAGCATTTCGCAACCGAGGCGACTAAGCACGTGCCATCCCGGATCGTAATCGGCTGGACAGTACCGATCGTCATCTCCGGTCGTCGAGTCGCTCCTGACCCAGTCTACGGTTGTTTTCCACCGCAGCGCGCACCCACTATTGACTGTTTTCACTGGAAAAATGTAAACCGGCAAGGTGAAGATGACTGACCACACACTGATCTACAGCCACTACTGCAAGACGAGGTTATGGTCAGTAGGATGCACCAGTTGCATTTACTTGCACACCCCAGGCGCAAGCAATCGATACAATCGGGGCGAACGGTGTTCAAGAAAATCCGCCACCACGATGCTGTTGTCTGGACCGAGCGGGCGTCTGGAAAACTCGTCGTGAGATTGTTGCTCCAATTCCCTCCGGTGCACAAGCACACAAGTACATACACACACACACAGACAGAGGCAACTCCACCGAGACCGTGACGTATTTATAAAGGTGCATCGTCAGAGCATCGTGTCCTCGACGCCACGAACCCTTGACCCTTCCGCACCATGCTCACGCGCGGGTCGGATGCCGACCTTCACGGAAAACCATTACCATTCGTCGCGTGAAAGCCGGTTTGTGTGTCTGTTGTTGCAGCCGTGATTATGCAACTGCAACTGGCAATCGGCAGTCAACGGCGGGCAGTAGCAGCATCAGAGACAGCAGATTCCCCCCCCCTCCTCCCCTTATTTCCCGTTCCCCGTCCGGTGTGGCACTAGTCGCGCGGTTGTTCGATGCCGATTTGCTGCGCTTTTCCTCCATTTCCTACGTTGCTGCGGCGCAGGTCGGTGATGCATATCTTACGATGCATCTTAAGGCCCATGGGTGAGAGTCGCGTGGTACGTTTCATTCACAAATCGCCCAGAAACCGTCCTCCTTCAGAATGAACGACGCTCCGTTCTGCGCTACCTTACGGCAGGATTGCTCAATGGTAACTCTTCAATGGGATTGTTCTACACGGCCAAACCGTGTGGACGATTAGTTCGTTGGTTGTAAAACCATCATCAGGCGGTTAATGAAATCGAACCTTTCAGGTGCGAATGGAATCACTCCTGACACGTCTTGCAATCACTATGGGTGAAAAATTCCTTCACTTACTAACAAATGCCCGTTGCTAGAAGGTATATTGAGCAATTAGCATGAACATTAGAGCTAGTTACAAAAGTGTCACTGAACTGGAAATGTTGTAAGAACGATTCGCTGCGTACATTCCTGCAGGTTAGGTCTGTTGCAAAACCGGATGGAGACAAGAAAGCATATTTTTGAGGTGAAAGCAAAAACAAACCCTTTATGATGCAAGACTCCCGATTTGCAATTCACTTTGGTAGCTCACCAACATTCTGCATTTACACCCCAGTCAATCTTTCCCCTCCCCCCATTTTACATACTTTTTTCCCTTCTAAACCAATCGTATTTAGTAACGTTATTACTTCCCTGCTGCTTTGTCGCGGCATGGTTTATTGTTTTGCTTTGTTTATCCGTGCTGTAAAGTTTTATTTTTCGGCCGACTTCTGACTCCCGTACCATCGAGTAAAGTTTTTGCGCGTCGCAAATTTACATTTCATCACATACCGGGGGCCCCAGGAGTCGGAGTGGCACTTCTTTTTCTTGATAGTCGTACGGTGGCTACTTACAATCAATGCAGTTTTGATACCGTCTGTCCAATGTTTGTCTTTCGACTGCATTTGTTGCAATTCTAGCAGAAATTAGTAAGAAAGAAGGAGGAGCCTCGAAAAGGCCCACTTTTTTGTAAAGTAAAGCTTAAAAGCCTCTTCGGAACCGATTTAGCCTATTTTCTGAAGACTAATTTTTCCGGACAATATGAAGAAATTCAAAAATTTAAATAAAATTGTTTTTCATACACTCATTAATGACACGGAAAAAGTTTTCAGTTGAAATCTCTTAATGTATTTAGCCAATGCAATAGCCGATAAATATGATCGAAATATCCGATATAACATTTTAATTCAACGATATCAGCATCATAATCGGGTAAACTTTCATCAGTTGTGGCCTTATCGGAAAGATAGCATTTACAAATTTTATAAAATGAATAAAATATATGGAACAGCTCGGATAAAATTTAAAAAAAAAACATTGTCAGTAACAAATTTCTTGTAACAATCACAAGCTTATGCCTTGAACTCCCTCCAGATAGTCCCAAATTCACACTATACAATATTTGATTAATACCTAAGTTTTCAATACGTTATCGTTCAACACATGTCTTTAAAATTTATAAAATTCCAATGACAGTTTTCCATAATACTAACCACATATTATGCCAGATTGTTACCACATAAATCAACACAACTGCAACGGAAACTAGCGTTAAACGAAGTGCCACATTGAAAGGGTTAAAGTTGGGTTTTTTCGAGATTCGCTTGCGTTTTTTTGAATAAGAATAAAAATGAATCGTTAGACATCTGATTTTTTTTTCATGCGTCTCTCCTCACAAATATGGGAAAAGAGCACACAAAAAGACAACCAATGCTAAACTGTAGTCAAAGCGATCTGATTCCCAATGCAAACATATGTCTGTCTCATTATTCAACGCATATCGTTGGATTATGCAGCTTCTTTCCCATGTGCATGCTCGAGTCGGTAAGTTTTGCGTAGCTGGTTTAAGATTTGTGTATGCAACCGGCGATACGGATTCATTCAACTTCCGAAAACTTGGCACCAGTATTTTCCCCGCTTGTGCACACTGTTTGATGAGAAAGAGCGCTTTGAGGTTGCAGTAATTTATATCACTAGTCTTCAAAGAATAGTTCAGTTAATATTTTAAAGTGTACAATTTTTGTTAGTAAACCATTTCAAATGATGAAAACATTTATCGCTAACATACTGTTAGAGCTGTGAAATTGATAATTAACAGAACGATTACGTTAAAAAAGTTTGCAGTGGAAATATCGGCTATATGTACAAGAAGTAGAGAATTAGTGTGTGAAACAGAATCGAACAGATAGATTGAGCCCGAGTAAAGTTAATCACAATGACACAAGGTCCTGTTCTGTTGCTAATCAACGACAACTGCTAAAGTACAGAAGATGAAGCAAACACGACAGAGGGACAGACACGCGGTAGTGAAGGAAAATGAACTTGGTACTGTAAAACTCACGCACTCATATCTTTTGCCGGCAGGAAGGAAGATGCCTCGGAGAACATCACGACATCGAGGTGCAAATGAACGATCGGAACGAAAACAACGGCAACAAAGTTTTCCCTTCGAGCAAACGAAAGTGTCGGCTCTTAAGATGCTGAGGTAGGGATTATCGGGGCTGGTTTTATTTTTCTGACTTCTAAATCCTATCTTGGGAGCCGTTTTTCGGCCAACGGAAGCTCTGAGCGGCAACTGTATCACGATCTTCCGTTTACTGGTTCAATAACAATTTCCTCTATATTCTGACGTTCTGACTTGAACTAGTTTTTCTTTTTTTGCTTGCTTTTCACCAAAATATTTCTTCCGGCTGTGCTCACTAACTGTGGTGCGTGAGTCACAGAGAAAACGCGTTGCGACTCTCTAGAAGCCGGTTGACATTAAGATCGACGGCACGCTGACAACACTTACCACTTTTCATTTAAAAAACACACACACTTCTTCCTACTCCTTCGTACTCGTTTGCGTACTGCGCCTGTAACGCGATTTACGTGGGACAAAAACGCGCACCGCTCGTTTCACATATATGTACATAAAATAACAACTACGCGCACGCACTAACGCACACTGCTGGAACACAGATTATGACAGTGGGAAGAGGGCGTCAGTTTCACGTACACCCATTCGATCGATCCTTGAAACACTGCCGGCAGTGCACACACTGTTCGATGGTGTGTATGTATGAAAGCACACATACAGCATTGGATTGGTTAATACAGCTGTTTAGTTTTGCTGCTGATTTAGTGAGCAGTCACGTGAGCAAAGGATCGATCACAGCAGGGTACGGAATGATCACTGTGCACAAGCAACAGCAAAATCAAAGGCAACACAACTATTGAACACTCTCCGGGAATGCACGAGCACCTGTTTTTTTCTTTTCTCGAACAGATTCTATTATGCACTTATCTTGCTTTTTGTATAAAGGTTAGTTTTGTATCGACAACGTACGTTAAGGTTGTCGCACTACACTTTCGGGAGCTTAAAGCGCATAAACCCAATATCGATTAAGTAACATGGTGGTGTGCAGCGTTGCTGTTCTTATTGCTGATGCTGCACCGATATCGACAGCTTCCAAGCTTGCATCGAGAGCTTTTGCTACGCCACACTCGCACTCAGGCACACGATCGTAATTTGCACCGATTAGATATGATCCGTTGAGAACTTGCAATAAGCACACGTTGTGGAGAAGTTTGAGTAAAAACAATAACGAAACTACACCAAAAAATAGAATGAAAACAATAAGTATTTCCGTGGTGGAACACAAACAATCTCAACAGCAGCGCTAGCAAAATCAGGAAAACTTTTTTACAGAATAATTCACAAAATGCTGCCACGAAACGAAGGAACAAAAAACCTTTTTACACAAAAATACAACTACAAGCCACGATTCACACTACACGCACGCGCGATTATAACGGGTCTTTGCTTAACCCTGCGAGTAGCAGCTCAACAAAATGTATGAAACCTCACGACAGAAAAATATCGCAAAAAATTGAAACAAAAAAAAACACACAACAAAACATAAACAACCGAAAACATGAAACGAACGAAACTTTACACGACACCAACAACGAAACCTCATTGCTTGCTTGCAGCAACCACAACAATTTCTGTCGACCTACAGCGTTTGGAGTCGAAAATAATTTGACACACACTTTAACACGGACTTTAACAAACAAAACAACCGAAAAAAAGTTGTAACTTATTTTTTGCAATATTTTTGGTTACGATATTGTTACAACTCACTGGCGCACGTTTTTTTTTCCCCACGCCCAACTTTGAATTTGGCTTTTTGGGAAGGTAGCTAGGCGGCTCGTGCCACATTTACTGGGTACAGTTTTTTGTTCCTGCTTCGGTTGTCAAATTACTGTCTGCCTGTACTGCATCTTCGAAAAGTGCATTACTTTTTATACCGTCGCGGAAGCACTGTTGGGAACTTGTTAGTTTAAGGTAACTTTAAGCTGAACATAAATTTGCACATTGATTGAGAATGTGTACAGCAGATCACACAACACGCACACAAAAAAAAGCAAATGCCAACGTTAAATAAGTGCATCCGATCGACACTCAAGTTTGTCTCCGCGCACTGTCACCACACAACTCGCAATCTAGTTAGTTGATCGGCTACGGAGTACGGGGCACAAGGCGCAAGCTTCACCACTAGTATGACACCGATATGAATCACATTCGAGTGAACCGCGCGTCACTGTTTTGGAACTTTGGAATTTTGGGCCACTCCACAGCACGAAAAACCACCAACCACTATCAGCGGGATTGGAAGTTTGGGAGCAACGGTCGCTTACTTAAGCCGCCGCTTCCACGGAAGTACGTCACTTCCGTCAACTTCACTGCATCTTCACACGCACGCACGAATTAACTCGCTGCTGTTTCGCGAGCCAAAGACAAACGAATTCTCCGTTGCCCCCGCATTCCACCGAGGACAGTATGCAGCGCTACAAACACAAACACTAGCGAGCTCGCGGGAGGATGGGGAGGAGGGAAAGGGGTGTACAATGTTTGGGCGTCTTCTTGTCCTACACCCGCCACGGATTAGCGATCCTGAAGGACATGCGGCCCACTTGCCGCCAACCGCCGCGTCGTGGGGTTAAGTGTTGCGGCTCAGCGTGCTGGGAAACTGACTGAACCGGACGGACTGTGAATGGTTGAGGAACCAGGCTTACTCGGGTCGACTCGGGCCGCGTCCGAAATTGCGTTCCGGTGCATATCGGAGCAGTGCGTTGATGCGACTGAAAAAATAACGGGGAAAACGCCGCGCAAAGGACTGAATGCCATCGTGTCGAGCAGGCGCGCTCTGCAACGACCTGTTTGTCTCGCTCGCTCCACTGTACGCGGCCCCCCGTCTCCGTTCTCACCCGGTTGCAACCACCCTTCCTAAGGGGTGGGGAAAAGCACGGCCACTCACGAGCGCACTCGGTCACTCACCAACACTAGCGCGAAGCGAGCGTCAGCATGGGAATCATGACCACTCCAACAATTGCATGCACAAGACGATCGGCGCATGCGAAACGCGGTTTCGATCGGGAAGTGCAATTCTTGCCGAAACTGCATCCGTTGCACTCGTGCTGCTGGATTGTGTTCCGCACCATTCTCGCTTGCTCTCACAGCCACCGTGCTACGAATAAAGAACAACCGAATGCGTTTTCCCCTTTTTGCTTAGTGCAGCGCGGTGCTGGTGAGGTGCAGCCTGCCCTTGCACATGCACTTTTAGAACGAGATAACGATAGATGCGCCTTTAGCGAGAACGAACGAAGCCGCGGACGTGAGATGGAAGACGTTCGGAACAAACACCAGCGTGCGAGTGATCGCTATAGTGTGTGCGTTTCGTATCGCTAGTGTCGTAGTGGTAAGACGAAGATTGGCGCACTTCCGCCTCATTGCTGCCTCTACCAACACCTATCCGCGGTGTATTCTCCCATCGCGCAATTGGGAGACTGAATTTAGTGGCCTCAAAAATGTCTCTTCTCTCCAAAGTTGGAACAAAATCACCTACAACCCCCGCTCTGGAAGGGTATTGCATTAGGGGTTGGAATCACAAATTGGAATAATCCTTCTCCCTTTCTGGGACCCCTGTTCTGAAGGGTTGTTTTTTTTCTATTATTTTGACTCTCTTACACTATCACCTCTGCCTGTTGCTTTCTCGCTCTTTCTCTCTCTTGAAGAAGCTCGCACGTATAATGCGCCCCAAGCGGTGGTCCATGCGACTGGAACGTGCTTAGAAAATTGGCACTTCTTGCGTACTTGGAATTATAATGCAGTCTTGCAACCGACGACGATAATGTGACGATGAAAGATGATGATGCGTTGAGAAACGCTGTGGCAAAAGCCTGCGTGAGTGTGTATGTGAGACAGGAAGAAAAAATAAGAGGAGGGAAAGGGTGGCGTGGGGGGGGGAGAGGGTTAAGATGTGAGATGTAGAGAGTCGATCAAAAAGAAGTAATGGAGTGATGTGAAGCAGAGGAATTTGAAGGACATGAGACGGAACCGATGGAAACGGAACGAGAGAGTAGCCGAACTGAGCGAGATAAAGAAACTTGTTGCATCTTGCAAGTTGTGCAGCATGGTGAGATCGCTTCTCACTTCTCGTGCTACTCACTGTACTCCTTTCATGACGCCTCTATTTGCTGGATTGCGTCTTTCTTCTGGGTGGCACCGGGAAGTTAGCTCATAGCTAGAAAGTATAAGCCATACATTTGCCATCTTTAGCGTAAGTTTTCAGCCAGCGCATCAACAAACAAATGGTTCGTGGTCGAAAAATTGTGCGTCACAACATCGTCCGACAGACAAGCGACATGACAGCAATAATGAGTTGCTTTCGGCAACTGCACACGTTTCTGCTAATGACAAAGGAACTTGCAATTGCTGGGAACATCCTCTTTTGGTGGATTCAACCGTATGCTTTCGAACGGATGTCTCGGCTTAATAGGGCAGCGGCATGGAAGAGGATTTCAAATTGGTGTTGTTCAATAATGTTTGAAAATAGTGATTGGTAGTGACGTTTTCGCAGAAATCCTTGAATTTACGAGCTGATAGGTGGAACAGCAATCTTCTGTTGCTGTACACAAGTACATACCCAGTTGTTTATGAGGTTGTTTAGCGAAACTGTGATTAGTGTCTTTGAGCGGAGACTTATTTTGATAAGAACAGTTTATTGCGTGTGCGTATGTAGTACGCGTTTGGGGTTGCGAAAATGCAACACTCTGATAAGCGCAACTAGTGTATGCGACTGTTTACATGAACTATGGGAAGGGGCCCTGTACATTGCAAAAGTCACAATAAGGTCGCTTCATCCCCAAGCATATTACGGCTGGTTTCAAATAGTTACTTGTTTCATTTGAATATAGTTTGGTCTTATGTCACTGGCAATGGAATAAAAGTTTACCCCTTCCGTATTGTATTATTGAGAATTGATGTAAGGACAAATATAAATACACATCTTTTCAATGTTTACTCATTGCAGACAGAATGAGATTGATCAGCTCCGTTTCATACACCCAGTAAATAAATCGTTTTTATTTTGAATTAAATGACTTATATATAACACCAAAATAGTTTTGAGCAGCAATTTGGAACTATTTCCAATTCAAGTATGGGGCGTGGTTCCTAATAAAGTCTTGTAAGTCTTATGTTTATAAATTTTAGAAATTTAGTACATTTCCTGCACGTAGTTAAAAACTAGCTCAATATATCAACCTCTAAATCACTGTTTCACCAAGATTCAACAATTCAGTAATGTGATGTCTCATAGCCTAACGTAAGAAAATGTCTCACAGACGAAAAGTATTCAACAGGTTGCCATTTGGCATCCCACTCCTAGTATTTCTCCAACCCATTTTTGTTAAATTATCAATTCACAAAATGTTATCAATATTTTAGCAAACAAAACAAATAAGCTGATTCGAGAAATAACTCACCAACGTTGTTCATTTTGTGAAGTTCATCTGAAGAAGTTTCTATTGGGCGTAGATCATGCAGTGATGCAGACTGTAGTGGATCCATCGACTGCTGATGAATGTGATGATGAAAGCGGTGAGGGTTTGAATTAGACTGTTGTTCGATAAATCCAACTCCACCGCGAGATGCCACTTCGGAACCAAAGTAAAACATTTCGCTCTAACCACTTATCATCAGAGCTTTCATATAAGTGTTTTGAAACAATTCCACTAACGATTACTGCTGTAGTATTGAGCTGCACAGTCTCGAACAGTTTCTTTGATTTACAATTTTAAACTAATACAGCAGTATATTGATTTGGGGGTTGGTTTCAGTTCTGAGTCACAGTTTCATCGATGCACATAGTATTTTTTTCCAAAATATTCCCACAACACTTTGCTAAACCTAGATTTCACAATTTCCACAAAGCACCATGCGTCTCCACCAGTCAGCTGTTAAATAACAAGTGTTGGAAACACCATATAAATCCCGAACTAACAACAGGTGGCACACATCAGTATTTCATTAGGCTCCAAAGTCCTTGTCGAATTTGGACAATTGAAACGAATACAAATTAATCATGGTGTTCGCTAAACATTTAAACCCTTCCTTCAAACATCCTTCCTGGTTTGCTCAGAGTTGTGAACTTTACTTTTCATACTGAACCTGCAATGGTCAGAAATTTTTGGGTGGACACACTCGTCGGATCGCTAGCAGCGCACGGTATTGTTGTTCGAGAACTACTACAACATCCGAATCGACCCGGTCCGGGCGAGAGTCACTTGTTGCACTCGCCATCGACGAAAAACTTGTCCAAATAAAAGCGACGACATTGCCGAGAATGCGGAAGTGCAAGGAGACGCAGGCGTGACAGGAAGTGGCGGTGGTAGTTCGGTGGTTCCGAAAAATTGCTCCAAGTTGCCCCACATCTTCTCCCTCCCGCTCCCTGTGCGCCCGGAAGATGTGTACAAAGCACGATGATCAAGTGGAGGTGCAGCACTAGGGTTTAGCGTGCTGGTGTCTAGTGCCACACTATTCGACATCTTCCACTAGCCCTCCAGCAACCGATTCCGCACACCTCTGGCAACATTTCAGCACAAAAAAATGGGGATGAAGCACGAACGTATTTAGTTTCGTTAGTTCGCCGGTAGACTGGCTCCCTGGCCTGCTGGATGGTGAGACGACCCGAAAACTGCCGAACTCCGAACGAACCCCAAACGAATTCACATTTCGGACCGGAGCGGTGCGGTGCGGTGCTCCTATCAGCTAGTTTTTCTACAACATCATAACAAGGATGCCGTAGTGTTTGTGCCAATGCATCCGAAAAAGAGTGCACACGGGTGTGAGAGCGAGAAAACGCTAGCGAGAGGGGGGAAAACGACAGAGAGCGAAAGAGAGAGCAGCACGCGAAGTCGATGAAGCGACTAGGAAGCCGAAACGCATCGCGATTACACGATCGTGGTCGCACACGCGGGTGGAAGGGAAGGTCTTGAAAAATGTACAAAACAAAGAGTTGAAAAAAGTATTGCCACCCACTTGCACCGACGCATACAATGGATGCAGGAGCAGCTGCATGCGGGCCAGAAAGAGACCACGCAATGGTGATGCAAGGAAGAAGTGGGAAGGGAAGCAATAGACGACTAGAAAATGGCAAATACGAGCAGGATCCTTCGGGATTCGGTGCTTTTCCTTTTTCCAAAAAAAAAGAAGGGAAAACTACAACAAAACCCTCCATGCCACGAACGGTTGAACGAACGAGCACAGGATGCACACGAGCGTCGAATCGAGCGAACGAAAAGTGACGAACGAAAAATAGCCAAATCGCCACGGCACTCTTTACCACGGAAGCTTGATAACTAAAAACCGTTTTCAGAACCGTTGCCACGATCGACAACGGTGGGTGTGCGAAAACGGGCGGTAGATGAAAAGTAATAACAGCAGCGGGCATAGGAGGACACAAAAAAAAACACGGAATTCTTTCCATGCCCGTAGGTGTGCGAACGGAAAAGAAGATCAACACTAACACTAACAGCTTAAGTAGTGATTCAAGAAATAGGCCAGGAGACGCAAGTGCCAAACAGAGAGAAAGAGAGAGATGAAGAAAGAGAGAAAGAACAGTGAAAAATATAATAAAATGAGGAAATGAAAACTAGCACTTGAAGGAAGGGAGGCAAAGGTGGCAAACGGGCAAAAGAGTAAGACATACCGAACTGGATATACCGAAAAAATGCTATAAAAATTTAATGGCACAGGAAACCGGGGGTGGCTGGATAACGTGCGGTAAATTGGAAAACAGAAAAGCTGCGCTTTGCTCAACTGTTTGGCGCTGTGAGCGAAAACTATAGCAAGAAAACTACATAATGCATCCAAATGTTATTATATACACACCATGGTTTTTTTTTGCGTGTAATTCTCGTAACACAGCGACTGCGGAAACGAAAACCTCTCGAGCAATTCTTATATTTCGATGCATCGCTATCTCTATTGCTAGGGTTTTTTTGTGTGTGTTTTGGTAGTGAAATAAGGATCTATGTTTAATTATTTCTTTAATTCTATTTCCTTCGTTCAACTGTTAGTTTTGAGTTTATTCTGCTCAAGCGTATAAAGCGTATACTCAGTAAATTTATCAATTGGAAATTTGAAAGAAACTATATTCGCACTTTTGAGCGGAAAATGAAATATAAAAATATATCGTTTATGTTTTAGTAGCATCAACAACACATTTATCCTAAGGCGGTTAGCAAAAGCAACACGTATGGCCGCCGTGTCTTGCAATCACTACCATGCGACTCCATTGACTGCTTCCCTCGTGTACGGAAGGATTTGCTTTACTAGCATGAGATGCAGCACGTTTAAGGCCACACGCTAGGGTAAAACCACCTGTTGGAGGTTTGTTGATGCATATTGACTGGAACAGTGCCAACCGTTATGCACGGTCTGTGTTTGGCGAGTGCGCTGGTGTGTGGAAGGAACTGTCGATTGGCTCTCATATTTTACTTATGGCTACATTCAATAATGATATGCACACGAAAGGGTGATAATAAAATTGTATTAACATCGTAAATAATTGTAGTTGAAGTTTGCTGCACATCTTTTAAGCTGATCGTATAATAAAAACAAAACACAAGAGGGTTTATTTCACCTATTACAGTTTAACACAAAGAATAGAAACATTATACACAATTGCTAGCGATATAAAATTATGGAATATATTTTTCGACTATTAAGGTTCTTGGAAAAGTGTTTACTGAAGTTTTGAAACTCCGAAAAAATAGCAAAAGCTTTAGGTTTTGGGGAAGTTGCTCAACTGAGACGAATGCCTGGACGCCAATTCCTGGACAACCGAACAAACCGTAAGGATACTTTCCCCTGGTGCATAGGTATTTGTGAGCGGTTTCTTGTGGAACAGCATTTGCGCTATGGACATCCTTCTCATCGTGAGCGTGAAAAGGCAAAACGAAAAACTCAAAGCAAACAGACGAACAAAAAAAGGGGGCAAAATAAAGCGTATGCAACAACAACAAAAAATATTCAGCTTCATCTAAAATTGCATCGTTTTTTTTTCTTCCCCCCCACCCCTTATGCGCTATGTTGGGGAATATGAAATGAAGAAAAATCTCCATGACGGTAGGGAGAAAAAAAATCTCCAAGCTAACGCAACTGAGAAAAAGAAACACTCAGCTCAGAAGGCCGAAAGAAACAGGAATAATGGCATCGAGGCGGAACGAGCAAACGAATGGAACAGAGACATAGCTATAGTAAGGAGCATATCAGGAAAAAATCAACTCCCCTCGCACCGCCCAATCTGCACGGGACAAGGGAAGACAAGCAGCGAAGAAGCTTGATGCAATTTTTATACACTATTCCGTTTTCTGTGCCGTACGACAGTGTTTGTAAGGATATATATGTGGGTGTGTTTGTGTGCGTCCATTTCGCCCCCAGCCAAGCGAACAGAGGTTGATAGTTTGCGTCTTGGCATTGCATTGGCGGAAGCGGATATCATCAATATTTTTTTGTTTGTTCCCACTAAAAATCCGAACTGGACATCTCGCTCAAGATGCAGCGGCAGGCGAGCGTTGTCCAGGACAAAACGCAACGCACCAAACCGACTAGCTGGTAGAGGAACTATTGGTACGTGGAGACGCAAAAGGATGACCATCCTATTTTTTAAGCACAGCTTTTCTCACCTCCCACACCGAAGGGTGGCATTTCTCCGTTTGCTTCTGTTCCATTTCTCCCGGATGAGATGGTGGAGGGGTTGCCTCCCAAGGAAGAGTGGCAGCTCGTACTTTGATATTCGGTTTTTGCATTGACCCTACGAGTGCACTCCACTACATCGGCACAGACTGGACCGCTCCCGCAACACATACAGGCACACATGAAAAATTAGAGCTAGGTGGCATACTCCGACCGAAATAAGGGAATGTCCCGCGGAGCGAGGGTGCAACGCAAGGACTCAATATCGCGTTTCGTTACCGAGCACCATCCCCGAGCGGCGTCGGCCGTGGCGGTGGCGTGTAGAATGAAAATGAATAATAAATAAGCATATAAGGAAGCGCATCGCTGCCAGTGCTGTGCAATGTCCGGGACTCGCCCTGTGGACGGTCAGGAAGTGGTCTGGGTTCTGGGCAAAACTTTTCGCAGCGAAGAAGTGAATCCATACCCCGGGTGGATGATGGAGAGCTGCGGAGGGGGCAGGAAAAAATTAGATCCTACCCGAAACCGAACGCCGCGAAAGGATAAAACAAGGACAGGAAGCTGACGGAAGCGAAAGGATGTGCTGTGAAAAAAATCATTAATTTTTGCTGCCCTTGTTCCAAGAGGAGGGGTTCGTAGGAAGAACTGGTGGGGAGGGAGAGGGGTGTTTCTCCACTGCGTTGTCCGAGTGTGAGTATATTTTAAGCTGGACGTATTGCTTCGCAGTTTTTGTTTCGCAGCTGCTCTCTTTTTCTCTTGCTAGCTGCTCACGAACCGACCTGCAACTGGGGACTTTCTAATGAAGAAACAGCCAGATGGGGTGAGATGGTGTGTGTATTTTTTTTTTTTTTTTTGCAATGTTTTCACCAAACCAAACGTACTCGTGAGCATGTGTCCTGCCATCACAAACGGGCGGAATAAGGGACGCCATTGACTTTTTTTCTTCTCTTCGATCGGAAAAAAAGAGCAAACTGCTCGGATTGGCTTCGAAATTGGACAAAGAACGGATATGAACGAGCAAAGTGATGGAAAGTAAAAAATTGTCGTCCCAGATCAAAACTTGCAGCGCCAAAGGAAGTTTCGGCAGAAGCTAGCATGATGTTGGCGTATGGGCTGAAGCATGTCGATGTCGACAGAAAGTTCCATAACTTGGGAGAACGTCAACCCTGAACGTAACTGAACGACAAAACCTGGTGGAAATGTCCAGACAAAATAGACATTACTTGGGGGAAAAAAAACTTACTTGAGCAGCGTTTTTGGACAGCCTTTTGAGTAAACTAGCACAACAAAGGAGTATTTGTGTTGGCATAAAGAATAGCTATTTCGAATATCTACTTTATTAATTAATTTTTGTAGTACTTTGTTCCGGTGGCCGAGGAGATAAGCGGCGCCGGTCTTAAACGGCAGGACCGGGGTTCAAATCCCATTCGGATCGTTCCCCCGTAGTGAGGACTGACTATCCAACTACGTGGTATCATTAAGTCTCGTAAGCCAGAAATGGCAGGCATGACCGAGTAGGTCGTTAGGCCAAAGAAGAAGAAGAAGAAGTACTTTGTTAATATTGCTTTAAATATTTATTTTTATTTTTTTTATTTTTTCGACTTTAGATTGAATTTTGACTCATTAATATGAATAGTATAATTAGAATTTCAATTCTAATTCGAACTCTGTCGGTCTATTTCAAGAATTTGTTGAGTATTACTATGAAGATGCATTCGATAACTTATTGCTTAGCATAGACAAATTAAATTTCTTATACATTTTCTTATAAAGTATGCCGGATGTCTACGCAGCTAACGAATGCAAACACTTGAGAGGTTGTAAAATATTTTGTATGTGTAGTAAAATTTTTAATCGTATCTCATTATTTATTTGGAATCGTTTCAGAAAGAACAGACGAGCGTTGATTAACTTTCTCATATTATGGAACAGCTCACTCCCCATTCTCGTTGAACCTTCCATCTCATGCAGTCAGCAAATTGTTGTCAACCAACGAGACCGGAAGCAAAAGCAACAACATAAACAACAATAATAACAAAAAGACGTAAACTTTTGCCAACATTCCATTCATCCGGCCAGTACGACACTATCTCTTGCTTCGGCGTTCCGTCCCATTGCGGCAACTTCGGGGGTGAGGATCGTATTCAGTAGGCCTTCCGCTCGCTTCCCTACAGCGGGCAAGATATGCTACCGGCACAGTACGCTACCATCGCCAGACTGCACGGCACAGACTGTGTCGGATCGGCCCATCAACAAGTGTTTCCGCTAGCGAAACCAGACCATGCTCACCATCGCCATTAGGCAAAAGGTTGTGGCATGCTGCCAACGTGCGCTCCCGATGACGATGGTCACAGCTGCGGCGTCACGCCATTATTCGCCATCGCCCAAAACCGCCGGAGAGCACTTGACGCGCTTAGCGCACGGAATCGGTATGATGAGACGAAGCTTCTAAGTGCACCATCACGCGCGGGCGGTGATGAAATAGGTGGGGAAGAAATTATCTTCGTATCATGTTCCCTGCGCCCGTGTCGCGAGCTTTTGGCGAATGGTGCGCTCCGCTCAAAGCGTAAACAAACAATATCCGTTGCGTGGCACGAAAACTCGCATACCGTTCGAAATCGGCTATCAAAAAGCGATGGCAGAAGAGCAAAGACACTTCAGCTAAAATGCCTCCTTCCGGGAAGTTGACTGTCTGGCTAGTGTGTAGGTTGATATTTGGTTAAAATTTACCGCATCATCAACTTTAGCAAATAGTTCGAGCTACAACGAGACCAGCTGCGTCCCACGATCAGCCTACGCAATAGGCTGGAATTATTTTTTCAATATCATTCTTGCGTGCAGATGCAACACTAAGGATAATGGAGGCGCCTGGTGGGGAATGTCTTGCAAAGTAGCGCAGGTCAATTGAATGCCGTTTAAACACTATTTGGTATCACTTAGTACATGTTCTTAATATTGCAAAATGGAATCGAAATGGCTAGATAAAAAAAGACTGCAAAAACCAACATAACCGCTTCAGATAATTGTATCAAATGAACACAAACTATACAATACTGGTACGAAGTAGGCCGAAAAAACTTTTCCCAACAGGTACTTCAGCACCTTCGTGTACGGATAAAGTTGTTCACTCGACGGACAGTGGCCATCACCCCCGTTACCAGCAAATGAATCAGACCAATATCATAGGAAACGAAGCCGACAGCCACAACTGGGCAGCACATGCAACACACAGTCTGCCAGCATGTTTCCGTCTGGATTTTGTGGGATTTTTCTCATAAAGCGATCGTCCGTCCAGTGTCCTGGTGCCGAAAAATAAAGCAACAGGAAACAGCAGCTAGCCAAAAGCTGAATCTCCATCCGGACAGGGGTAGGTGGGTGATGGAAAAATTGGCTTCCGTTTTGTCGGTACCAGGCCGGGCTTCAAACCAATTCTCTGCCCAGTTGCATTGAAACAGAAATCCTTTTTTGTTGTTTGTGTTGTTTTCTTACTGCTTTGCTTCTACCCGGTTCGTTGCAGTGAGATGTGCAACAGGCTAAGGTTATTGGAACCTCCGTATCTGGGGTTGCTTTCGTTTGGCCCTGGTTACTCAAACCAATGTGGCCCGGCTGGGGCAGAGGTTTTTCCAACGTTCGTACGGATGAACAGATTTACCCCGAAAATGGTCAATTCTGTTGGTTTATGGTTACGGTTTTGAGTGCCGTTTCAGCTGGGAAAAAAAGGAGGACGGCTTTTGTTGCTGCATCCTTTCCAATTCTGCCGATCTAACCTTTGCCTTCGGTGTGTACTGGATGGGATCCACTCGTTTCCATCGTTATGCTTGGGAGGGCTTTTTGCATGATACAACTCACTTGCCGAGGACGATTGCTCAATGGATACAAAAAGTACCCACTCGTACTCGGAAAGGTGGCACACACTCGAAACTTTGACAGTATGGCATATAGTTAGTGGCCATCCTCTCGACAGCCACACCCGGCCGCTTTCGCTTCGCTTCAAACGTTTATCTGTTCCGAAGAAATGAATGCATCCTTATCGTTTGCCCCCCAAAGTGTCTAAACGGTGACGGCGAACCTTCGCAACACCAGCCGGTAATTTTCGGAATGGCTCGAATTTCCACTAAATGCCCGCCCAGGCATCCATTCCACTGTCCGGTCCAGTGCGACGAATGCAGACGGTCCAGTTATCCTCTATCAATTTCAAAAAGTTCACCTCCCCACACAAAAAGTTGATCGTTGCAGATTTTGGACCCATTTAACTTTCGGCCTATCGTCCAGGCTCGGAGCTCAGAGATTGGGTGTGGGTCGCACCCAGGATCGGTTGCCGGTACACATGCACTGGAGCGATGATTGCCAGCGATGAGTGTGTACGAGCGTCTGTCTGGTGGGCACATGTTTTCGGTTGTTTGGGCAAATGTTTTTGGCCGCTCGTCAGTTTCGTCGGTTAAAGGGATTAAGTTATTAAGTGATTTCGTGCGTTCCATGGCGAACACTTCTGGTCTGTCGTGTGCATTCCCAGCGTGTACGCAGGTTAAGGAGCACTCGTATGGACAGTAACCACTAGTTGCTTGTTTGGTGTTTGTTTGCTGTGGTTGTGTGCGTTTGTGTTAGATAGATTTGCATGTTTTCCTGCCAATTACTAGAACGACAACGAATTAAAAGTTAGCAAATGAACCAGCTAATGCTGAAATCGTAACGAAGGATGAAACGAGCATAGATATAATTTAATAAATCTCCACACATTCGCTGTGCGTTTGCCACCTCAAGTTGGGGAAAAATTGTGTTTCCGCTAAACAGTGCAGAAATCCGAGCTCCTTTTTATGTTTTACAACAACTCGTCGCGATTCGTGATAAAGTGGTATCGATTTCATCAAATGAATAAAGCATTATCCAACTGACGCGCTGCCACCAATTTCGGCGCGACTGTTTTCCATCCATCAATCGTGTGCAATATTGAAAATCCCTCATTGATTTATTTGTGTGAAAAGACCGTGCGCTACCATCTGTTTCCGCATCAGCCGTTGATTGTACGAAACCCGACCGACATTCCAGCAACGCACCACCGTCGCACTTTGATAGCGATTTTGTGCTGCAAAGAAAACTTTTCGCCACCCACACTGCCACCATGTCGTCCTTGTCGGCGTTTTGTCGTTGTTTTCGGTCGTGTTTGAAACGGAAACCTGTTGCCCGTTGCATGCAACGCTGGGCTGTGTATATGTGCAGTGTTGCTGCACACAGCCATCACCACCACCATCGGAAACGGCTGCCACACGGTCCACTCCGGGCACAACCACTCCCGCAAAGCGGAACACACTCTGGTGGAAGCTTTTCCACCACACAGTCACGTGTTTTATTCCATTTCTGGCAAAGGGTGTACCCGGAAGACGCAACCAACTTCAACGGACGAAAAGAACGATAAGGACGCACAGGGATATGGCAAGAAAACGAGTCCATCGGCTGCAGGAGATGGCAAGACGGTACCAGGCGGCACGGGACGAACGAAAATTGGACCACCATCTCATACCATCGGCGATGGATAAGATCGCCCAAAAGTGGGTGGATCGACTGGAAAGCACTGGGAAGCGACATTTCCGTTCCTTTCTGGTGCGTTTTTGGTAAGGTTGCTGCTGCTGCTCCCGGGGAGAAGTTTCCCCGTTCGATCCACCGTTGCACAAATCAGCCAGTTTGCTGGCGTTGTGGAAGTGTTGGTGCTTGGGCGCACGGTCAAACTGCAAGCAAAAGAGTGAGGCGACAGAAAGGCGATAAAGAAAGGCTGCAACCTTCTACCCGGTCGAAAATATACCATCTCAAGGAGGAGGATTTTTCTTTGCCTTTTACAAGTAGAGTGAGATAGACTAAGAGGGACGCTTTCGGCATTGTCTGGGAGGAATGAGAACTGTACCTTCTTTACCGCCGTTCAGTTTAGGACAAGACAAATCGGGTGCTGGTTGATGCAAGGCCACATTATACAACAAAAATTGATCGTTTTCCCCTAATGCAACCGTCGGTGCTGCACGGGAACAAGGAACTCGAATTAGTCGAACCGATCCCTTCGAATTGGTTCGAGGGAAGACACAAAACGGTCCCCACGGCGAGTAGGTATTTTCGTGTTTGTACAGGAAGCCCATGGAAGGCCAACCATTTCCACGAACGGTCGGTTGGGGGTGTTGCTTGGGGTACGGAACTAACGAAAAGCGGAAACGACTGACACACAAGCGCAAAACCTGATTATATTTCCTGCACCGAAAGCGTGCGGCACCACTGCCCGGTCACCATCCTAGTCCTGGTCCTAGCAACCATCGACGAGACGGTGAGGTTTCGTTTTATATACAACGACTTTCTTTCTGTGTGTACGCCAGCGCCGGAGTGCGCTTCGGGTCCCTCGTTCGCCAGGGAAGCGTTTGGAGCGTTTTCTCTCTCCCACACAACGCCACGAACAAAGCCTTGGCTTCAGGGTGCGCCTGCAAGACATACACTCACACACACACGCACACTCTCGCGTCCACCAAAGGACATGGTATAGCTGGGAGGATGGATGGACGCGTTAACGAATAAAAATAAAAAGTGAAACACAGTACGAGCTGGTACGTGCCGCTAACAACAAGTTTCCCCATCCCCTAGTGCCCAGAATCGAGCAGGGATGCATCCAACCCCACCCGAAGGATGGGAGGTGGGGAAAAAAATGTCAGAAAGCAGCTCGAAAATATAGGAAAATTTCACTTGTTGCGCGCGTCCAACATGCGGATGCACTACCACTAGTACCATCACTACTACTACAGGAGGAGTCGACATTGCTGGAGATGCAATGCTTCTGTGAGGTGTGTCTGGCACCGAAGTTCGTATACGGCATCGTTTCAAGACATGACTTACAGTTAAAAAAAAAGGAAAGTACTTTGTTTCGGCATGGCAACAAAAGACGGAAAAGGCTGGGAAACGTTAGAAATTTTCCACCGCAAAGTTCCACCAGCAGGTGTGAATGACAAAATTTGTGCATTGCAATCAATGATATTATTCGCATCGTTTGTTGGAAACGATCCGCTTCTTGCGTGGATAGAAAGATTAAAAAATGTTAAATACACTTACCGACTATGTGCACCATATTTTTCGTCCACTTGGCCAGCTCACGTCTTATGTAGCGCCGCTCCTGGACACAGCGAGCATACGAACAGTCTGCCATCGTATGGCCGCCGGATACTGGCAGGTGGAGGTTTCTTGCAGACAACAGCACGTTACCCGAAGGACCGGATTCAAAGAAGCCACAGGTGGTCCCGGTTTGCCAATTTGTTGCACAGGAAATGTTTCGCTGTACATTCGCTATCTCACTACACTGCACTGTGAAGATGGGGATATTCACTGCTATTCTCCTAAGTAACATATATTCACTAAAATAGCTTTCAAAGCGGCAATGAAGTTGCACCAGCGTCACACCTGTTGCAGTGTTCTGGAAAAGCTTTTTTTCTGTACGTTTTGTTACGTCGACTGTTTTCTTCGCGTACCATAGTTTTAGAGCTCACACAAAGGCGAAGGGTCCTGTCCTGTCCTTCACGCCCTCGCAACACGTTCGTTTTGCACGTTACAGTGATTCCGGGCCGGAAATGGAATGCAAAAACTAGCAGCGCTCACCAGTATCACCCGCTGAAAACGTACACAAACACGCCGAACACACGCGCGCACTCGGTATATGGCCACAACTACTGATGCAGAAGATTCGCTCGGTGGTTTGGTGGAGAGGATGGCTGAAAGTAAAACGAACAACACCCAAAACGAGAAAATAAGATAATGGGAAAATATTTTAGAAGAATATCATCAACAACAAGTGGTCGGGATTTGGAACGCGTCCAAACACCGCCGGGTGTACCGGGCTCGAACGAGCGGAACAGTCTGACACCGGCAGAAAGCACACGAACGAACGAGATGCCACGCAAAGAAAGGTCCGGAACTCGCCAAACACTGTCTTTCCTGCGTCCGTCACACGGCACCACGTCACCATGCGCGCGACAGCAACATGGTGGAACTGCTCGAATACAAACGGAAATGCTAGTGGCAGAAGCAAAAAAATTATATACATTTAAAAAAATGCTCCAGAAAGTATTGCACACAGCGAAGAAAACACATAAGCGCTCTGCCTGCCGGGAGCGGGCAAACAAAATGAACCGGAAGGTGGAAAACTAAACGAAATATACAACATTAACTTGTACGGCGTAACGAAAAAAACTCTCTTGGTACGAAAAAATGGTAAAAAACTGAAACGCCACATAAACTCCTAAGCAACTTGGCCAGGGAATTGGAAGTCCAGAAATGAAAAGAAATCGTGTAAAAAAACAACAAAAAATGGTGGAAAAAAAGAAACGCTATAAGAACGAGGGCCACTTCCGTTCATATACACGCGGCACACACACTCTTCTGCGGGCCGGACGAAAAATGCATCTCCATGGGATGGGTGGAAATGACGGAGAAAAAAATCGCCTCCACACACACGCACACTCCGTTGGAATACACACCCGCACAGCAGATCCTTCGTGGTGGCCACCTTCGCAACGTCGTCCACTAAACGGTGCAATAGCTGCAGTTACTTAGCCTGGGACTGGCGGTTTCTAAGGTGTGTGTGTACGAATACATACATACACACACAAAAAATAAAAAAAAAACAGCAGCGCCTGCTATAAAAGGAGACACCCACTACTACCAGTGCAAACAGTTGCATGGAGTGCACTTTGGGGTTGGAGAAATAGCATTTTTCTGGGCGACAGCAAGACGCCTTCGCGTTCTGGCATTAGTTACTATCACACTTGCAATGCCTCGTTTTTTGCCACTACTAAATCTGTTGTTTTTTTTGTTTACTTTCCTATTATAACCCTTTAAAGAGGAATTGGTTCGGTTTTTGTGGAGCGTTTCTGTCGTGTTTGTATAATGGAGCGCTAAAACAGTTTTCGAGAGAAATTATTATGCTAAAAATAATCGCAAACGAATGGAAGGAAATTTGTGAGAGTTGGGCATCTGTACTTACCTTATCTTAGTCCGAATCAATACGTTGATCCTGTTAGCTTAGTGTCATGGCGGCACAATGATATCTGGAATGAGACAGGAGAGAAGAGAATAATTTCAGTAACACGCGTTTCCATGGCGTTGTTATAATAATTTCAAAAACATACCCACACTGTAAGTCTTACGTTTAGAAGGTTGTCTTAAGTTACTGGTATTTTTTTCAACGACTCTTTGAGCCATCAAATTAGAGGAGAAAATATTTTTCGTAGGTGTAAGTGTATACGTCAAACCAAATTGTTTAAGTGTCTGTGGAATTATATAGTTTCTAAATGAATGTTTTATTATTATTTACGACTTGTTACAAGATTAATTTCAGCTAACTTATATAGCTTTTCTTACTGTTAAAAAAGGCGTTAGTATAATCTGTTAAATACTGCTTGATACTACAAATAGTAAAATCAAATTAATTAATTACTACAATGAAGTTAATAAAATTGGGTGGAACCTTATCTTAAAAAAGTATTGATTTATACATTAGTTGGTTTCTTATATACGCAGGATTGTTATGAACGCAAAAACACGGTACATTAGATTCGAATTCAAATGCAACCAACAACACCAAAACGATGGATCAATACAACGTACATGCAAGTGTGTCAGATAAACATTCAACAGGTTTTACAATAATCTCAAACATCCCCCATCATCCCTTCACATCCCAATCCACCACAGCACGAGACGTAAAACTATTCGACGCTTTTGCTAACGGGCGGAAGTAAACTTCCGGGACGCCATCATCGTTTTGGAGCAACAGTTTTCCGAAAACGTCGCAAAGAACACACTGGTGCAAACATTCATTTTGAAACGGAACGCTTTTCCTGTTAACGATAGCACCATCAGGTGTTAGAGTGTGTCGAATAAATGCTACAAGGAAAGGCTTTCCTTTAGATTCTTGCTTTTAGCATTTCATATTTTGGCAAATCACTCAAAACGATGGTTGCAGCAAGTCTAAATCATATGTTTCACATAACGCACCTTTACAAAGTACCAAATGTTCCACTTCGTTATCTGGTTCCCCGGAGGGAACAATCTCGAACGAAGTGGCTGTCTGGGTAGATTTTGTGAACAGACACCCGAACCTGTACCAGCAGTAGTGTAACATCAATTCACGTGTTTCCCTCACCACAAGCGAGGAAAACGAGGCAAAGCACAACGCCACAAAGGATAGGTATTTACGTTAAAATGCCGAAAATTTACTCGTCACCAAACCGCTTACCCCCTGCCACACCAACCAGGATGCCAGACTTCCCTAATTTGGTTTTGTTTGGCAGACGAGAAGTTAAACGATTTGGGACCGGTTTTATGGAGTGTTGGTTTGCACGATAAACCTCCCTTTCCTGCTCAAATTCCCCACGGTCCAATACGAGTCCCGGTCGGAGTGAGCATAGTTAAAGTTCAGCAATGTGGCATACCGAAAGCACCGAGAACGCAAAGTACGATAGTCTCCACACCACCAGTTACCCGGACAGGAGAAAGATTTCAGATTCGTAGTATGACTACACTGCCGTACCGGAGTTGGAAAGCAGGGTAGTCAGCTTTTAAATTCGTATTAATTTTCGGTTTACATTGACCAAATGGTGCCGGTGAAGTTGACTAGAATCGCATAACGAGTGCTTCAGTCGAGTGCCGGTACAGGGAACTCTACCCGCCGTACTGTTGCACATTCGGCATATCAATGCACCCATTGCACCTGTGAGGTGACGGTATTGGGAAGGTTTTTTGTTGTTGGATCATTCGTTCGTATAGTCGTTTGGATCTGCATCGTATGGTTGGAATGGTTATGCTGTACTGCAAGTGCAGGCAGAGTGGATAAATGGTAATACATGCATCTCCGGACCGTTCACGACGCGACTGGATGCCCATTCGGATCGTAATGACAACGGAAGGAAACACGAAAATCGAAAGGGGATTTCCTCAAGCCCGACACCGAAATGGAGATCCTTCCGAAAATGAATGAATTGATGAGAGGTTAGGCGTGTGTGTCTGTATGTGAACGTTTACACACCCGCCCGCGTATCCACGATCGTCCAATCCTCAACGAATGTGCACGGTGCAGTAGCAACAGATTGCATAATTAGCAATCGAGCGTCAGACTACTGGCACGCTGCGTCGTGGCCGGATCGCATAACTCTACATCCTTGCTATTGCAAATGTTGGAGCGTGGTGG
The DNA here is from genome assembly GCA_000349025.1 of Anopheles minimus. Classification (NCBI taxonomy): domain Eukaryota; kingdom Metazoa; phylum Arthropoda; class Insecta; order Diptera; family Culicidae; genus Anopheles; species Anopheles minimus. The sequence continues at coordinate 4,697,852 of KB663622.1, read as the reverse complement.
CACATAGCGCACGCTGCTGTTAGGGAACAGTTCGGTCCGCTACACGTGGATGTCTTTAATTGGTCACCCTCCCACAGGATCCGAAATCCAGGTTCGAAACTGAAGCCGGAACGACCGCCAGCCATCGGGTGAACCAGCGATGGTTGAATCGAACGTTTGCACGATTACTTTCGGGGCTGGCAATTTTAATCCAATAATCGACCGGCACTAGGAATAGGTCGAAGGTTGTCAAATAGGTCGCTCGTTCTACTGCCAACTGACGATGCGAACGTTTGGATGGAGGGGTTTATTTTTTTTGGAACAGGTAATTTGCAAGGTGTAGGTGAGAGTTAATAGTTAAGTGATCAATCAAAAATTATTCATAAATCGGTACACCTACCGAAAAAGGGTGCATGGTACAGGTGGCTGGGGGATCATCGTTCAGGATTGCAGTAAGTGATTTGCATTAGCGCAACTGTTCTGAAATGGAAGCATAATTAGAACAACCGCTTCGGGATCAATCATGCTCATTTCAACAGGCGGTGATTGGAACAGAATGCCACCAGCGTATTCCATTTGAAACAAATCAATTTATGTGGACGGTGTTAAGTTTGAAATGAATTTGATTAGCTCATACTGATGGCGGACCATCAAACTGCATTCTGGCGGGGATTAGTATGTGTACTGTAACAATACAGAAAAACCGAATTTGGAATTCAGAAAATTAAACAGAGCAGAATTAAATGATTTCTAGATTTTGGCAACTATTATCGATAACATCACATTAAATGTTTAATATACTACTCTAACTTTAATTTTGTAATTGCTTCAATTATCATTGTGAGACATTGTAAATGATGAGTTTAATTTAAGAAGATCATAATACACTCTGTTTGTCCTACCAAACACACAAACATTTTTCATTGTTTTGATTGACCGGTAGCCTTTTTCTTCAAATAAAAGACAAGTTGTACAACTTCTAGAAACATAAAAACAAAATTACATCCCTAGCACATCCAAACTAAGAAAAACTAAGAACTTTGTTCTTATACGCATAATAAAACATTTTTAACAATTCTGTCGATCTAGCCCACACGTGTTGGGTAAACAATTTATTTTTCCCATATATTATACGTATAAATGTGGGTTATCGGAGAGCATTTGTTTATTCTTTTTTCCAACAACATACAAAAACACACAAAGCATAGCTGAAGAAAACCACACGTGTTCTTCGTTGGGCAAGCACGTAAAAAAAGAAGACAGTCTGTTGCTTTGCTTCGCTTCTAAAAACCGTCTATCAGACCATCCGGCAACAATGGCCCATGCGATTGTTGCACATGACAGATCGGTTGTCTCGCTAAAGAACGATTTCCAGACCACTCGCTATCCCCGAACCAGGTAACGAGGCAACAGGTGTTTACGATGTTGTAGCACTGAGCGTCGTACTGGCACAGTCGGCACGGAGCTTATCTCGGTCACATACCAATCCGTGTGGATGTTCATGCGCTGCAAAACCAACGTCGGCCGATGGTGGCATGTGGCGGCTTGCATTTGCGTCGGTGGACTGCCAATGTTTACGGTTTCAGTCACGGAACACGTCTCGGGCTATCGGGTTATCGAGCGACCGGCCCCCCGGCTTGTGCGGTTTGTGAGAAAACAGGTGTTTTTGTCACCTTACCAGCCGTCGGCATGTTGGCCCGTGCAACGCTACAATCAAAGCCTAAGCGGGTGGACATGGTATGGACATATCAGTAGGAAATAGCTCTCCGTGATTCCGGCACGTGTTAGCTCTCCGAAACTACACGGGGTTTTTTTTTCAAACATTATTTCAGTTTTGTTACCAAATTTAATGTTTATGGATTACACGATCTAATCATAAATTTTAATAATAATTATTGCGAAAACATGAAGCTGCTTTAGAACATCTGATCAGAAGATATTATATGACTTGGTAATGGTATTCCTTTGCCTTGTTTCTTGCACGTGTTAGCATAAATCGATTTCCAATGATTTTGCCTTGAGGAAACAAATCTTCATCAAAAGTAACATAAGATGTATAATGATTTCTCATGATGGACTGGATGCACTAGGATAGTTAAAACTAAGATAATCAAGACCAAGACTTGAATCGTTTTGGCTACTTAAGTCATGACAGTCATTATTACAGCTTGCCCGATAGTGTAGTGCTTACGACACTGAACCGCCACACATGACAGGTATGAATATCCTACCTCACCGTTGAAGGAACTGACTTCTTCTCAGCCAGAAAAGTATGAAAGTAAGAATAAATCTAGTAAGTCAAGTATGGCAGGCCTAATCTAATAGATCTTTACGCCAAGAAGAAATCGAAAAATTTATGTCTGATAAGAAGAAGTAACATGAACTATCTTTCTTGTGTTTATCAGTTTTATACCTACACAACAGGAAACCTCACTCTGGAAAAAAAAGTTTGAAGACTTTTGGGTCTCAATTCTAGGTTATTTAAAAGACATATTTCAACAACCTCAATCTTAAAGCACTCCGGAAGTGAACTTTCCAACTTCCAAACCTCATCCTATTTTAATTGTAGCATCAATTTTGCCCTGACAGACGCTGATGTGGATAAAAAAACATCCCAAGCATCCTATTCAATTGACCACCGGAGGTCGATAATAAGAGTGGTACGTAAAAAGGAGCACTAGGAAGGGGGAGAAGCCACCCCAACAACGGGTTTTCTTCGCACAAAAACTCTAATCATAGATACTGACCACGGCCAACTGCCCCATCATCCTCATCATCATCATCAGCCACAGCAGCACAGCAGACGTCCAAACTAAAGTCTTCTGCAGCGTAGAGCATTTCGCCACACATCCGAAGGGGTCGAGGGAATAGAGAATCCCTTTCGTACGCCGGATGGAATGAATCAATGAAATGAAGTTCTCCACATCGCTTATGAAAGGGAAACACGCATAGCGAAAAAACAACAACATCGAAGAGCAGTGCGTATGGAGATGATTGAAATTGGTTCGAAATTAAGTGGCAACTAGAATCGCCCTATTACCGTTCTTACGCATGTGTTGTGCGTTGTGGCAAGGAAGAATTTTCCAAATCCAAGAGACGCTATACTTCACGAGAATGTTTTTTTCCATCCTACAAACTCCTAGAATGCTAGGTAACCATTTTGCAGTGTGTGCAAAGTTAGTAGTTTGATCGACCGACGCTGGTTGTTGAATGATTACAGAGCAAGATCAAGAGCACCCGGAGAAGGCCCTTGAAGGAGTAAACAAAAAAAAAAGAAAGAAAGAAAGGAAGCAGAATAGCCTCAATGAATGGCGTAACGAGGATCCATCCCCATCAATCCAACCTTCGTACGCTCGTACGCATTTCCAAGTTTCATCCACTTTTAAGAAATCTAACCGTAATTCTTAACGATGTTCGCCATAACGGGAGAAGTTCCTGTTTGGCTAAGGTTTGTGTGCGGCAATGGACGATCGCAAGAATGGACGAAGTGATAGAGAACGGTTTGCTGCGCTTTTGTCTCTACACCGCGGTTCGCCACTCGTCTGCTCTCCATTCGCAGGAACCGATGGTTTCGTCCCATCCCAACACACCCGGTTTCCTTCGTCGTGATTATCGATACCTGTGTAGCGGTATTATTGATTTCATTTACATGAGCTAACAACATCCTGCCATTAATGCAGGTGGAGTTGATTGTGCCTAATAACAATATCATGTCTTAGCATCGTTGAACCACGTGTGGTCAGTGCAAGGGAACGTCTGTTGGTGAATCCACTGAAAACATAAGCTTCGGTAGAATAGTATCGGAATAAATTCGTTGTCTTTATTCCAGGAAGTACGAGTTGTTACTGGTGAATCTCAAATGACGTCAATGAGATACATTTTATTATTTGACGATATAGTTTTTTAGTTCACTGTTGAGTCCGAGGGGTTCAGAAAGATGTAATGAAGATTACGGGTTTTAATAAATCTGTTATTTCAATTTGATGGTGCATTTTTTTGTTATTGTATTACGGCCAGGCCGTAGTAGACTTAGTTTACCACGTAGCAGGATAGTCAATCACTGCTACGGGGAAGCTTTCCGGATGCGATTTTGGTCCTGGTCTGTCGTGTGAGAGAGCAGCGCCGATACAACTACCCCACTGGGTCGCTTCTTGATGGTGCATTTTGGTCATCCACATATCTGTTCTCTAGACAGTACTTTATCCGGGTTCTATCGGCGGAGTGTTGCAAATGGATAGTGGAACATTACAAACCCCTTGTGTAACTTTGCCATTATATAATGGAAAATTGCATACAAGCTGGGCTGGGGACATTGGCAATTCGGCTCTGGAGCTATCAAAACCGGTATTCGAACCGGTAGCAAAAAAGTATTTACAACGAATTAAACCTTTGGTTTCAGTCAGCTAAAGTTAGTCATTAAAGTTATTTTTAGTTATTTGTCGATGATTAAAGCTAAACCGTAGTATAAAGTGGACCATGCGCTCGACAGATTTCTCCACCTGGCGTTCCACTTCCTCTGATTGTTTGCAATATTCCACTATATGACTGCAACTTTCCACAACAGGTTTGTTCCACTATTGATTCGCAACATTCCACCTAGTGATTCAGGACTAGGTAGAACATGCAGGCACACCACACCCGAAAATCTCACACCAGCGCGAATCGTAAGAAGAAAGAATGCATTTGATATGATAATAAAACAGATTATATTAGAAAAAATAATTATATGAAAACAAATTCCTGGATTTTGGGCAAAATTCTCGGGTTTCCCCGGTAAAATAAATTCAAGGCTGTTATACAATAAAAACAAACACTAACAAAACAAACTAGAAGCAAATGAAACTAAAAGTAAACAAAATCACTTTACTTATAGTAACGCCTCTAGGTTTTTTTTTCTTTTCAAAGCATGTTCATGTCCACCTAAACAAGCAAATACGCTTACTAAGAGGAAATTCATGTACGTACTATTGCTAGTTTGTAGCATAACCTATTCACTCAATGCTAAATTCAAGCGGTCGGGATTTCTCACGATCGAATTTTGCGAAGGTCACCACTTACCCGTCGCACATCCATTCCCCATCTGTGATCAGCAAGCCGCCAGTAGTATCTCGACTGCAAATAACTCGTGCACAATCGCAAAACGCGATCAGGCTCTCCCCACACGATCTCATAGTACAGTGGGACCTACCAGCAAGACAAGTGTATGCTAATTTATTGGTCACCTTATGGATAGCGATGTCGTTTCAATGCTCCAAACCGTTCGGCGCAGTACTTTATTCCGATGCTCGCCAACCACGCGAACGTTTTGTCTATTTTGCCTCCACGATAGTAAGCTTTGCGGGGAACAGGTTGTTCGCACACCCTCATCCATTCGAGGAAAACATAGCCGGCTTCATCGCCGTACGTAGTGTGAGCGCGTACGAAGTTCGAGAGCGGCATTTGTCCCATCTATCGGTATGTCAGCCCTTCCTCGAAGAATTTACCAAGAACGGCAGAGAGCTGTCCAAGATCGAATGAAACATTTCAACAAAACTCGGTGGAAAATGCAGCTCCGTTCCGCGCACAGAGTTCACTGTTTCATCAAGTGCGTTTGGTGACATGAACGACGCATAGGGAGAGAAAAAAAGAGTTGGCCCTACACGTTCGTGAAGGTTTCAGCAAACCACATAAACGCCACTGGAAGCTTAGGCTCAGATGGTAGATAAAAGAGCGCAATTTAATAATAGATATATTGTATATCGATCAAATTATGTGCAATCGCTTGTGCTCGGCGGCAGCTCGCTTGTTGAGATGTTGTCTATTTGTATCCGTTCGTTTGCGTTCTCCTTCTTGAACACATTCGCATTGCTTCTAGCGCCGCGATGTCACTATCGCAAAAGGGTTAAATAAAAATTTTGTATATAAGTAATGAAAGGCTTGCATAAAGATTTTATTTTCTCAAAGTATTGTTTGAATCAATAAATGACGGTATTGAAAACCACAATTTTGAATCAAATTATCCGAATCAACCGCAATGTTGCTGTAGTGTCACACAAGGCAGTAAATTAACAAAGGTTCAATTTTAACAAAATAATAAAAAGAGATCACCGTGAATAGTGTTCGCAACAAAATAAAATCCTGCTGGTCGACGGTCGTGCAAGATGGCAGGAGTGCTGCAACAACAGCGAGGCTAAAAACTGATAGATTCAATCTGATTCGGTTAGGACCAGTTTTTCTCCATTCTTCCATCCACACGTCGATGGTGGCGCGATCGTAAGACAACCAACGATTAAACTATTCAACTACTTCCTCCCTATCTCTCTCTCTCTCACTCTGTTCTTACCCCCTTCGTTATGCACCCTTTCAACACACAACAAAGGGTTTGTGGCCGCAAGTAGAGGCAAGGAAATCGATTACAAACGATGGACAAGGCTAGGAAGGCGGGAAAGATGACTTTTCGCACACAAACACACGGCACGGTTACGCGGCCCTGTGAGGGCCACCAACCCAACACTCAGTTCGGTAGCAGTTCGATCCCAGCACAGGCTGGAAGTTTTGGATCGTGGCGTTCCGTGGCCGTGGTGATCAAGTGCATGGATGGGTCTTGGGGCTCGGGCAGCAAGCAGATGAAGCAAGCAGGATTCCATTAACGATGAAAGATGGTATCAGCGGCGGGCTGGCTGCACCATCATCGGCCATGTTCGGTGTCGTGTCTACGATGCTCAAAGGAGACGCGCCCGTTATCTCGCGTCGTCGACATGGCGGCCAAAGCCGGGCCGGGATGCTGGCTCAAATCGATTGAAACGACAGAAGCGACAGAAGCAGGCGACGGAAATTAGTCCCGATAGGTGTCGTACGCGATCGATGACTTTTACCAGTTTCTTCCGAGCTGCTCCGCAGAGTTTCTCCCGTACGCTAGCGTGCCGTTTTTTCATTTTCTTTTTCCCTTCAAATTCGCTAGTCCAACCCCGGAAGATATCTTAATCGTAAACAGGATAAATCGGCAGGCATAACCTTGACATGTTACACAACGGGAGCTGAAGCAGGAGTTGTTTTTTGGGTTATGAATTTTATTGTGTAGTAGGAGCATTCAAACCATTTCTGAATATCAAAAATAATTTCCTAATACTTGTGCGTTAATCGTTTCCTAATAGAGTTATTAAAAATAGCTCCACTCCGGACATAAATTTGCTTCTCATCTCTATCAAGATAAAAGTGCAACAATAATTAAATAATCAGCGGAAACAAAAAAATACTACTGCTCAAAGCACAGCATAAAGATATTAACCAAAAAAGCTAGAAATCATGGTAGTATGGAAAGATGCACTTTTCTTCTTCGCACTCGAGCATTTATGTCATTTCCAATTGGTAGCTCCGTTGGTCGTTGGTCGACGCCGGAGCAGAAAAGACCTCAACGAGTGTAAATACACAAACACATAAGCACCGCTCATGCTGAAGCACATACTACTATCATACGGACGTGATCAGCGTTGTCTTCGTAAGGACGAACCCAAAACACAATAGAAACACTCGACACTACCGTGGGGTAAAGAGAAGGCAACAGAACAAAACACTCACTATGACCAGTCCACTTTGGTCCATTCTATCTCCGGGGGGAAGGCTTGGATTTTTTTTCTTCATCTTTCTCCCGTACCAAACTGCTGTCCGAAAATGTCCAGTAGCAAAGTGTAAAAAGCACGGTGAAAATTTCTCTGCGTACATGTCTTTGTGTCGTCTGTGTGGGCAGAGGAAGATTCAGAAAAAGACAAAAGGAGTAGCAAAATTGCCAGACAAACTTATACATACTACCCTGGACGCTGGTAAGCCCGCCGCCGGTGGCCAACGTTAAATCTAGAACCGAGCGGTGGAATGACGCAGGATGACGGTGGGCTAGTGTTACTAAAATAAATAATTCGCTCCGTTTTTAATTGGAAAAAAGTCACTTCTGCCTTTTTTGCATCGCTTACGGTTTTTTTTTGCATATGGCGCTTATGCATCCCTCTCACTCTTAGGGGAGCGTTTTTTAGTAGAATCTGGTAAACGAGCTGTCATGAGCCATTTGCATTAGTGCTGGTACTTGTGGGAAATTGTAAAAAAACTCAACTTAAGTTCGAATCTTCATCTCTTCAACTCATAAACTAACTTTGAAATCTGTTGTACGATTTTGAGGTGAATTAATTTTAAAAGTTTTTGTACGTATCTGTTTTACAAGTATCGTAAAATTATTTTAAAATAATGTCACCTAAACGTAATTTGAACATTTATTTTACTACACACATTACCACAAATGCACCCATATTTGAGAAACGCCATTTCCAATTGTAAGCTCTAACACTGACCTAGATGCAACCCCACCACGTATCGCAGCACCGAAGGCGTCACAATTCGCGTTGAAATTTCGTGCCATAAAACATGCAGTAAGCCCTTGTTGACGGATAGTTGATACGAGCGAAAATTGTGCACTATTTAAGAACGTTACTTTCTGGCCCTGGCTCTCATGTGTGTGTGTGTGTGTGCTCGAGGAACCAAAACTAAGCGCTAACAATAACACTGATAATTGCAAACATTGACGCAATCTCCCTGCAAAACGGTTGGCCACTTTCTTCCCTCATTGGCACTTTGGTTGTACGGGGTCCTTAGAGAAAGGTGAGGAGGGGGGAATGCACAGATAAGATTATAGTTGCAGCCCGCAATCCGCCACCGGCTTGAGTGAAAATATATAATCAAATTAAATGTGCCCACTAACTGACAGGCCCTCTCTCCCTAACCACCCTTCCGATGGTTTCCGGATGGTTCAACAAAATGGAGCACTGAACTGACTTTCTGGGAGAGGTTTCTGAATGTTGTACTTTGTACATTTAGCTTCATATAGCTTACTGCACCATGTTCACTTGAATGACAAAATTTACAATAGTCCGACTTTAAAAACTTTTCATTTACCATACCATTTATTAATAAAATCTTACAACGAAAAAAAAATGGCAATGCTTAACCATGTTACAATCAAATGACGCAACCTACCAATGAGTGGAAAATCCCCAAAATGACTAGGTGCACTAATAAAAGCCTCTCCAAAACAACTACGGCCACATTCGCAAATCTAAGTCACGTTGCACCACCCAACGTGTGCTGTTCCGAAAAACGAACCAAAAAGGCGGCACTAAGCAATGACACACAACTGCAATGGCACACACACACTCACACATGTTACTACGGATACAGTGCTGTGGCGCGCCGTTACAACAAATAGTGCATCCACTGCACCTGCATCCACTGCACCGTGCACCCGGGGCCACTCGAATGTTCGTCCGCACTGTGCCATATGTGTGTTTAGCTGGGTAGCATTGTATGCGTGCCCCTAATAAGAGTGATTCCTCTCAGTCATGTAGGTTGATAAGTGCACCGAAAACAACCGAAACGAAGGCATAAACTGCTCGTGTTTAGTTGCAAAAGTTGCAGCAGGGGGCAGCAGTTGCGAAACTACTAGTTGTTACGTTTTGTTCGGTACATGTCGCATTGACACATTGAATAGAGGCGAACTATAGCGCAATAATATTTTTATGTAAATGTTTAAATTGATTAAGGCATAAAGAACCTTAAAGATAGCAAACAGATTTTTATACAGAAACAGGTCAATTGTCGAGAAATAGATAGTATGAATAAATAAAAATATAACTCTTAAGTATGAACAAAAATCGAAATCAATGAAACTCTAATGTTATACAACGCAGTTACTTTAGGGGCCATTCGTACGCGCTCACACACCATGATGAGTGGCCTAACAGCAATTCGTTTGACATGCCGTTTTGCACATTCGAAATGCAACCCAGCTTGTGTGCTGTTCGGCTCGCTGTCGTCTTTATAGTTAAAACTGATTAGAAAATCAAATAAATTCGCACCCCGTCCGTACGGCTACCACCCCTTTTGAGAAATGAGTCGGTCGACTCAATGAGATGCGATTTTTGAGTGGGAGAGATTGAGAGAGGAACAAGCAGTGGTTTGAAATTCCAAAGGTTTACAAATTCCAAATTTATTCATATATTTATCCAATTTAAAATAACATATTATCGGAATTGGTTCAACCTTTAATTCAGTTTTATTTTATGGTTATGAAATAAATATCATTCCAAGAATTTATCGTTTCTAGAATTGTTTGTATAATTAAACTTCCTATCACAAGGGGTTTTCAACATTACTTCATATCAAAAACGGAATGCTTCTTGTTCTTGCCCTTACTGGTATTTTTCATTCTTTCCTCTGACCGCATCAAACAGGGTGGCCTTCACTCGAAACAAGCTTCCTCCCTGCTTCTCCCGCGCCACTCGCCACCACGATGGCATGCGCGGCTCACAAAAGCTGTATTCTAAATTCTAAAATCTTGATTAGCTAACAACCGTCCCATAACATCCTCCTCTTTCACGTTCACTCGTGCACAAGTGATCGTAAATAAAACGCTAGTTAATTGATCGCAAAAATAGGAAGAGTTTCTGATTATGATATAAAATTGTTAAGATTCTGTAGTAGTAGTTTCTAGACAATACGGGAATAAATTGGTTAATAACCACGGTAGTTAATCAAACAAATGCTTATGAATAGTCAAAGATTAATAATAAATTCGTTTTAACAGCGCGTACCACAACTAAATAAACACTCGTTTTTTGCTATTTTCTTAAAATCCTCAAGAATTAGATACATACATTGTTTGTGTGACTTAACCATACAAGATTTCGGCGGCCAGTGCTGTTTATAAGCATTTTGTCTACCTGGAGCATTTTGCGATCTGCAAACCAATTTACGAATACATAAAAGCGCTCTAGGTTCTAAGTCATCAAAAAATCA
>KB663622.1:4626269-4678151 GCA_000349025.1 Anopheles minimus | reverse complement strand
CCACAAAACGTTTGCTGAGCGTATTCAAAAATATCTTCCAGCTGCCAAATGCATCGCAATGCCCAGGGGCACGGAATTTTAAAAGCTCTTCGCTACTTGCGGATGCGGAGGCAAAATTTTTGGACTTTGCTTTGTCGTTAGTGGAGCAACCCTGTTGCGTTATCGGCTCATCGGCGGTCTGCTCCAACATGTAACTGGGACAAACAGATGCAGCTGCATGTGTACCGAGCAGGCCGTCGAAATGCAAACGAACTGCAAACGCCGATCGCTTTCCGTATGTAATTTTTGTCAAATGCTTTTAAACGAATCCAGTGGTAGCTTTCGCCAAGAAGCCGCTTGTCTGGTGCCTGGTAAGGATCTAACGAATTTACCTCACACACAGATATTAAGATACAAAACCAACACACCCCACTTGGTTCCAACACTCTGTGTCCCGTTCCATCCAAAGGTTCCAGTGGCTGAAGCTCGTAAACAAAGTGCGGCGACTCCTGGATATGACTCCCGCGCGTAGCAACGGCCACGTACACTACAGACATCGGAACGTCCCAAAAGGTGTACCAAACTCGTGTGAATTATTCAACACTTTTTGGCGCTACCCCAACGCCCAATATCCCGGCCTCCACCCCGGGGTGGGCGCATTAGTTTCGTGTGCTTCAGTTTAAGCTGGGATCGGCCGAACAGTGTTTGCCTCTCCCCAGTGTCCTCGCTTCACGTCAGCTGCATATGTGCATTCATTGAGGTAGCAAATACATGCAGCACTATCGATTTTTTCATGCATTTCGTGAAACACGCACACACCATGTTAAGTTATTCTAGCGAAAAACTATGATAATTTTTATTTTTTTCAGTTTGTGTGATTTGGTAATGAACGCGAGTTTTGGACTGCATGCAGCCCTACACTTTGCTATAAATGTCAAGTAATATGATTCATGCTAGTATTCCACGTTTTTTCCCCAATACTTTCGTTCTATTTATTTCTGTACTGCTTCTACTTATTGCTTCCTGAGAATTGTACCACAATTTGAAGTAATTTAACGACGTTAAGTACTGATTGAATATTTAGAAAAATAAAATTGAAAATGTTCATCATTATGACAAGAACCACACCCAACTCTAACTCACAAGTGCTTAAAATGCTTAATATAGTAGCATTATGAAATAAGTATTTTCATTCCATGAGAAAAAAATGCCTTGAGGGAAGAGAAAAAGAAAAAAAATCATTTACTTCGCCACATAACTCTTTACTTTTCCCAGATACTTCATTTTTGCGCAGCAAAGCTTTTGGTTAATCTTATGCGTTGACTCAAGTAAAAATCATTCGTTAACGAAAGTAAATGGGTCGCTAGAGACCTTGGCAGACAAAAAAAAACATCATGCCACCCTTACTAGCGACATAAAAAGAAAAACTACGCATCCATCTTCACCGAGGATGGCCAAAGTCCATCTAGGGGTTATTTTTTGTGTTCTATCTTCGCATTCCCTTTCTCACTTTTTCCCTTCTGTAAGCTTGTGCTATTGTCTCTAGTTCTCTGTTCTCTTTCTTCCTCTCTCTCTCCCTTTCTCACTCAATCATGTTTTCGATCCTTATTTTCTATTACAGTGCTTTTCTGTTTTCATTTTCCTTTTCAAGCATCGCACATTTAGCTCTTCTTCCCCTCCCAAAGAGATTTTAGTTGTCGTATGCTGCAGACTCATTGCAGGAAGTCATTTGAATCCCGTGCAGCCACCTCCCTCCAAAGAGGAGCTGCTAGAGTAAAAGAGGGGTATTTTACTTTTTTTTTTTCCTTCACATTGCTCCCAAATCTCTTCCCACCGGTTCCGTTCAATTTCCACACTCTCCACTATCCTATGAACACGTAGCCAAAGGCAACAACGAGAAGAAAAAAAACCTGCAGCAAAACATCATCAACAGCTCCTCTTTCTTCGCATCCCTTCACCACCCCACCCCCAACCCAGTTGCAATGTTTTCAGCTGCAGCTTGGTCCGATTTCCTTCCAGAGCTCCCGGATACACACTGTGTAACGTTTTGGTGGAATTGCAACGTGGCTAGGCGGGGTGATTGCATCAACGAAAAAATACCTCATCCTCTACTCTTACTCAGGACGCGCACACACACACACCCTCAAATATGAAAGTGTACCGCGGAAAGACACCCACGGGATGCACCACGAGAGGAAATTAATTCTTTCTTTCCGAGGTGTTGTTTTTGCCTTACTTTGGACTTCCTTTCTTTCTTTCTTTTTTAGGGTTTTTCCTGTCCACCGCGAGCAACACCCATTTTGACAGCCTCAGCTTCCTTCGCTGCCGAAGGATTTGGATCGCGCAAATTTTTTCCACCCCATTCCACGTTTTAGGAAGCTTGCTATTTTTTTCTCTTCACGGAAAAGAAGCACAGAAAAAAAAACAATAAAAAACAATTCCTCGGTTCGTGAGAGCTACCCGGAATACCCGTCCCCGTTTCCCGGGCTGAGGATCCTTAATAGTGAAAATGGAAAACAGCATTAAGGCAGAGTGGGGAAAAATATAAAAAATGGCTGCGCTCAAGAAACGACCACTACGTTGCATCTTTCTGCATTACCAATTTTTTCGTCCCTTCTCCCCCCCTCCCCGGCTACATTTTCGCTCCCTCTCTCACTCTCCTTTCATTTACTCTTCTTGCGCATAGCTTTCTGCGTGACATCCGTGTGCCGTCAGTTTGGCGGACACCCCCCTTGTGGGCGAGCACGGGTGTTTGCTGGAGAGGATGCACAGATAGTCCAGTGGTTAGGGGGTTAGACGTTGGAAAATGAAAAGTGTGCTCCAAGGCAACACAGGAAAAAAAAGACCACTCGCAAGATGAGACGAGAATTTTTAATATAATTTAAGTTCATTTTTTCTCACCCTTTTCGACCTCCCTCATGTGCCTGGTTCCCTCTTCGGTACCATCGTGTCTTATCCTGGGCATTATAGTGCATTGCTGCATCCCTATTTTGCTGCCGCCCAGATCGAACCATCTCCATCGCCTGTCGGGATGTTTTTGCTTTCCTTTGCGTACGTTTTTTAGTTTATTTTTTGTACTCTAACTTTTTCAGCTTCTTTTTTCTATTTCCTTTACTTCACTGCTCTATGTTTCGCATTTTCTTCTACTCTTTCCTCTTCAATCAAACATTGCAGCGCTTCTATTGTTCTTTCATTCTTTCCTACTTGCAATGTATGTTTTCTTCTCTTTTACTTCTTTTCAGTTTGTTATTAGTTGGAACATGATTTTTATATTTGGACGTTGTTTGCATCGTTTTTCATAATTTTAATTCCTACACTCCGCACTTAACTGATCCAGACTTACATTTTTGTCTTCCCGGTAGTCGGTGTTCCCGGTTTCCCTTTTAACATCGCACGGTCTTATACGTTCACTCTCCGTTTTCCGTGGAAACGTTAATTGCAAAAATTAAAACCATTAGATTTATACGGTTTAAGCATTTCATTTTCACACAATTCACTTACGGAAATGCGAAAAGTTTGTAATTTCTGTTGTATCAAGAAGGAATTGAATGTTTTCTTAACAATTTCATAACATTTCTAAACATTGTTGTAGCTTATTGTCCTACTTGCCTTTTACGCAAATATTTTATTTTATGTATGTTTTTAGTGATATATTTATGTATGTTTTTGTGTAGTTTCAATCTATTCATCCAAAGTGTATCAGACGCAGAAAGATGAGACCATCAGTGCAACCCAGAACACTTGTTGCTCAAAAACCAATCTTTCCTTTCCTAACTGAACGAACAAACCGAACGAAACAGTCAAAAGTCAGCGAGCTGTTTTTCAATTATATTAATCGTTTCCAAACCGTTTCCAAGGCATAATGTTTATCGAAACGATAGCCCATTTACACTGCTCCGTGTTGCTGCTGTGCTGCTCTTTAACGTACATTATTTTTGGATAACGATCTTGCAACCTTCCATTCTGTTATCCCGAGAGAATGCAACATCGTATCCGAATAAAATAAACCTGCAATGTCCTCTCCTGTTTTTGGTCTTTCGCCCGTTTGGAAACACAATCCGGGTGCAATATCGCAACGATTAACTCTAGTTAGGCTTACAGAGATAATAAAATTAAGCTTTCCTCCGATCATCATCTTGCATCCGTCAGCTCTGGTGCTTCGGATATTATACCACCTGATGCAACTCTTGTATCGATAAAATTCGATAGCGAAACGTGGTGGAACACGGGGGACCGAGTTCAAACACATTAGGGAACGAATGAAACTGAGTGGGACAAAATGGGCTGGGGAATTCAATTACTCCAGCCGGTGCCCAAACAGCTCGTGGCTTCGATTAACCTGTTTTACATGGACCATTAGTTTTTGAAAGCATCAACGGACGAGCAAACTGAAATGTGGAACGTGCGGCATTGTTAAAATATTTGTTAATTGAACAAATTGTTTGAAATTGTTATTATCCTCACGACCGAGTTGAATTCGGTATGTTTTTATCAACCTTTATTAAGCTCATTCTTTCGTATAAGTGAACTAGCTCTCCCAGCGGACTTCGTTCCGCACTATTTTTATGTATTGCATGCAATTGCTTTAACATAGATTCACAATGAAATCAGTTTTCGATATTTTCTACGTTTTTATGATATTGACCGTGAACGACCAAGCCTTTTGAAAACACCAAGTAGAATTAAAGTTTGAGCTTCATCTTCACGTTGAATCTAGAAGTCTGGAGTATGGACGTAATCCAGAGGAGAGTGTAGGAGATTGGCAAAAGTTGCTGATCGTTGGGACCCCCAAGAGTAGAATATGTTGAATTAAGGTTCGATTTGCTTTAAAGCCTCCCAACAGTGACGGATCTAACGATAGGCGGAATAGAATACCTTCTCCGTTTTACTGAGTGTCTCCGAAAAGTCATGAAAATAGTGATACCATCTCTTCACTATTTCTAAGAGGGATTTCTTGATATTTTTATGATGAATCTGGATACTAAATCTAACGATTGGCAGAACATGCGATCGTCAAGAGACCTGTCGATTGTAAAGCCCCGAAGAGTCTCGTAAAGCATTGAAACTCATCAAGTCAACATGCAAAGCAGGATATCATGTTCTCCCTTTCAGACGTTGGACGAAATATGTATCGAAGTTATTCTGCACTTCGAAGACCCGAAGATCATAGATGTCATCCTCCAGGTTTATGTCATCAGATTCTAACAGTTCAGACCTGAGGAATGGTGTTAAGATACTGCCCATCTCAGTCAGATACAGAAAATTCGGAAATTCTACGTGACGATGGGATAACAATAGGAAATTGAGGGCTTCGGGAGATTACTTTTTTACATTACGTGCAATCATACCGATATGAATTCTTTACAGTTGATCTTTCCTCTTCCGTATGTCGTTTGGAACGTCGTTTCTTCATATTATCGTAAGTAAGATAGCACAATTGCAATAAGACCAGTACGAAAACTCAATGATTCAATGCGCAAAAAGTACTCTTCTACTTAATTTTTGACTTGCCAACTTAACTGCGACCAAAGTAACGTCTAGTAAGGTTTTGTGCATGCTACTATTACAGCTTCTAGACTTCATGGCATCGAATTCAAAAAATTTTACGTTACCGAGGACGAGTTTAAGCCACTATACTATCAAAGCTCGTTTCATTTGTTCTTCAATAGAAATATGACGTTTCCTGATCGCAAGTTCCAATTTCTGCGAATTATTTTCAGTATGGTACATGTGGGAATCCTGAGAGACCGGTTTGAGTTGGCTGACTCTGTTGTGAAGAAGCCATAGTTCCGAATATGCAGCCTTACTTTTGGAATTATTTTCGTTTTGATAGATTTTTGGACTTTTATCAGTCGAATTTGTCAGGCTTAGAGTCCATATTTTGCATTAGGCTACGTGAATACATTTTGTTATCGATTCAAAAGTCGTTTTTGCAACTCCTCTCCATTCAGGTGCATTACATGAGGATAGCATACTGCAATGTGAAAACGAAATTTTTGTAGGCATCGCAGTGTGCAGTTATCCCATATTTGACGATGGGTGTATGATCCTAATACGTAGTACATGATTCAATCAGTAAACACGAATAAATTCCAAACAATAGCCATTCGTAATTAACACACTTTGGCCAAATATTGCCATTTATTGGTGTTTGGTTATATTCTGAGAAAACTTCCACCTAATCCTTTGCTCATTTTGTTCATACTTTCTCGAGGAATTTTGTTTTCTAATTTGGAATGCCATTGTTCTGCTTCTCCCCAATTCACTGTCCAACTTAGGTGTTCTGGTTTCTTAGTTGTAATATATTTTACGGACGATAAAAACTAAACCACTTTGGTATATTATCTAGGGAGACAACTTCGTAGTTAGTTTCACTTTGATTGGATGACACAAAAGTGATCAAACACTGATTTAACGACAGAGCAGAGTCTTCCCACGCATGTTCCAATTTCTTAATATATTATGTACTGATTATGAAGGATTACAACAAGTGTTCCGTCATCATAGTTCGTAGGGCGGACTTCAGATACGCGTTGGCTGCTCTGGGTGCCACCTAAACCAGAAAAATATATCCTTATGTGTTCTTCTAACTAGCTTCTATCTAGTATCAACTAAGCTAGTCCCTGTCAGGATAATATTTTACCACCGTGGATGCGTCAAATAGACGAATACTTTTGGCGTATTAATAAAATGAGTTTTTGAGTTTAGGTACTGATCGTAGAGTTATTGTGCAGGTTTACTATTTCGTCTTTTACTGCAGTATATACAGGTAGACCAATACTTTTTGGATTCACTGTAGATAAAAGATAGATATCAATTTCTATTTCGCCCGTAAAAGGCGATTTATTTATTTTTATTTTTATTCTTGCTTCAAGCATTCAAGTATTTAAAGTGATCTTCATTCAACTAACATCCAAACAATACTGAAACTAACAATTATTCATGCACACATCGTCCGCTCCCGGCTCGAATCACTTACTAAACAACTTATTCCAAAGTAGCAGGAAATAAAATTTGAACGATGTACGGGGCGAGGGAGACAGAGGGCACTAGAACTAACTCTACCCGGTGACCCCCAGCACCCGTTCACGAGTCCGCATCATCGAACGAATCCGGTCCCGGAGAGTGTGGGGTGGTGCACGAACGCCAAGCGGCGCACCAAAAAACCGGTTCGTTGCATTTTTTCGAGATCAAGTGCACAACCGTCATACAGCCGTCATGTTGATGCCTGGAACCTTCAATTGCAACCAAACCACCAACTATCCATGGGTGCCTGCGGCGTCAATCGTTAACCCTCTCGAAAATTCCCATCGTGCGTCACTTTCCTGCCGCGTCTCGGGCACATTTTGTTCCCATCACCACCACCACCACCACCGTCACCACTACCGTAACAGACCACGACCAAATAACGAGCGATCGACTAATTGCCATCAACTCGAAAAACTAGTCCCTCGCACTGTCCGCACCACACACACAAACTCACCCGCTTCCCAAACTAATTTACTATCTTACCACCCCGTTTGCCCTTTTCCTATCATCATGGAGCCGCTGACACTGTCTAACCCGTTGCGTTGTGGGGCTCTGGAAAGTTCCTAAAAATCCCCCATATTCTCTCGTGTCGACCCGACCTACTGCAGGGCTTCGTTTCGTCCAACGGGCAGCAAGTAGCTGGGGTGTCGCTTTCGGAGCTTTCGGATTCTATGGGCGAATGATAATCCAAACGTCCCAAGCACATAAGCGTGTGTCCTTCCTTACACCCACCTTCCCTCCATCCCATTTCCTACAAACCAGTCGCCGAACCTTATGACCCTTCTGACATGCCCCGGATCTCTAGCCCTGGAGCACCCGGCCCGCTTACCGTGTCACTGTTGACTGCCATTGCACTAGTTGTGTATGAGTGTGTGTGTGCATGTGGACGGATGTGTTTTATATGATAGGAATATGGAAAGAAAAATAACAACTCTAATGTTTGATTTTTGATAACAAACGAACCGAATGATCCAGCAGTACGAAGAAACGAAGCCGATTGCCTGTGCTACCAGCACGAGCCTCAAACTCTCGAATTCCGGCCCCATGCGGAGGGGTTTTTAGAAAAGGGCAGCAAGTCCACGATGTAAAAAGGTTTGGAAAATTATTTTTTTCCAACCACCTTCCTCCATTCCCAGTGGTGCGGGACGGGTTCGTTGTTGGTTTGTCCCAAATAGGATAACGGTCATGAATTGATTGTGTGGAGCAGACGCAACCCTACTAGGGATGGGGAAGGGGGAGCTACCATCGGCGGCGGCCAGTACAGAGGATCTGCAAAATCAACAAAGAAAACGGAACAACAACATGTCGACGTATCAAAATGATACGGCACAAAACAACTATCACAAAAATGTGCATGCAACGTCGTGAGTTTGTCTGTGTGCGCACACGGGACGGGTGGACTTTTTCGAAAACTATTTTTACAGCACCGTTTCTACAGAACGGTTTGGTTCGAATTTTCATCAAATACCGTACCTCAAAATGTCGCCATACGTACGTGCATGTGTGACAATCGGTGTCCATTTTTGTTCGATTTTTTAAAGGCACGTTGGTGGGTAGACCATTTGCGTGACACTTTGGGCCGAGGGTACGGGGAGCATTCGTAATATAACATGCATGAAATAGGACAGTGCAGTTACAGTATCCATGTTGTGGGTGGGGGGGGGGAGATAGGAAACGAAACCGCTTGATTGTATAAGAGGATAAGGAAGGCGCGCAAACTATACTACACCGCTCAGTGTGCACTCACACACCGTGCAACCGGTTCGAGTGTGTGTTCTTTTTTATTCTTCTTCCCTTGCCTTCGGTTGCTTTCGTTTTTTTTGTTCTGTTTGGTTTCGTTTGCTGCATATCGTCACCATCGAAGGGCTGCATCGCGCCCAAGGTCTATCTTTGCCCAAGGCCTGCGCGAAGGGAGTGCGAAATTGATGGTAAAGTAAAGCTCCACGTGGACGATACACGAATAGATCGTGACTGTAAGCGATGGAGTGATCCATCGCACGCCATTGTCATCGTTGTTTCGGTGGCGATGAATAAAATTACACCCTTCTCGGTGAATTTGAGACACCCATCATGCGTGTGTTTGTTTTGCGAAGTTTAGTTTTAACTACCAGCTCCAATAATTTGTCCCAGGACTAATGTATTGGAAGAATCGGAATGATTCTTCATCATTGAGGATTGGCTTGTGTTGGGTAAATTTGATTCAAGCTCATGAATCTAAATGAATCTTTGAATTGAATGAAAGATTCTAGTGGTTCCAATCAATCAAAGAATCTTGAATCCTCAGGGAATAAAGAATCCCCAAAATTTGCTGAATCCTCATAGATTCACGAATACTCAAAGCTTCATCATTTTACGCATTCTTTAGGCTTCTTAACAACAATTCTTAACAACGTTCTTAGGCATGTTTCCATATCAATTCTGTATCAATATTTTTTGAGACTAGCTGGCAGGGTGCTTCATCAGGAGAATCATAACGTTTAGCTTTTGAAATAAAAAATGTTTGCTCATTAAGCTGCGATGACATAGAGCAATTCAGCACAAGCAATCCTAGCAATGGGATTTATGCTGAATTACGTTTCGAAACTAAAATATTCGTTTGACGTTTCGAAACTAAAATATTCTAAGCTCTCCATACAAACCGACAAGCAAAGCTAGTCCGCAATGTAAACATTAGATTTTTTTCTAACTATAATCTAAAAATTAGATTTTATCAAACGTGAAAACAAAATGTTGTTGAAGTTTGTTTGTTAAGGTTGGCTAATGGTATTGGCGCACTACATTTTTTTTGTAATTAAAGCTCTACAAAGTTTATATCGCCTAGATACGCATTTCAAGCAGTTGTTTAGCTTTATAAAGTAATTTGATAAAGTATTAGTGAAATAATTTCTTCAAAACAGAATGCTATTTTGTAACGCGTTTAGAGATCATCTGTCAAAATGGTATGTCTGCTGTCAAACACTTAAATATGTGTTTACCAGTATTGGTGCGAATGTTTATAATTTGACAGAAGCTGGCAAAAATTTTCAGATTTTCTGGCTTATCATAGACCCAAATATATAAAAATTTGAAACTCGAACTTGGTTGTTTAGGTGATGTTTCTGCTAAGTAAAAGCAATCGCAACGGTCTTCCACACAAAATAAAAGTCACCAAATCCCATTCGGAACGTTTTTACCAAAAACCAATATTCTGCTAATCACAAATTAAGCAAAAAAAAAACAGGGTTGTAGAGCCACAAAACATAAGCAGGCGGTTCTTTTGATATTTTATGTGTATAAAAATCCTAAAACTAGCCAAAAAAATGAGTAAATCTCTCTGGTGTGTATGTAGGAGCCGCAATATAGCTGCCTTAGAAACGTTGGAGAACCGATTAAGTTTCATTAAGCACAACACAAATAAGTTTGTTAATGACAGTAATAATTAGTAAGTACTAATGTTTTCAAGTGCATCCAAATTGTAGCTTTATGATCTACTTTCAAAATTCGTTCCAACAAAATATTCATCCCCACTAAAGCACTACAGGAACATTAGCCTTATCCCCATCTTGTAAGTCATTTTGGCTTCTCATTTTCCCACGAATTTGCATTGTGTATTAGCTTTACGTAGTGGGCATAATTGAAATTTATGTTCGCCATTCTCTCGTTTTTTCTATGTCCATCGTCCATTGCACCGACATTAGATCTTTACCGAAAAGTTTCCACAAACAAGCGGCCGCCATCATCTAATCACCATCATCATCATCATCGTGATCGTACACTTTCGGTTCCATTTTCGACCTCCAGCCCAGTTTGGCCAATGGCCAAAGCGAGACGGCACGATTATTAGATTTTTTCCCTTTCGTTTGTTTGTGTTCCCTCCGATTCAAATTCGGCTAGCAACAAAACGGTCACCAGCCCCACCATGTTGGTGCGTTGCGATTTGACGTGCGTATGGCATCGCAGCGAATGGCTGTGTGTGTCGGTGCGTGTGCGTTCAAGTAGAACAGAGCCATCCGCAGCCTTATGTCGACAAAACGGCGTGTCGGTGGCGAAGGTGATGCCGTCGTGCGTTGGTTGGTTGGGCGCATTTGAACTTTTTTTATTTGGCAGCTAGCCCGTTAGCCACGCCCCACGAAACTAACCTAACGATGGACCTCTTTTTGTGTTGTGGAGCGATAAAGTGCCCCCTATTCAGGCGTACTTCCATCGCTAGGCGCGTCTCCCGTACGCGATCATCCGATGTGACTGATGTGTGTGTTTTTTTGTTTTTGTGTTTTGGGAGGATAGTTTGCCCGATGATGCAACTTTACGCCCCAAACTCTAATGGCACGCAATGCCGCTTCTTAGCAACAGTTGAACTGAATCACTCCCTCAAGGTGTTACCGATTACATTACACGCTGGAATAGAAATAGACATTCCCCACGCTACTTACCTCTGCAGCGAAATGTCGAAGGTCATGGATGGGTCCGGCACCGGCCACATTTCCTCGCAGCCCGCAAGCCGCACCTGTGCACGGGCACCTGTTCCGATGGCAAAGATCGCCGGCAAATGCCACTGGGCCAGCGTGCTGGCCGCGTGCCGTTTGTCTATTTTCTTCCGCGGCAAGCTCCGGCGAGGTTCATGGGGTGGGAGCTTTTTCCCTTTTCTTTTCACTTGCGTGTGCGCGTCTCTTATGCAATCTAGGCAGCTTCACTAACACCGCAGCACGGCGTGCCACAACCACTCGCACTAACACACAGCTCGGGGCGGCCCAACGCGGTGCATCACGGTGCTGACTGCAAACGTGCACGCCTTGGGCTCCTTCGAAAATGGGTAATGTTCGGCGTGGACCGCGCACTGTACGCGCCCGCCATTGGCGCCATTGGGCCGAGGTCAAGGGAGCGCAATATTTGCCACCGCACACACGTAAACACGCACAGCCGCACGCATACTCTAAAACTGGACTAGCGACTGGAACACAGTGAACAAAGGCACCTCAAACCGTTTTTTTATGTTGCTCCTGGCAACGTGCGATCGCGAGATGTGATTGCTGAGAAAAAAATCTTCTGCAAATAAAGTGGGATATCACATCATGCTAAGCAATTCTAGTTCTAAGCATCCAAATACAAAAACACTGCAAAAGAGTTGTATTTTTATAAGCTCTTCCTTTTGATCGTGATTTCAGCCGGAGATCGGTGCACAACATAAGTACAAGCAGCATGCATTTATTTATTTTTTTTGTTAAAATCACTCACTTCTTTGAAGGAGAATCCCTCGAGTCCGACAACCCCATGTCACTCGCTTCCTATTCTTGTATTGGTCTACGAAGTGTAATGGTGTGCGACCCATTGGATCTCCCCTTACGTGCACGGGTGTATTCGTGAGAGTACATTTGTAGGAAATACAGTATGAAAAAAAGGACAAACTAGTATCCGGAAAAGGATATCAACTGGAAGCTACAATCAGCAAGGCCGGAAACGGATGTATAATAGCACGATCTACACATCGCACCAACACTCCTTTACACTACACTCATACGCATACACACGCACACACCACTACCACCACCAACACCGCAATGCACTGTGCTCTTCGCTAGCGACGGAGAAGACATGAGATGAGGTAATAATACCATCAACAAACCACTCCAACACAAACACCTTCGCACGCACACACTGCAGGCATCGGAAATGCACCACCAACAGGTTGGCTGAATCGGTTCGAGGGCGAACACACGCTGACAATCGACTGTCAACCGGTACGGTCAAGCGAATGCGGTACACTAATCGAGCCCCATGGCATGCTGCACCGTGAGTACATTGGCGCGCGGTAGTGGCGATGTTTCTTTCGTGTTTCGTGTTTCCTTTTGTCTCGCGACAGATTTCGTGGCCTTCTTTGCTACAAACTATCGATCAACATAGCCGTAAATATGGTAAAGTTCTTTTTCTCTTGCCGTTTATTAGAGAGACTCCTGTAAGTATGTTTTATATGTTGTTCTTTTTAAATGAGTTTTTGTTTACCAACATCTCGATCACTAATACTGAAACTGAAATACTATTGGCAGAAAAATGAGGAGAATTCCCCAACGAGGGAAAGAGAGAACGAAAAACAAAAAGAGAAAGAGAGAAAAATAGAGAAAGAGAAAGAACGTTTGGAACTAGGATAGTAGGCCCCGACTGTTGTTCTGACCCTTTTGCCCCGTAACGAGAATGCAACAAATGTACAAAATTAAAGAAAAAAACACCCACACACACACACACACACACACACACACATGCACACAAACACACGAAATGGTTGAACGCAATAGCGAAACAAATTGGCGGCAGCGGGCGCACGAGAAAAAACTCACTCACTACACTTCTCGGCGTTTCGGAAACTTCGCCACAACTGTTTTAGTGCAGGCTGCTGCAGCGTCGTACAACCGAAACAACAACCGACAACCCTTACCTATCTGCTCCCCCCCCGGGCCGTGGTCGACCGTCACCGCGAACTCCTTCCCTCCTCCACTGTTTCCCTGCTCCCCGTTCGCCATAACCAGAAAGCTTCAAAGCTGCACTGACTCGTTCCGTGGGACGGCCAGCAGTATCGCCGAATAGTGGCACAGGGACGCACGTTGGGTAGGTACTCCAGACGTAGCTACAGACGCCATCCCGTTCCATGTTTGCGCCACGCTCACCTTTTACCCCATCCGATGCACACGATTCCGTACTTACAGTAACCTACTACTAGCGCACTAGCGTAAGGTCAAACACACAAAACAAAAAAAGAAACAAACCCACTTCGCGCGCACGCACACACACACCAGTAAGTCAGATGCATCGAGCGGCAGCAATTTGTACGAACTCACCGCTTTAATTCAACGCATCCAGTCTGAGTGGTCATCCCCCATCGAGTCGGGCCAGAACGAGACGGTGCGTCGTACGAACCCGAATCGCGAGAGACCACCCGATGGAGTCGCCTGGTACGCGAAAGAGAACAACGGCAAACATTCTGAATTCGCCGCATGAGTGTGGCCACTCACTGGAGTGACTCGCACTCGTCGGTTGCGAATGCAACTCAAATGCACACTTTTCGCGGCACTCACGTCGGTGCACTCTATTCCGTCCACAGTGTGTGCCGAGCCAAGGCTTTCGTATCTCAGAAACGCGCCAAAGAAACATGCAACTTGCACCAATACGTACGAAGCGACCGCATTATGGTAGAGGCCGTGAACGTTCGGTTGCCTGCCACAATCTCCAAAATGGTTTAATGATCGGCCCTGTATCCAACCCTTGCCTGGAGCTCTACGCCCAACACTTGGAAGATGGAACATTGCACTTTAAACTCAAATGCACTCGTAGGGTTTCGTACAGTAGGAAATGGCCACTTGTATGATGGATCGATGAGAACGCCGGTATCACGTGGACGCTAGTTTATGTTACTACTACAAACATTTTCAGCACCAAAACTCGTACAATTGTTTTAGCCGGTTCACTACGCTCTTTAAACAATTCCTCACGTTTAACTCGTTACGTTGCGTACGATTGGCGTTCTGAAGGATGAAAGATTAAGCATCCTTGAGCGATGAACTGACCCAGTCAACATTGAACCATCTCGAATGGCAAATGGAAAACCAACACTAAGACACCACTCGCTGATCGCACATGATCGCACACAGAGCACTCGCGAATGATATGATCACTCAACCGGTAATTCAGGCGTCACCCCGCGAAAAGCTTCACAAGCATTTGCACACGCACACATCGATGCCGTCTCTCACAATGGGTGTGAACGTCAGAAAAGGGGAAAACGCGTTGATCGGTGAGCAACCAGTCATAACACACACACACACACCACCATACATTTCGATGCACTTTCCGGCGCTCAGCAATAAAAACCGGCATCTGCATCGGTGCAACTAAAATGCACGTGCATCGTGAGATGCATCTCAACGCATGTTTGTGATGCGATGAAACTCAACCAGTCGGCTCTCTTTCACCTCGGTGTTTGTGATTTGCCTGCCTCTCTTTGTCTTGCCGAACGGACAAGTGAGTATAGAGATGGATGCGTTCCTCCAATCTGCCTCTAACACACTCTGCACACACCGAGTACCCAGTGCTGATGATAGCTGCGATGATTTGAATGCGTCGCGGTGGCACCACACGAAGACAAAACCGGCTTTTCGCATGATGAATAGCGAGAAACGAAAACGTTAGCCAATCCTGATCGATTATGACATTCGTAAAACATTATGGAAAATTTACAATATTTAATAGTAGGAAGTGTGTCACCTAATAATGACGGGTTATCCGAAAAAAAAAAACTTACTTTTATTAGTTCCATGCCACATGAATTCTCTCCTTCCATAGGCTGGATGGAGGTTGTAATATGAAGCGAAACTAATCACAAACATTTTTGCCCTCCCTGTGTTCCGTGGGCCAATGTAACATGAGCCGCCTATCACGCCCAGCGCAGAGACCTTCGCCATTGTTTGTTCGCATAACTCAAAACTAAAAGCAAATATTTCCAGGCTGGGAAGTGATGATTTAGCCAATTGATAAGATTACACACACACACACCGTGCGCATTGATCGGGGTATTTGGAACATTGATCGACGCAAGCCCGCCAAGTGTGGCTTGGAGTTGCGGAAGCAAAATATTTTCTTTTTATTCTCTTCTGCCACGCACTGCAGGCCGCTTATCAATGCAACATTTGCCGACGTGATCGAAACCACGCATGGAGAAGGCAATACTCTGAGCACAAGTTTACGTTCGTTTCGCTACGCATGCTACGCAGATGAGCTTTGCTTTGAGATTCGCAGAACATGACTCATTATGGCATGCAACCCTTCCTTATTTCATTCGCATGCTATCTTCCGAAGAAACAGTGTGTCAACAACGGATGCTTATTTGGCAATTTGCATTCTTCAGGCGCCTTTCAGTTTTATCACCATTTAAAGTGCTTTATTATTTCTTATCGGCTGCAACATCTCGCACATCCACTCGGAGTGCGATTAAAACTGGCTCGCATCATCACGGCCTAAACCCTGATCGAATAAAACGCACACCGTGTTTGCCCTCGTCAACAGAATGTAAAGGCTGCGGAAACGCACGCAAATCTTCGATGCGCGTAACGCACAAAACATGCAAAAAACCAATTCGCTTTTATTCGCTACGACTGGTGGCCAAACATGGAAGGATAAAATTGTGCGTACTCGCACAAAGAGCTGGAAAGAAAACAACTTCCCTAGTGCTTTCTTCTCACTTCTGCCGATTTCTTGTGAAAATATGAACCACACCACAAAGCTTCCTTTCCTTCTTGTGTGAGTTCGTCACTTGACTCGCTACCCTTCGCGTGCCCGCACCGCATCCGGACGGCTCGACCGGCCTCGAAATGATCGCCAAAACGCATGCATGTGTGTGTGTGGTAGCGCTGTTTGGTGCGGGAAGTCTCGAACGACTCGAAAAATAAATTAACAATAATAACAATATTAGCAGTAGCAACCAACAACGACAACAACAACAGCAACAGTGCAGGGCTGTTACGAACCGGACCGAAACGGCCAAACCGAAGGAACGTTTCGAGCGAATCCGAACCGAACAGATAGTAAAAGCGCGAGGCAACAACAAAAAAACAGGGGACACAGTGAGCGCGGACGAGAGCGGGGGGAAACCACGAGAAGGGAACGCGCCGAAGAAGGGAGGGAACTCATTCAACTGCATCTCAAGGTCTCTGGTCGCCGCAGCTCGACTGCAGTTGCAATTGCAGCTTGTTTCGCTCGTCGCCCCGCTGCACTTCTGGGCGGTTTTTTTTTCGTTCGTTCGTTCGTTTTGGGAACGCTGCACCAAGGCAATGGGGAGTGGACGGGGAAGCGAGTTGCATTTCGGTGCAACTGCAGGCACACTGCAACTACTCCCGGAACGGTCGCGCGTACAAAGCAGCAACAGCAACAAAAACACACAACGAAATTCTCCAAGCACGAGGTACGAGAGTGAGAGAAAGCGAAAGAGACCAAAAATTCGGGCCTATTCCAGTTCTGCCTGGTGCTGTTTTATAAAACTTGTGATGTGTTTGTGGGAATTTTGCACTAGAACAGTGTACGTTAACAGGGGGGGTTTTTTGTCGTTGTTGTATTTCCTCTGCACTTTTTTCTTGTTGTTAGTGCTGATCCTCTAGTTGCACATTGCACAATGCACCGGGTGTGTGTGTGTGTGTGTGCGGTGGACAACTTTTCGTCCCATTTCGGACAATGCGTCTGCTTTCGGAATGTGTTTGTGAATTTATGCGCGTTGCAACGATCCAACGACCAGACGGTTGGGAGGGCCAACCATACGTAAGTATATAGTCTTGTGTGTTTTTTTCCTACTTGCGGGAACACCAGAGAAGTAAAGCCAAGATAGGGGAAAAGAGCGAGCTACACCACTGTGGTGCGCTTCGGTAACCCTGAGGAAGCGGATTGACCGCGAAAAATATTCGATACGAAAATGAACATTTCTATACATGTCTGTGTGCTGGTGCTGGTGTATGTGTTGTGATTTTTTAAACTGTTTCCTTAACCCATTAACACTCGCGATCGCACGTACGATTTCTTTGATAGTAACCGGTTTTGTTTTTGTATTTGAGAAATATGGAACTACATAAAAGTCCCATAAAATGGTCATAAAATGCGTGTAATTCATGCGTCCATATTGTCAGGCTCGTAACGGTTTACAAAACTGTCCAGTCTGATGTTGCTTCCCCCGTGCTGTTTGGCTGTGTACAATATTCCCTTATTATGCTATCTAGTGTTGGGTAAATCTTAATCAGATTCATGAGAATGATAGATTCTTCGAACTGAATGAATGATTCTGAATCGTTTCTTAGCCCTCTAATGCCCAACCACAACAAAATGAGTAAAACATGATTTTCTGTGGCTTCCATTCAAAAAGACACTTCAAAACACTGCTAGTTTTCATACATACTCCTTAATTGGTTGTTCACTTCTATCTGTCGAGCAAAACAGCGGCTCAATGTTGAATATTTGAGAGCAAAATTGCAAAAAAAAAATTCGTGGTCGGATGTGATAAATCCTCAAAGATTCATGAATCGTTCAAGGATTGTTCTTTGATCGATTTCTTCATCAATTCATTATCAATATTTTCGAGAACTATTTGTACACAGTACGAGAATATAGCTGATGAAAGGATCTTCGAAAAATTTCAACCATTTTCTCATGGCCGCTTGTGTGGAAACTCTAACTCATTGGTCAGTTTACTTTTTTTTGTTTTGCATAAACCTAATGCTAGACTGGAATACACTACTTAAGCTGACTTTCAGTAGTATACTGATATTCAGCATGTTATAGAATTATTCAATATTCTTAGAGAGCTACACCCTACACCCAATGTTACCGAACCATTTCACTACGCATCTTCTGAAGTTTTCATTTTAAACACGTCGGAACTTTGCATCGAATTCATCCATCTTGCAGCCACATTTGCCGACAATTGTTTGCACATGCCTACCAGTTAGCTTGAAAATCGGTTGTCAGCTCTGTGGAGATGCAACTCGTGATACTATTTCTCAAGAAAATGAAATCCGCAACACTATTTTCCAAGTTCGATAATTGTTTATCGTCCGTAATGTTTCGACAGCCCATCGGCAACGTAAACATACTGGGGGAAACAAAGCTAGTTCATTATGTTTTTGATGTACTTCCACATCGCGCAATTACACTAAACTTTCACACATGATGCCAATAACTGCGTAAAATAATTAAACTTTGGCGAGTCTACTCAAACAGTTCTGATTCGAACGACTCTTTCATTCAAAGATTCATTTGAAGTAATATTCGTTAAGCACAACACTAATTTTATCCTTCCAATGAACCCCACCTTCGGCTGAACTATTCCTCTATCGTCCATCGATGCAACGCAGCGTCATGGTTATCAAAGCAATGTTCTTGCAAAAACATTCCTAATCGCTATGCAAACACCGTTTATTCACACCTTTAATCACACACATACACACATACCCGGAACCCAGTACACGAACACGTCCTTGCGCTAAAACCCCATCCCCGCTCGAGGGCTTATCGGAAAACCCAAATCGCTCGCTTCATTTGCACCGTTTAATGCAATTAGGTGCATACCACCCATAGGACCCGATACCGGCGATAGAAACCGATCGCTTCCCAAAACCCAAACGACACCTAAAAATATCCCACCGTCCACCTTCAAAAGGTTGTGCCCCCGGGTTCTTCCAGTGACTCCAGTTTTCCACAGCGGCGTGCAGCGTGTGCCTTCTTGCACTCATTCGCCTGCGTACGTGATGTGTGTGTGCGTGTGTGTGTGAGGCACTGTGTATATGGATGCGGATATTGCACGCCGAGTTTATCCTTCTCGTTGGCTGCACTTTCCACGTGTCATCGATACAAAGGCGGTACGGTACGTGTACTCAGCATTTGATTACACTTCAAAACCCGAATCCTTCGCCCCGTGGCCAACCGGATACGACGGGGTTTCCTGTCCGAAGGGGCGGGGGGTGGATGGTATTCTTCCCACCATTGGTGAATCTTTACCTTCATCATCACTGTCGGAAGATATGCCTGTCTCGCCCGTAGAGGCTTCCCAGGGCAACAGGACCGTTCGCTGCATTGGACCGAAAACAAGTAGACACACACACGTAATTTTCAGACACTTTTTCCGATTATTTCCCTTTTATCTTTCGCAAAACCATCGCCATCATCGTCGGTCGTCGCAAACTTTAGCAGCGCTGCTGTCGTAATCCTCGGTCGGTCGGCTTTCGAGCCATCGTTCTGCTAACGGCTTCAGGGACAAGACTTCGACACGATAACGCACAGTGTGGTGCAATTGATTAGCGTGCGTTTGGTAAATCGTTATAAACTGACGTCCACTGAGCCCCGAGAGTGATGTTGAGAGGGAAATATGAAGCGACTGTAAATATTCCCATCCACACTGGTTCGTAAAGAAGCGATCCAAAAGATGAGCTACAAGGCTTTCGAGCAAAATGAAGTCGTGTTTCCTCCCGGTACAGACGGTGGTGTACTTGTTGTTACCATCGCCTCGTTCAATGATTCGATAATCTACACACATGGCCACAGTACTACCATCAAAGTAATATCAAGTGGTTGTAACGGATCGAGTACGGACGAACTCCGCGGTACTTTCGGAGCTATCGAATGTGTAAGAATAAGGTGCGACAACCGACAGCACAAGCCGCGTCTCGTTAGAAGGGAGTTTGAACGCTTTGAACGTTACTAATTACTACTCGTTACTAGTTACATTCTCATTCATCCAATTGCAGATTTTTTTTTCTTTAATTGAAAATGCTACGATTATAATTGCTGATATCTAAACAACGGGTAATCTTGATTTTTTACCCTAAATTTCGCATTATTGACCTCACACAAAAAGCTTTGCAGTACGTTCTATTAGGAAGCAGCATAAGAACACAAAACTCACTTTACAGTAGATGCAGGCAAGAACAAGGATACAGGGTGTACGGATGGAAAACGATAATTACACCGCACGCACACACACCACTCCGCCACCATTATCATCAACATGCAGAGACGGATTACTATCTTTGGCAATTAAACCGTGATAAAAGCGGGTTCGAGAGGATGTGCAACAAAACAGCAGTGCAGCAGTGCAGTTGCTGTGCATACACGAAAAAAAAAGTAGAATTCCCGTTTTCGCAAAACGAGCCCGAACCAAAGACGTGTGTTTCCCGTTTCCCCGGTTCTGCCCAAAAGCAGACCACGGCAGCCACAGACGACTGCAGCCCCCAGTTGTCTTCCCCTCACTGGTGGGCATCGTGGTAGAAGCGGAGCGGTTGGAGAGACGCCTCACGGTCGCGAACCAAAATCCGGTTGATGACAAAGTCACCAAATGGCACATCAGAAATGCACCCCTTTCGGCATCCCATTTCATCCACCGTCCGATAATGTGTGTCTTGTATACATACATGTGTATGTGTGTACGAGGGTACCAGCTTGAAGAAACCATCCATCAGAACGAACGGATGGAAGAAATTAATATGGAGAATGTGAAGGCAACAAAAAAATGCGCTGCTATACGAAGCGGCTCAGAAGAATAGAGCGAGGGGAAATAGGTGGGGGGGTCGCGGTGGCAAAACCCTCCAGCTCGATGGCCCCAAAGGAGATGAAGGACGGAAAATGAACGAACACACAAAAAAATGCGCACACACACACACACACACACACACATTGCAGCAGCCGATGACCAACTGGAGGGAAATGGTTGGAACGGACCGACAAGCGTCAAATGGACGAAAGCAGCCACCAAAGTGCATCGGACGCATGTGAAGATGGTTCGAGAGCTGCGTGGCAGTAGGGAGCAATGGGGATTGAAGGGTTGAAAATTGGAAGACGCAAAAGCAAAACGACGCAAGAAACCGGGCACGTCGCAGCGTCGTGGCTCTCATCATTGGCACAAATATGGTTGCCTGCAGAACCAACGAATTCTGCCTTGCGCGAGGTTAGTTTTGTTTGGCATTTCAGCTCTTCCTTTTCGTTGCTACACAATTGCTCTTTGCTGCCTTTCGATTGCTTCTCTTCGCTTTATCGTTTTATCAAGCTGCTTTTTTGTGAACAACTTTTAGGATGGCAGTAGCAGTTCTGGTTCCTTGGGTTTCATCGTTTCAGCCATTTTGTGATGGTTTTGTTGAGCTTTATAATTATTTATTTCGTTAACTGGTGTATTTAAATATTAAAATTTATTATAAACCCTCTAGTTTGGTTTTCATGAGGAAGAAATGATGAATAAAGAATTAATAACAATATTCAACTCACCTTCCCAACCTTCTCAAGCACGCATTTACAAGAACCGCAAGATTTTAACACAACACTAAGAGCACTTTCCGCGTATGCTGATGCGTGATCGTATACGAATGTTTCTCCATTTTTTTGGTTTGAAAATCAACACCAGACATGGCAGAACGTTTTGCGCTTCTGCTCTACTCAATTCGTTATTCTTCTATCGTCATCTTTCCGTTTCGGCCATTTGCTGCCACCATCGTGATCGTTGCAGTGATCGCGATCGAAAATGATGATGATGATGATGATGATAATTTGCGAACGAAAAAATGCACACACTCAGTGGCCATGTGTGAATGTGCGTGTGCGACTTCTGAAACGTTGCAGCAGTTTCGAATCGAGTGCGTTTTATTTTTTGTAACATTTTCGTAAACACCCAGCACCGGCGCACTATTTACGTGTGTATGTGTGGATCTGACTATGTGTGTGCATTCTAATAATTCGTTTCCTTTTTCCCCCTTTGGTGACCCACCACCCATCCAAGTCCCGGACAGACGTTTTGTTTTTCCCTCGTTTTCCATGATCGTTTTCGCTTCGTTTCGGTTACATTATTCCGCTCATATTCATTTTGGCGTACGGTTCTGGTGCTTTATGTTCTACATACACACGGCCACACAGTAAATTTTGAGTGGGTAGCTCCGGTTAGTGTGTATGAGTATGAGGGTGGCAAAGAATGTGTGTTTTTTATTCTTCTCTTTTTTAGTCTCTGCATCCGCGAGCAACACAATGCTTTCGCCCGCATCAGAGACCGTTCCCGAAATGAATGCGCAATTTTATTTTATGTTGTTTTTTTTCAGTGCCAAATGCATCTACAGCAGAAGACATTGACCCCCACGATCGTTCGTGAACGTGCGAAACGTTTTGGTGTAGGTCGTGAACAACGCATCGGTTTTTGGTGAACTGGCGGAAGAATGTTCTGTTTGGAGGTTTGTTTTCCGCTATAAATCTGGGTTGATATTTAACAACTTAAAATAAATCTAACCAAATAAAACATTACGGGAAGGGTTAAACATTCAAAGATGTGGAAGAACACGAACTTGGATTGTGCTGCAACCTTACTTATCGGACGTGATGCTTCCATAACTTATCATCCGGTAAACCACATGAAGGATTCTAACGAGTTGATTTTGATTGACGGCCCCAACCGTGCACGCCCTCCTCCTTGGCAGGGTTCAACAAATATCGCACGGGATGGATGGATGTTTGGCAGCAACAACACGATACCCCCAAGTACCAAGTGGCACCGGTAAGGAAGTCACGTAAATTGAATTTCAGCACCTTCCGCTCCTCCTCCTCCTCCTCCTCCTCCTCCTCAGGTTTAGGTGTCCTTTCCTTCCGTTTCACTAGTGCTGTTTGGGGTAGGCCCGGGTATGTTTGTGTGTGTTCCCGTTGTACACGTCGTTTTAGTTCTGATTTAGTTTATGGCAAACCCGATGGTAACGCTGTCGAAACAGACAGGTTCGATTATGTTAACAAACTTTCCGTTTTGCCCTATCACAAAAATAGGTTCCCCTCAAAACCGATCAACAAGTGTGGCAGGGTGTTCATTCTTCATTCATATCATGCTTCATTATTTAACATGTGACGTTCCATTCAACACACATTTATATTTGCAAATTGTCAAATTAAATTAATATAATCGTTTTAGCTCAACGTGCACTTTAACGTGCTACAAAAAGCCGAAAGTAAAATAAAACCATTTGGTCCGGTACAGAACACGGAACTGTGGTGGTGGTGCCGGTACGTATTCGGAAACACCCCCTCCCCCCCCCTTCCCCCCTGTGCTGCCCATCGTACGGCCCTCAAACCCCCGCGCAACACGGACACGGTTGGTGTAGGTCAAAAAAGTCTCAACCCGAATGCCGGCAACACCCGTGGCGTAAGAAGCGAAACGAAACGAAACCCCCAAAAGGGACGTCGAAACATTCGCCATTCGGTGAAGCAGAGTGCAAACCATGGTTCCAAACCGGGTGCAAAGAGGGAAGAGGAACGGCCACAAAACAACAAAGCAAGCGACGAAGCGATGCCTTGTTTCTGCGCAAAAATGATCACACATACGCACGCAAAAGCTTACGAAATGGGGGAAAAGATGTGCCGCCAGAGAGTGAGCATGAGCAGAGTGCGTGAGAGCGGGGAGGCGTTCGAGCCACAAAAAACACGAAAAGAAACGCATATATACAGCCTGAGTTGTTTACTCCGCGGCCATCCTCCCTAGCCCTTCCAAAAACCCACCCCGAACCCCATTTCGAATTTATTCATTGAGGTGCTGGTTCGGATGCAGCACTAAAAGAAGCGCAGACTGCACTTATATTTTGAAAAATGCTCTTTCAATTCCGCACACACACACACTCATCAAAACGCAATCGCATAAGGTTTGGCGGCGGAATGTTAGATTAGTGAACAGGGCAAACAAACAAGTTTTGACGTCATTATTGCATCTTACTAACGAAGTCAGTGTGCTTGTGTGTGCTTGTGTGGATTGAAATAAAAAAGAACATACTAACGCATCCCAAAATAAGCTGTTAACTGATTTTTATAATTGTTATACTCACCAGTTACAGATTTCGTTTCGCTTCGAACGCCATTTTTCATACAGACGCAAATAATGCAAATTGTAATTATTTCTTTTCCAGCTTCCGTCTGGGTTTTTCGAGGCCGAAATTGAGTGACCAGCAGCCATGTAAGCGGATGCGTACTAACCATTTCGCTGGACGTGACGAAATCATTCCGGGACAAAAGAGGAGCAGATCGGAATCGGCAACAGGGGCGCACGTGTGTTGACGGGTGCAGCGAAAGCGAAAGTTATTTCTGTCCGTATTCTCTCCGTTAAGCGAATTTGAGTAGCAGCAGCAATGGTAGAAAAAAAAAACAGCACACCACCATTGACCTTGTGCGGGGTTGTCGAACGTGGCCAACCTCGGTCACGCTACTCAATTTTCAATTGGACGCACTGGTATCCCCAACATGATATTTGGCATCCTAAATGCAGTGCATCGGTGGCAACTGAGGAAGATGAACCTACATTTCAGTAGGCTGATGCATATAACCCTAAATATCAAAATGCATTTTTCTCAACCCCATCTTTGATTATTCCAGGGGTCGGCACATTTTACTCTTTTTATGAAAATTCTAAATAATCAGTTCTGTTTTAACTTGAAGTGATGAAAATTCGCTTCGAAAACTATGCGACGCATTTGGTAATAATGAAAAAAACAGAGCCAAATAGAAATGGGAAATAACTGAACTAGTTCGCTCTAAATTTTTGCTGTATAAAAATGAGAAAGAGCTGAACAATTTCGTTAAATGGTTCTACACACGAATTATTGAAGGGGGAGTTAAGAATCAGTCGAAGTTTGCAGTGATATACTTCAACACATGCAACAATGATACTGATTGTTTCAAGAGCATGAAAATATAAGTGCAGCTTAAACTAACTTGTACCATTCATAGTTAACAATAATAGCACAATATAAACAATAAATAAATAATAAAATCATAACAAAATATTCGCGAATACTGCTTTATTTTACATTTCTTTGATTTTTGCTATTCAAAATCAAGAACGTAATTCAGAGAAAAAAAGGTCTAAAGAATCGAGGTTTGTGATTTCTTCTTTTTTCGAAACGAACTGATTCGTTCTAGTTCGCTGAAAGAAACTGTTGTGCCCATCTCAAATCACAATAAAATAAATTTTACAAACTGTCAAATAATTTAATTATATTAGATGACCTTTATTTTTAATTCCTTTTTCTACAACCTCGAGATGTCTAGGCCTGTCACTTCTGGCTTCTGTGCCTTGAAAGCAACCTCAACAGGATAGAAAATCCAGTAAAACATTGTATAGTGTTATTTGTTATTTTGTACTTACACTAAATTTAACTTAATCTTATAAATTGCAAGGACTTAATGAAATAAAAAAAACATGAAACTCAAATGCGTTTCATTTGAATGTAGAAATTAGTATACCTGTTCGTTCATTGCTTGAATTTCATTCGATCTATTGTGTTTGCATGTAAATAACTAATATTTGCATTTGTAAGACAAATAATTTGTTCGTGTCATTTTCAATTGCTTTTGCAAATTTGTTGTCGTTAGCGGAAAACGTTCGAAGTTTGAATGTTGCAATAGCATTATTTGTCAACGAGGAACGGTAAAACCCAAATGCTTTCAGCATTGCAGGTATCGTTAAATTCTCTAGAAAGTATCCTGCTTAAATTATTGGACCGCTGAAGAATAAAAACAATTGAAATATATTGATACAGTTGGTGTCAATGTGAGTGACGAACTGAAAAAAATCTGGTGACATGATGTGGTGATCTTTGCGATGATGTGGTGAAATTATTGGCGAACCCTGGATTATTCGGATAAAACGCTTACGCATCATTTCACGATCAAGAAAATTACGCAGATGTTTTCTTCACGTTTTCGATCGTTGGGAAAGATAGTATATCATTTCTCGCTCTGCATTTTGTACAACCTCCACGACCCACGACAGCAAAGCGGAAAAACTTACACCTTCCGCAGTCCGCCCATGCGTGCGGTATCACTCCGTCCAACGATGTTTTCAACGATTACGGGTTCCATGCTTTCTTAACCTCTTCATTGTCAACTGTGCTGATGTTGCTGCTGCTGTTGACGTTGGTATTGCTGTTGCATATGGCATTCGTTGCAGTTTGCCGTAAATGGCAACGACAGCCCTCAAGGTCTGTTGAATTTTCTTCTGTTTTTTTTTTCGTAAATTGTATTACCCATGATGGGGTTTTCTTTTTCGTCTTCCCCATTTTTATCACAGTTTGCTTCCAGTTGGGGGATGTTGAGACGCTTCCTGCCATTTTTTCACCATGCGTATGCGTATTCGACCAGAGCGCAAAGAAATGGTACGCATCTGAGACATGTTGTGCAATGCAACCGTAGGGGGACGCAAAGTGTGGATCCCGAATATGGATGACCTCATTTTCAGGGTCCTTACAGTTTCCGAGCCGGTGGTGGTGGATTTTCGGAACAGCACGGGGTGACATTTACGAATGGCCGACTTTGTTAAACCCCATTTTTTGCATAACCTTTAATACCGTATCGTATGATGTAATAATTATTAAACTGTCCAATCGCATAGGTGCTGCGAAATAAATGAAATATGGTGTAGCTAAACAACATGGTTGAATTATGTTAAATTACATTTAGTTTATTACTTCTACTTATAATTGTATTAACTAATTTAAGCAATTTTATCCCGTGGTTACTTAAGAAAGAAATTTAAATACTTCCAAAAATATGTTTGTCCATCACTGATATCTTAACAAAATGATAAGCAAAAAACTTAACAAAAACAACATGAAATAACGAATTTTCCTCGCCAACATACAAAAACATGTAATTTCTGGCGAAGGAAAAGCAGAAGTTTGCGTTACCCATCGCCGGGAAACCCTTGCAGTGTGCCATCCAAATGTCAATCGCCCCGTAATTTAAGCTCATTACTTCCCTTCCCTCTGCGATGCAGCCCTCCCCCTCCCCCTCCTGTAGAATCATCACAACCCGTTCTAATCCAACCGTATCGTTGACGACGCCGGGGAGGTTGACGACTATAGTTGCAATTTTTGCCATACTACCGTCCTCCACGTTCGTAACCGGGTTTCCGTTATTTTCCTCCCCCATCGAACCTCCCTCCAAACTAATGGCCAAAGAAGAGCGACAATGATGACAATGATGGCAACTACTCTACCCGAAAACCATCATCAAAAACTACATTCAGCTGCCCCGCCACGCCGCTCTGATCCGTCATCCTGCTGTCCCTGGGTGAAGCATTAGACCACGGCAGTTAAATGACAAACACAAAGAGCTCCGTCTGGCTTCGGCTAGTGAGCAGTCGGCCGAAAGCTAACATAACCTAACCCAACGTACCATCCGTTAAGACACGGACAGTGTGAGAGGAAGGTAGAATGGAACAAAATTGACGAACAAACACCAGCACAAATGTTGCTTTTGTCTAATGGCGCTTTAGGGACACGGTAGCCGATAGCCATCAAACGGATGGAAAGAGTTTTGCATTAATAGGCGACTTAAAAAAAAACAACTTTGTGCTTTGGATATTGATTTTCTTTTGGTTCATGTTATTTTGCCAAAGATGTCACACAAATTTCCCATGATATTAATTTGCGTTT
The DNA here is from genome assembly GCA_000349025.1 of Anopheles minimus. Taxonomy (NCBI): domain Eukaryota; kingdom Metazoa; phylum Arthropoda; class Insecta; order Diptera; family Culicidae; genus Anopheles; species Anopheles minimus. The sequence goes on along the minus strand of KB663622.1, from coordinate 4,650,207 downwards.
TCTGGCATTACATTGTTTAAAATAATAGCTTACTATCTTTCTTGTTATTAATGTTTTAAATTAATGACAAACAATGGTGGACTCTATTGTAGCTCAAGCTAAAACAGTTTTCTTATTCTAGTTTATGTTAATTGGTTGTTTGTTGTACAATTTTAAAAATTCTCTCAAAGTAGGACTCAATGTATTGGGACTAGAGACTATATCATAATCCTTGGAAGATAAAAGCTATCCTCCAAATGCAATGCAACGCCCTGTGCTATATAACAGTGGCGGTGATGAAATGGTTATCAGCTAAGGTAATAATTGTTGATGTTTTAAAGTAAAAAAAACTAAGTCAGAATAAAACACATTATGTTGTGTTCACATTGCTTATTAGAAAGTATATAATTTATCACTGCATAATAACACTTGAAGTATTGCAATGATTATAAAAGCGAATGCTAATTATTTTTAATATCTTATGTAATGGTAAGTCGAATTTATTTCGATTATCCGATCAAAAGTATCTGAGCCCAAAATGATATTTAATATTTGTTATTCATTTATTAAACACAACGGACCATATGTGGCTTCCTTGTATGTTTATCTTCAACACGTACCAAATGAAACGAACTCATTGAAAGCAAGTATTTTTCACACTTTTTCAAAAGAAATTAAATTTTCTTCATCCACATCCCAATCCCAATTTAAGCGGAATATGATTTGAAAATTGAAATTTCAAATTATTTAATTAACTAATGTGAGCGATACGGCCTGGCTGTCCCTTATGAAAAAACTAACGTTTTAGTAATTTAATGGAATCTGGGTCGACCCAATGGGTAAGTTGTGAGAAAATAAATAAATCTAAAACGGGGCTCGATCGTTCTACAGATCGAACAAACAAAATTAAAAAAAGCTGTTGATCACTTATCCTAAATTTTGCTTCTCTTCTCGGTTCTTACTAATAGTATACTTCAAGATGCCCATGACTGAAACATGAACAAATGGATATTAGCAATTTTTAGTTCTTATTTAACTCGAGTCCCCTTCCAAAGTAAGACCTCTTAGTGGATCGATCCATCTGGCAGTGCATGCAAAATTAAAACGTAGACTATCCTAACAGCAGTACTGTGGAAGAGTGGCTGAAACAAGATACGAAAACCGTATCGAATCGCGAAATGGCAAAGAAACGTTCGCATACTGCCTATTTTAGGTCAAGTTCGCCGCACAGCGTTGAATTGTAGCATTGGACCGGTGGTGGATGGAGTAAATGAGAAAAAAGACATGCAAATAGTGCACAGTAACGATCAGGTTGATGTTTTGGTAGTGTGGTCGTCGATGCAATGGTACACGGAGAGAAACCATTATATTTTACGGAACATAAAACAATTATATTTTACCGCTCATTGCTGTTGTAAGATGAAGCCGTACTGCTATGTTTCTGATATAGTTATCGTATAATTCATCAGTAATGTTTTTAATTGGAAATCCTTCTTAATAGTTGTTCAAATAAACTTTAAAGATGCCTGCACATATGATTTATCACTTTTACTTTAGTTTCTTAAACTATTTACATGCACAGTAAATGAACAGTTTTCGTCAACAATCTCGATTCCATCGTCTAAAACTCTTTACATCCATGCAAAAAATCAATTGCCACAACTAACCCGAAATGCCACAACTAACACAAACTCAACCCAGCGTTCGTCAACTGCACTGCGACACGCACAAACCACAAAACCCCGGAGAGATTCTGCTGGTCATTACCCGATCATCGTCATCAAGACGTTGTCGGGGTGTCGTCTTCACTGTCGGCTTAAAACATAAAGAAACGAACCACACATTCTTCCTCGTTCCTACACATCGATCTCCCTGCAGAGATCTCGTCGACACTGCCGGGCTACACGTTTGGCCCTCTCCCCCTGTTACTGCTGCGTCGTAAACTCATAAAACGAATGTAGCAAAAACGAAAAATACATAAATCGACAACAACGAAAAAAAAACAGGGATACAAAACAGCGCTGCACAACCAAACGGCAAACTACGGCTGCAGCAGACTCGGCAAAGACTCGGCGAAGAAACTCATAAATAAAAATTAACTTTTGTGCGAAACGGACAAAAAAACTCCATCAGACGAAACATAAAGATGGAGTCGCCTGGCAGAAAACTCTTACCAACACTGACACACACAGGCGCGTACGCAGTCATGCCTTCTGCTTGCACGGCACGCCAAGATGCCTCGCACTACTCGTTGTCATGTGCGGGCCCAAACCCCAAATGTTCAGCAAATAATGCCAAGATGCAACAGAGTACAACGGCATCGAGCATGACCAAGGCCAAGCCATTTTTTCGGATGTCTGGTCAGGCCGGCTTTTGGTGAAGCGAAACTGCGCCCAAAGCAAAACTGCCAAAGCTGCAAGCGGGAGTGCGCGACGTTTCGCTATCGCTTGCCTTTGCCTGGCAGTCCCGTCTCGTCTTGCCCGGCGTTTTGTGTATTTTGCACAAGAATATTTTTGCGCCCAACCACCAACAGGAAGTGGGACTGCACACATTTGTTTGCTTGCGAGGGGAAGAATGCGATACGCTTACGCTAAGAAAACGTGGGGAAGCTTGGTTTGCTTTCGTCAGAGATAAACTAAGAGATGGAAAGCTGGAAGCTTGGAGCCGTGGAATGGGGCAAATGCAGGAAGAAAGACTAGCTGTGACACCTTTGATATGGGCCGAGCCTACCATAGCATACAGTCAATATTTTCATATTATGAAAGAATGAAATAAATGATTTTTTGGCTTCGAAATGGTTTTGCAAAGATGAGAATAAAGTAATTTTTTTATATTTTTTTTTATAAATCAACAATTAGAGAGCTTCCAAAACAATGTGCTACTGAATATCCTTTGTTTTTGTCTTGATTAATTATTTGGTTGCATTAACTCAACAGTTACTCTGAAAGCTTTTACACATTGCGGTTTGCTATCTTTTCCATAAGTGTTGAAAGGTTTCTATACGCATCAGCTAAGTGCATTATTAAAAGCGATAAGAGTTAATAAAAATTTAACAAAATATAACACGGAAACCATACCGGTTTACTGTTGTGCTACGTTTAGTTTATTCTCGTGTTGAACATAACTTTCCGATAGAAAAGTGTTATTGATATGATTAGTTAATGGGAAATCATTCAAATCATGAGTCAGCTCATGAGGAGTTCATGGATTTGAATATTTATTTTAGGTTCGGAAATACATAATTAACAATTATCAAGTTTCTGTATAAAATGTATCGTTTTAGATGCAGATGGAAAATCATTCGAAACTTGAGTCAGTTCTCATGAGATTCAACGATTTGATTTATTATTTTGGCTTCTATGTTAAATTCCAGATCAGATGAAATTTTCATTTCTAGCAACTATTCAAGTTGTTTTAGGTATTGCAAAAACCAAAAGAAAATGAACTGGGTTGCTCAATGGAATCAAAGGTTAGGAAGTACTTAGAGATTCATGAATTACATTCCCAACGCTAGTTATTTTCAATTGGCAACAAACGAATTGCTTTATTACAAGATACCTTCCCCGATTGTCTTTGCCGTATGGTGTTTCGTAAGGCGCAGAGAAAAAGCCAATTTATTTTACTATCATCTTTCATACACGATGTAAGATATATTTGCTCTGCTCAGTACCGAACTGAGAGCAACGGTGCCCGATACAGCAACTCCTTATAAAAACACATTTTCCGTGTGGACATTTTTATTGGGCGTGTAACTCTGTAAATAACAACCGTTCCCCCCCAAAAGGCACATCCTCTTTCGAAGGACATCGACTGTACTGACCATAGCGTTCCAGCACGAACGTCCCTGGAGGGCGCCATTTAGCCTACGCTCGAATTTGTAATTAAATTAAAGCTTGACAGACATTGCTCGGAGCATCCAAAACCACCGGTAATCCGAAACGCCTTGACCGGGCCAAAGTACAACCAGGGATGCCAAGGCGAGCGAGCGGGCCAACCTCACGGATGGTGCTGTGCCAATGGATGGTGAGACGCAAGGCGGTCGCAATTTCATCGAATCTACACGATCACCCGTCGTCTGTCATCGGCAATCGAGATGCACGTAGGAAGAAATTGGACGACCACTAATTTTGGCGTGGGAGCTTTCCGTAGTGCATCTCGTTAACACCCAGCAGTGGAGTACGACTGGAGAACATCTTGTCAACGGAAATCTTTGCTGCCCAATGGTGCTACTTGTCGTCGCATGCTCATCGGTTAATTAGTTCAGCCACACAATCGGGTACCTTACTTTGACGCGTCTCAAAACTACATGACTAAAGAATAAAGGAGCATGAGCAAGATGTAAAATTAATCTTTATTGTAAGCATCCTTCTTCTTCTTTGGCCTAACGACCTACTCGGTCATGCCTGCCATTTCTGGCTTACTAGACTTATTGATACCACGTAGTTGGATAGTCAGTCCTCACTACGGGGGAACGGTCCAGATGGGATTTGAACCCCGGTCCCGCCGTATGAGACCGACGCCGCTTATCTCCTCGGCCATCGGACCGCCCCTAAGCATCCTAAGCTCTCGATATTACTTAGCCATATGATTACCAACTGTTACCTCTGTATTGCACCAGTGATCCCATGCTACTGATGATCAAATGTTTCAATGTTGTCGATCTGTCCTTCAGTTTGTCCAAATTTGTTCGAATTTCAAAGGAGTACCATGTTAGTTTTAGAACTAATTGGGATAAAGTATAATTATTCAGCTTTGTATGTATGCTACGATTTTCTAGCATCTGTAAACCAGAAACAGCAGCTTAATAATATAAAATAACATAAGCTAAAAGAATTATTCACTTATGTCCGTCTTTCCCTTTTTGGTGCATGTTGATTAAATCACCAGGATACAAGATTTGGTATTGCCAATATGATCGAGTTTGAACCAAGTGCTTGGTTATCTAAATTGCTAACTGAACGTAGAAGTTCCGTCACACTTTTTGGTATTTGTTCAAAAGTACAACATACAGTGGCTTACAGTGGTTTTTTATGAACTTCTAGGTGAACTGCCCGAGACTTGAACAACCAATGTAAAAAAGGATATTTAGCAGAAGGTATAGTAACACTTCCAACACTAATATTGTGATTACTAAAAATAAACCATGGTTTAATAAAACTGGGAATTTAGTTTTTTCTCAGAGTTTCTACTGAGAATATAAAAAACTGGAAAATTACCATAATAATAATGAAAAAAACTGCATCACGTATGACATATCCATCTAAATTCTTAAATGTTGTTTTACACATTCAGATTTGATACTGCATTGTTGCAATATTCAAAAGTAACGTTTATCCATTAATGTTAAAACGTGTCCATCTTTCCCACTATTCTTGTCTTCCCCTTGTCTCTCCTTAAATAGGATTAAGCTTTTTTCTATGCTTAAAAGAGTGCAGTGTAAGTCTAATTAACTTTCTTCTGATATCGAATGAATGAAAGCTTTAGTGTTTGTATTTTTTGAGAATTTTGTTATCTAATTTTTGTTTCTTCCACGTAAAAACATATGTCCATATGGTATACGTAATAATTGTTTTGTTCTTGGGTTTCCAGCTACCCGATTTCCCGTTTTCGACTAACGAATCCATAACACGGTTATTAAATATATTAGCGATCTAACATTTAGAATTTCATAAACAATCGAATATTTGCTGGCGGAATTGATAACTCCTTTTCAAGCTAAATGTGAATAATAAACGGACTAAAGAAATTTATAATAATTCAAAACATATCAGAGCATCTTTAGTAGTCAATAGTCGTTAGTTGTTGACTGTTTCTTAATTATCATTTGATACGGTTATTATGATTAATTCTTAATCAATTTGAATCATCACAGATAACTCTATTTCCAAGGATCATACTTAAATTCTCTCATGAATAACATTTTTTATTTTATGCTGTAATTTAAATAAATAGTTTCTAAACTGAGAGCACGTAGCAAGGTTAAACATTTCGCATTAACTTAAGAATATTTTACAAAACTCAAAATACGTTTGAAAGCATCAAATTGGGGTAACCTATTACGATAAAATCCATTGCAAGCCACTGTAAAACGGCTCTCGTATGTATGCAACAGATGAACCATTACAAAAGAACGTTCTGAGACAAAAGCAGCAACGCAAAACCCTTTTCCGACTTGTAACTGATTGTTGCTGATGTTCCTGTTTTCTTCGGTCGCTCATCCCTCATTCTCTTTCGGCAACCTTGAACAAGTACTTATTTTTTACGCCAAAACGATTGGACAATTTGTTCCCGCTGCCCCGCTTTCAGACCAGCTTTGTCCCGTTTCGTTCGTAGCTCCCATTATGGTTCCCCGGCTCGGCAGCATATGTCTGCCTGTATGGTACTTCACCCCCCAAATCACCTAGCATAAGTCAGCCGCAAACGCTGCACCAAGTCTTTATTGTAGTTGCCTTTTCCGGATGATTATCTGTCTGTATGCAATTTTCGACGGCTTTTTCTTTCTTTTGGCATCGTCGCCCCACTGTACCGCGCCCCGGTGCATACTCATTCCGGATGACTTTTTTTGAGTGCATCATGTTGCTGTACGGCTCCACCAAACGCGTTGGATGGTTATTCTTGTTTCAAGGTCCTTCCCAGGAGGCTTCCCGGTGGTGGTTTTACGGATGGTTCTGTTTTTCGTTTGTTTCGTTCGCTGGCACGCAAGGTATCGCTAGTGTCCCTATATACATACAAGCGGGAGTGTCGCGTTTTATTTAAAATGCAACCAAAATGTGCTCATAAACGCACCGGAGACAGGATGTACATCTGAACGGGTTGCGTTGAAAATGAAAGTTTCTGGTTGGCATTATTCTGCAGAAAAAAAACACATTACGTACACATCTTAGGCGTTATCCGTTGTAAAACGTTTTCTTTTCAAATATTGTTAAAATCTTTAATCATTCTTTTGTATAATAAATGTTTTATCCATAATAAGATTATTGGGATTACATTTGAACATAACAGTTGCTTTTGAAATAGACAAAAGAGTTTGAGAAGAACGTAACTATCGCCAAGAATTAACATTCACTTTATATCCGACTTGCTCTCCATACGAAATTCCTTCCGCCCTATATTTATTTATCTCAAGCAACTGCTTGAACATAGATTCTACACTAAAATCACTTTTGATATTTTCGTCGATTTTATGAAAATGCACGCAATAAACCATGCCTTTTGGAGACACCAAGAGAATTAGTTTTTCAGGTTCGCAATTCACTGAATCTAAGGGGAATCCGGGGTGAATTCAAGAGGAAGTTTAGGAGATTGGCTCCTTCAAGAATAGAATATGTTGAATTGAGGTTCGGTTTGCTTAGATGTTTTCATAAAATGGCGGATATAACGGAAAGTGGAATAGACTACCTCCAAGGGTCCAGTCTGCTAAGTGTCCCGGAAAAGTCTTGATAACAGTGATACCACCTTCTCATCATTTTGTTTGGTTCCTATTTTCCCGTTGAAGCTAATGTGAATGTTAAGAGACTCATTAACAAAAAGTGAGATAATTTGGGATATTTTTCATTTCAGATTCTGGATAGAGGCCCGATTTTGGACACACGTTCGCCGATCTGAAGGTTGGCGGAGTATGCGACCGTCAAAACACCCGTCGATTGTGGGATCCCGAGGAGTCTCGTTAAACATCGAAGCTCATCAAGTCAACATGCAAAGCAGTATATCATGGACTCTCTTTCAAATGTTGTAGGAAATATCCTTCAATGTTATTCTGTACTTCGTAGATCGAACATCAGAAGATCGTCAATGTTAACCCTTCCTCCAGATTTATGTCATCAGATTCTTACTGGTCACACCCAGGTACTGGTGTTGAGCCCCAACTTCCGGTAGCAGAGGAGATAGCGGCGCCGGTCTAAAAACGGCAGGACCGGAGTTTGAATCTCTTCCGGAGCGTTGCCCCGTAGTGTGGACTGACTGGCAAGCATGACCAAGAAGGTCGTTACGCCAAAGAATCATAAGAAATATTAGATTAAGAAGAAAAAACAGCAGTGTGTTCAGTCTCTGTTCTGCTATTTCGTATAATATTCAAATGGTATCAGTTGAGAATGTGAAGCTTAATTACTAACACTTCAAATACTGACGAATGATCAGGGTCAATAAACGTAGTAATATTTCGATGGTTGATGCACATGATTTGTTAAGATTTTTTTTAATTATGTTTGCATTTTGAATATAATACCTACCACACGCAAAAGAAAAAAAATAAGTCCGTAGATGTAGAAATATCTGAAAATTAATTTATTAGAGTTTAATCAAATTTATATAATTAATTCTTATTTCCTTTACCATTAACATTTGATAGAAGATATTACGTTCGTGGATTGCATAACATTGTTTTAAAGATTTTTTATGGCATTTTTTATGTGCTAAATACTTAGAGAATGTCTTATATCAAGCGGATGTCCGTACTCCGGTCCTTTACCGTGTGAAGACCGGCGATGCTGTCCGCTCGGCTAAAGAACCGCTCCGCAGGTTCAGTGTTGGTACTTAGGTACTTAGGTAAGAATCAAGGTAAAACAAGGTACTTAGGTAAGAATCACCCAAAAGGCGTTTCCTTACACCTTTTATCAATGTTAACGTCAATAGGAATGAAAATTATCAATAAAATGATAAAAAAAACAAAACAACAGAGTAGGAAAAAGAATTGAAATACATAGTAAGTTTAATAGAGTAACATTAAAGTATAACTCTGATAATGACCTTGCAGTTAACGTAAACAAAATAACACATTGGAAAGTGTATAGAAACAATATAAGTTAGAAAGGAAACCAAAAACAAAAAAAGAGGTGCAGATTTTGATGGTAAAATGAAGCATTCCTTTTTTTTTTTCTTATTGTTTCATAGCAATAAGATAAAGATTCAATAAATCAACCACCAGAAAGTACGCCCTGTATCTGTGTATTCACACATCCTTCATCTTATTTCGCGTTCCAATGCGTAATCCCTGCATTTGTTATACGAGAACACGAAACAAAAAGCCCAACTCATCAAACCGAAGAATCAACCGATTATGAAACAAAATCAAATACCACACTACGTCCATTCTGTTCAACTGTTGTAATAAACAAAAAAACAGCCTCCCTTCTGAACATAATAACGCACAAAAATATACATCTCAGATTTGCACATTTTACTAAGCTAAGCACATTTCGTGCCTGTGAAAAGCGAATCAGAACTCCAGCAGCTCGAGAACAACAACAAAAACAAACAAGTACACACAGATGGATAGGACGTTAAACGCGCGTAGACAGATTCGCTGAATGGCGCACGTAATGATATACTGGGCCCCACCGTGGATGGATGAGTATAATCATTACTGCTGACAAGAACCACAGCATAGTAAGGCAGTCAACACGCGAGATGAATGATGACGGCACGATGGCTGCAGTGTTGAGAAAACCGTTAACGATTCCTTCCGGTAAAATGGCAACTCTGGCATCCTCTAGCTCGTACAACAACAAAAAAAAAACAATTTCCAGGAGGTCCTAAACTATAGCCGAGCTTGAGCTAAATGGCGACCTGCAGTGATAAGGATGAGTTCGCTTCCAATATTTTCCGCACTCGACAATCCGTCACCGGGGAAATAATCGTTGCACACTGCTGCTCTTCAAATCGGTATTGATATTAACAAAACCGTCACCATCTCACGCCCAAGACACTCAACCCAACTGCATGCCACAGTGCCACGCATGTCGCACCAAATCCAACACTGACGAGTTGAAATTAAAATCTCCACCATGGTTCTTGCTGTAAGCTTCGATGCCAAGCTGCCTATCAAAATGAGGCATGAACGATTGCTTCAGAATGTTTGTGAAATGAAATTGAGTATTTCTTTTTTTTACTTCGGTTGACGGAAAAATTGTAAGAATCTTGCTATGGCGCATCTCGTTAAAAACGTATTTATATCATTCATAGCATGAATAAAAATGAATAAAAGAAAGCACCTACAGGTTTGATAACCAAAAAATACTTCGATTATTACTTTACCAAGTGCATGTTGGCAAATTGACTTCACTCGTCAACTTTGAACGTAGTTACTTCATCTCACTTCCGATCTGGTCAGGTGAACCCATCTTGTCAGTGTAACACACTTCTTCCGAACATGTGGACTCGTGCCTCACGCACTCTCCTAAACAACAAATTGCATCTATGTTTCATATTAACCATAAAAGGCTCCGAACTGCCTACATCGTCTTCACACGATCTCGGCCCGCCACTCTTTATCGGCCGTTCAGCTTGAATGTAACGCCAACCACCAACCTTGCTTGCGACACTCCGTGGACAAACGCACCGATTCATTCGTCGTAGATAATCCACCAAACCGGCCAGATGCTTCTAACAATGCGTGCCACCTGTCGGTGTGTGACCATTTTCAGATCTTGCCCGGCAATGTTGCAGTCAATAAGTTTTGCTGTGCAGGTTTCCCGCTCAGCTACGCAGAGCGAAACATAGTCCCGTGCCGCTGTTCAAACAAGAGTCCCGTTAAAATGCCAGCCCCGCCAACAGCATTCGGTTGAGCCGTTGACTGATTGAGTTATTTATTGTTTATGTCCAGGTTTAAATTTTAAACCTTCATTTTTCATTAATTCGCTAATTCTCGAACCAATTATGAGTATTTTTGTACATGTTTTTTTTCAATTGATTTAAAGAATCCATTATTTAGGAAAAGTTTACCTAAATATTTTATAATTATTTATGTTTTATCCCCAAAACAACGTATCTCAGATCACGAAGTGAAAAACTGTTATATAATCACATTTTTTTATATGTTAGTTTTATTCGTTTAGAAACTTTTTTTACCTAACTATTAGGTAATTGCAGTTTTTTATTTGTTTATTGTTTGATTTCAACGAGTAAAACTGGGATGATTTTTTTTTTCTTTTTAATTTCCTTTTTCGTTTTTTTTTTGCTTATTCCTGTTTTGTCACTGTTTGCAATTAAAATTAGTTATATTCAAGTTAGGCGATTTCAAACTATATAAATTTTTCGATAAAGTTTGATTTAAAAAAAATCCTTGTTCAACTCACTTTATTTTCTCGGAACTGTTTCATCGCTTGAAAGTCACTTTGACGAGATACTTCCTGGCGGTAGAATTTATCATACGTTCCCAGTTCTCCATCAACATCAGTCAGGTCAATGACATTGCCCGGGAATCGTCTGCAAACGAAATACAAAAAAAAAAGTTGCACTGTTCACCAGGCGACTATAGGCTCCACCGAAAGGATGGTGTATTTTAATAATCATTTGAGGTTAACCGTAACCGTGGCAGAAGCCGGTCGGCCCGGTTCGTAACAATGCTGGCATTGCACGCGCGGTGCGTGGGCAAGATCGATAGTACGTCGCTGCGAATACGCAAAATCCTTTCTCCTATTCCGCCTTGGCCGCTAATGAGTGCTGGCGGGTGAAGTTCATTGCGATTTGAAAAATCCCCACATCGTGTGTGTGCACACACTCACACACAAACACATATGCGCTACATCATCATAATCAGTAGCCAAAGGGTTGTTTACCAAGTTACGTGCATGAAGTTAAATACATGAGGATAGACATTCGGGAAACGCATTTGAAACATTGCAACCTGTGAGTTTTATTTTTTACTCTTCTTCTCGTCCACGACCAGGGTAAGAGAGTACTTTAATCAAGTGGTTTATCGGCATATCGTCTGTTATTGGAGTGAATGTGGATGATTTATGTCATATCCAAATTAAATTATCAACTTTTGACAAACATAGTTTTATGTTATAATATGAGTTGATAATAATACATTGAAAAATTAATTAATTAATGTTTAAAACTGTATTCGAAAGCTTGTGGACGTTAGAAATGCTCTCCCTCCAAAAATTTTTCGTCTGATTGGTTACTGGTTTAGAGTCCTAACTCCACTTGGGCCACTATAGATTTAATTCAGAGCGATCTGGAGAGATTTTTAAGGCACAAGTAATAACTTTATTTTTCATAAAGGACGGCCAGGCCGTATTGCTTACAACTATTATGCTAAATCTTAACTTGCAATTTATGCAATTTTATCTAACCAATGTTGGAAGACAATTCCTTCTCCGAACCGTGAAAGGGCACCTTATCCCGGGTGTACTCGGTTGAAATATTGTTTTCATATTCAGAAATGTAAACAGTATAACAAACAGCATAATAAAGTTCCAATGTTTGATGAGTTGGAACTAAAATCATTCAAACCATTACGCGTTTTTTTTTTTAAATTCCAAGCTAAACAATTTTCAACATTTGTTCCACATACGTTCCTTGGCCTGTTGGACTGTGACCCTAGTCACTCACTGGCCTGTTGGACTGTGACCCTAGTCACTTGTCGATTATGGAGCTGACATTTTTGCATCAAGTTCCGTAATTTATCAGACTAAAGCAGAATAGAACATAGATGTCTTGAACATTAGTCCCAGTTCCATCGCCAATGATCCTTCAAGCTAATAGCCCTCTTTCAATTAAGTACAAGTAGGCTAACACAAAAAATTATATGATTTTCCTTTATGTAATGTATGTCACAGATAGCTAATCAATCAAAGTTACACACCTTTAACATCAATTAAAGGATTCCCCAAAGCTTTAAAATGGAAATATGGTACGGGTTGGCTTTGTGGTACCCTAAATAAACTAATATTGCTAATAATATCACCACCGAACACGCCAGCCACCACTCTAATCATCAATCTAAACCATCCGTGAGAAACTTTTCCACGCGAATTATCCATTGTAGAATCCATTTGCAAGTTCACTACTCTTTGCGATCGCATAACAGGGGGACGGTTCTGCATTTGTTCCCCAGCATCACTCAAAAACTTGTAGATTGTTGTAGCTACCGTAATTACGAACCGTTTTCTGGATCGAAATGTGTTTGTGTATGCAAAAACATCCGTCCCCAATCGGTAGTAGGACTCAAAAGCCGGACCGATACGTGAAGAATGCGATGCGTCACAATTCCCGGTACGGTTAGCGTGTTTAAGACTACCGTGTCATCCCTTATGCGTTGACTAGATGGGTCTTACGGGTATTGGAAGCATAACCAAATTAATGACCAACGCATGGTTAAAATTAATTTACCGTTCTCTGCAAGATGAAAGGGAGATGCAGTCAATAATCAAGTTATTGCAATTAGGCTATGTCCAGTCTTAAGACCTGTTGAATCAGTACTTTGCATTTTGTTGTTTTAGAAAGAGTTATCTTTGATGATTTAAAATGTAAGCAAGTGCATTCGAATGTTTCTCCAAACATGTGCAAGGCGATAGGAGGGTCTTATTGAGGATATACTATTAGCTCATCAAAACGGTATATATGCATTTCATAAGTGATTTAAAATGATTAAGATTTAGTTTTATTTAGGCATTAGCCAATAATATGTTAATAATAGGCTTTAACAATTTCTCAGGAATCTTAATTTTGTTCATTTCGACAGCTTGTTGGTTAACCGATTGGTTTTTTGTACGAATAGTTTGTACAGAAAAAAAATTAAACCAGGAGAGTATCGCCGTAAGACAAGCGCAGCAGAACCTCACCTCATAGTAGAGCACATTTTCTGTCGATAAATTCCGATTGTTCCCTGTTAATAGTTTCATTTAAGCGGACCAAATGTTGACAGCAGATGTCTAAATTCATAGTTTGGTCAGATTATAAAGTTTAACAATGAACGATACTCTTCCAGATCCAACAAACTTCAAATTTAACCATTGGTGGTGACTCAGAATTCGCGATTAAACACAGTAGAATATTTGGATTACAATTCATGCGACATTAAAACTTTGCGGTTCTACGTCTCCTAAGGCAGCTTTTTACCAAAAATATTTAAGGAGAACGGAGCGTGAACAAAAATCGTTTTCCCCCATCTGTATCAAGCAGTAGGATATTCCCTTTCTGCCTGGCTGATCTTAGAATCGATCAAAACCAATCGTTTATTAATTGAATTGTATATTACTATAATTTCGAATCCTTAATTCATTATTAATCATCATTTCAATCACGATAAGAACTGTTTAGTACCCTAAATCTAGGTCATGAGGAAATAATTTCATCTCTTATGAACGTCACACTACCGATAGATCTACCAAAAGTGTATTAAAACTACCCCAGCTAGTATCGCTACGCACCAGCCAACATGCCACACGCTTTAAGGTCAGCTCACTAACTCCACATTTGCCACATTTCCCATACCATCGGAATCGCGGAAAAAAGTACTGCAACGTTGCGAGTTTCTGGTTGAAAGGAAGGATAATGAGAGAAATCGTAACAAAACGCACGCAAAACTCACTCACACAACCGCACGCCGTACCGTAGACGTTCCCTGAAGCAGAAAAATCATTTTAAATATACTAATCCTATCCCCAGGATCAACGGCAACATCAACGACTTGACACGAAACGCACCTAGAATGTGGGATACAGATGAGATACAGTGGAAAATCGAACGCGGGCTCTCTAGTCGAACCGAAGGAAAGGACTATTTTGAGCATACAGGAGTGCAAGGGGAGTGAAGGAAGGATGAAGAAAACGGAAGCGAGCAGATTCATGTGCCGGAAAAAGCACAATAATATCACCATTAGCAGCAGACGCTGCCGTTCGATGGATTGAAAGATGAAGGGAAATAAAAAAAACCGCCTGGTTGGTTTATAGCAATACAAGGTTTAAAGAGAGAAAACGAATCGGTAGCCGGGACTGCACACTGGGGAGCTAAGGGTGGAAAAGTTCTGACCACGTTAGGCTTTACGTAAAAATCGAACTACGTAACTGCAGGATTGCTTCAAACGAATTCGTGTGCACTTGACTTTTGGACTTATATGTAAATAAGATACCGGTGGTCTACCTTGGCTGGTGCAGCAATTTCCAACACGTTGCGTACATGCCTGTTAAAAAAGGCTCATTTTTCCGTTCCTGCGCTTACCTACACCCCAAATAGCAGCATTTATTAATAATCTCATTAAACTTCTCAATTTGTACCATGTTTTACCATCCCCGCGCCATCGTCCTTATCGAGTGCGGCGATTCAAACACTTAATACCATTCCGGAAGTATATCATCGATGTCCGTTAGGAGTAATTTAACCAGGATTGCCTTCACGTTCAATCACGGTACGGTCGATGGTTGGTTTGGTAGCAGAAAGTCGCCTTTTTACATGGTCCCCAACAGTACGAACGCTCTCTCGCTCGAGCGCCCGCTCACGTTGCTTCTCGTTTGCTCGTTGCCTCCTCCATTCCTACGATGGGTGTACGTGTGTGTTTGTGATGGATTATTGTGGGGGATAAATTATTGATCAATTATTTTAATTGAAGATGAGAGAAAAAATAAATCTCCACCATCGAACAGCGTGGCAAGTTCTGAGATATCGAATGCGTGCATATGCGACCCAACCCGACGGTCACCCGGGTTGCAGGAGGCATCGAATGTTTGTACGCATACGCATAACCACACTCAGCCGCTATCCTCACTCCCATCCCAACCTCTCGCCCATGAATAGAAGGTGGCATGAAAGGGAAATTTTTTGAAGTCCTACCGTTCCTTTCGTGCCTTCAACTTCCTCAGCACTTCCAGGAAGATCCTTTGGACGTTAGCATCGCTTCATCAATGATCGCGCTAGTAGCAGCACTAGCACCACTCAGTTTTCATGCACTTTTTATGCACCCTTTTCCTCACACCATTCCCCCGACGCGGGTAAAATAATTTTCACGTTCTGCACGCGTAATGTATATGCATAAAGCGTAGGAAATTTTATTTTAGATTTGTTAGCCCCGATAAACACAACGTTGCGTTTGAGGCTTTTGCAAATCTATCCTACGGGCTCTACAGCGGAACTTGTCCACTGCGAGGCAAACGTACCAACTTTACCCTAACGCATAGCGCACACATACACACACGGCGACCGAGTGCGTTTCCCGTTGGCGCAACGATGGATACAAAACTTCGTTTTTACGCACAGGCATCATATCCTCCCGGGTCCTTGTTTAAACGTACTCCGCACATACACGCTCGATCTTTATTTATTTTTTATTTACAAAATACAATTTAAATACTCGTACCATGGTGCTAGTGCACCGATGCATTCTACCAATGGCGATGCACATGGTTGTGCATACACACACGGTTCGAAATACTAAAATTGATGGATTACTGCTTAACGCACCGGGCACAACACATTTCTCAATCGCATAGAAAAATGAGCATTTTCACCAGGAGTAGTGCCACATATCTGATGGTCTTTTGAATTGTTATTCAACGGCACGATGAATCATGGGGCACACGCGCCGCGTTCGAGAGCATCAACGCGTGCCCGCGTCCGGTATGTATAAAAATCTTTCAATAGAAATTTGTCCGATTGAAAACAGGACGAAGCGACCAGGTGGACGATGCCTTTTTTTATTCCGGCGTTCGATGATCATTCGATGAAAAAGATTTCCAAAGATCCATTTCCTAAATGAAAAGGCCTCGCAGGAATTGGCACCGTGTCGGAAATCCGCACGATAGTGGATAATTCACGGCAGCGGAAGGGACCCCACCAGATATGGCGGGGTAGTTTGAAATAACGCAGAATATTTCTCAGCTATTACGATTACAAAGAACATATGGGTCAGAGCAGCGAAACAAAACGTGCGGCATGGAGCGGTTGGATGGACTGCGGACAGTTCGATTTCCATTCCATGCGTACTGTAAAACCATTACAGTTATTATATGTGAAAACAGCCTGCGGAAAATGGATGCAGTAGTGGGAAGAAAAAAATAGGAAATACATGCCCTCTAAGCTACAATCAAATTGATTGTTTTAATCGAATTTATCACTGGACAAACATTTCATTTCCAGCAAAAAATGTTTGCGCCATGGATTATCCATCAGCCACAACAATGTTTGGAAATGTTTTTGAAGGAGGTTTCTTTCAACCCGTAAATGAACATTCATTTGGATCATCTATCATACGATTCTGCTAAATATTTATATATTTATTTGTTTATTTAGCTATAATTTTTGCATGGTCTTCAATGTGTTAGGCTAAAAGGTGATTTTGAAATCCGTTAATAGTTACGTTGTTTGTCAGCGTAGAGGTTTTCTTTATAAATTAGAGTCTGTTCGGTTAGCAGAAATTGTATACGGCTAGCAGGAAACACCTCGACACATTACATTTATATTCCAAACATTGGAACATTCTCAATGAATGTAATCACCCCCAAGTTCAGCCGGGATAAGGTGTATCTCATCACAAGGAGAAGGAAATGTCTCCTTATCATTTAGCTATAAGTTTCTTTGAATAAATCTAAAAATTTTATTATTGCTTGTAAGGCATACGGTCCGACCGTTGTTCAGTGAATAAAAAATTAGTTACGTTGTATTCAAAGTCTAAGTCAAATTAACATTACGAGATATTGATAACACAGGTTCGTTAAAGCTATAGAGCCCTGTGGTCAATACTTACGTGATCGAAGTGCTTAAAGTGTCGAAAAGCTATTGCCGGAATGATCTTGCGTACAGACCTGGAGAGTCTGTGTCATTGGTTAAATTTTTTGCTACGAAGATGTTCTGAGCAACCATGAGTTGATGTTACAATGACTGAATTCCTAATATTAAGCAGCGTGTACGACAAGGGGCGTCGTACCACGGCGTGTTTTTAAAGATTAGACGAGTATATATATTTTTTGAATTGATTCCAGTTTTTTATCCTGATAGCAGAATACGGACTGCGTACAACAGAACAATACTCAAGTACGGACCGGACAAAAGACATATAAAGGGACTTGAGACAATCAATATCCCTTATTGTAGCTGAATGACGAATAACAAAACCTAACATTTTGTACGCTTTATTAATTATGATTCTGTAATGCACAGGAAAATCGAGTTTACTGTCTAACATGACTCCTAAATCACGAGTGACAACATACCTAACTAGAGTAACTAGAGTAAGAGATTTTTTCCTTAAAAATTACATAGCAGTACACTTGTTGACGGAGACGACCAAACAATTGGTTTTACACCATGCACAGAATCTGTCGGTTAGCTCCTGAAGCTTAGTACAG
The DNA here is from genome assembly GCA_000349025.1 of Anopheles minimus. Lineage (NCBI taxonomy): Eukaryota > Metazoa > Arthropoda > Insecta > Diptera > Culicidae > Anopheles > Anopheles minimus. The sequence continues at coordinate 4,632,163 of KB663622.1, read as the reverse complement.
TCAGATGGACAACGAATAACGTGAAACATCCTTATGTCGTCGGCATACAATTAAAAATTATGAGTAGGCAGTATTGAAAGATCATCATTGATGTACAATAAAAGTAGCAAAGGGCCTAAATTACTTCCTTGTGAGGCAACTGAAGAGCAGCTAAATACTTTTGAGACGAAGCCTTTGATTTCTTAAATAAGAGCTCAACCGAGTCAAAAGAGATGGGAAAGACCCCAAACGCTCAAGCTTGGCAATCAACAAAGAGGGATTTACAGGATCGAAAGCCGCTTTCAGGTCAGTGTAAATGATATCTACCCGATAATCTGCAGCAAATGCCTGATAACACACCTAACAAAATTCATGTAAATTGGTATCAACGAAACGCCTTGGGATAGAGTCATGTTGACGAGTAGAGATGATAGGACGGCAGTATAAATTTATAACTTTATTCTTCATATAATTTACTTTCAGAACATTCTTACTTTCTGAAAACTTTCCATTATATTTGTCGTAAAAATTATCTTTCTTTATTTAGTTACAATCTTACTAACTTACTTATATCTAGTTCGTAATGATTTGTTCCATGCCCTCATAGAAGAAAGGTTATCACAAACACCAAACTTGAGCATCAAAACCAACTGCCTCAATTATTTCTTATCTGCACAGATTATCAAAAATTATAATTACACTCGTTCCGTTTGAACACCTCTGCTATACATGCAACTACGGGTTCCATTTTAAACACAAGGCGTAATATTACAAGAAATCAATCTTGAATTAAATGCAGGAAAAGTAAATTACAGTACACAACAATTGGCCGCTAGCATGCACACACATGCACACTTTGCTATTATAAGTAAATTAGGCTCAGCTTTCGTGAAGCGTTTGAATAAGCGTTGCAGATCTTCGATTAAACCCCGCGGCTGGCGGCTGCCACAATGCGTGCCACGGCAAGGATGGATAATTTGTAACACTTTGTACGTGGTTAGTTGCAGCTAACCTCGAGTTCGGTACCCCATCCACGAGCGAGAACGTCATCCGTTTATCTTCTTTTGCTAGGACGCGTTAAAAAACACCTGAACAGCCAAACGGCCCACGGTCCACGGGGCAGACGAATCTGTTTGGCGAAGCTGCTCAAACGCTGCCAATCGGTCAACAAGCTCTGTCCGCTGGAAAGTGTTGTAGTTGCCAATAGGTTCTAACACTAATGCCTCGCCATACTAATCTTGCATCAATAATGGTCACCGGTGCAAACTGTCACCTCACTCCTTCGCACCGCATCGGAACATTTGCTTGCGAAACGCCCTGAGACTACGGGGCCGCACTGGGATGGGATTTCAATTGTTGAAATGAAAATGATATTACTTCACCACTTTGAAAGGACAAACTCGGTATGGGCAAATATTTATGCATCTATACCATATTTCATCAGAAGCCCCCTTGAAACTGCACTCGTTGCCATGAGATCGTTACTGTAGCTTTCGTGCTTATGCAGCTTTTGGTAATAACGCATGTGAGGAAAAAACATTTGCTACATACATGTGTCTATCAGCTTGTTTTAAAAATTAACATTTTTAACTTCATCCGTCTATGGAGAAAAAGTTTATTTTAAACTGTGATACTTTCTCTAAACAATAACACATTTTAATCAAAAATGTGTCAATATGGCTCAATAAGTAAAATTGTAATCATTTTTGTACGTAATTTTATTTCTGTTTTAATATAGATTAACGCAATTCATCCGAATGCCAATTCATTCTATCATTTATCATTTTTTCTGATAAATGCTACAATGTACCCAATTGCAAACAAGAATTTAACCATTTTTTTCAACCAAGTGGAAAATAAACTATGGATATCAAAAAATCACACCCATCATACGTAAGTAGTGTTTTTTTAGCAAAATCATATGTATCCATTAACCGTGTTGTGTGTACGTCCTGCGTGTATATTAATATTGCCTTTTTTATTTTAATTTAAAGCTGTACCTATTTATTAGCATTTTCACTGCATTTATTCCTGAATGGTTCACAAATAAAACGGAACACCATCGAATACGCACCTAACTATGCATATCGTTTACGTACAAAAGAACGCTCGCATAAAGCTCTCGTATCATAAATATCATAAATTGGTATAACTTACCCCAGTAGCACCATCAGTATGCACTAAGATGTAAAGCAAAGAGGAAAGCATACACCACACATCATGCACACTTTGCATCATCGTTCTTAAAGCCTGTCAGTGTTTTCCATCCGTCAACAGAGTCGTTTGTTTGCATGGTTGATGAGCAGAATGAAAAAAATGCATATCCACGCCCCGCTATCAACGATTAGACTACGGAGCGCTGCACATTAAAGCACGCTGCGTTCGGTAAAAGTCCCCGTTCAAATGATAGCATTGTAATATAGGAAATCCTTTTATCCACAAAACTACTATATCGAGCTTCCCTTTCTATCGATTTTGGCCTTAGAACTTTATCTAAAAAGCAGAACAACAATAAAGCGAATGTTATATTTTTTACCGAATTAACGCACCCACTCACCTACGCAACATTGCAAATGATTTATTTATTATGTTGCAAGTTGCGTTTTTTTTGTTTTCTACAAATTTTGTTTTTTAACTTATGTTCGATATTATATTTATTTGTATGATATTATATTTATTTGTATGATCATCATTATGGTATGCGGAACGAATTTACTGAAATAAAAAAAATCCATTAAATCAGTTACTGAAAATAATTGTAATATTTCTCAAAACTAACAAATAATTAATCCTCTGTCTTTTCATCTTTTTTGCATCCCTTACACATTGTACAGCATAAGCGACATGAACAAGCATTTTTTTGTATAAATATAGCCAGTAGCGGATTTAACGGTAAGCGAACTAAGCACTCGCGGAGGAGGAGGGGCCTGACTCGGCAGGGGCCTCGAACTTACATGGTGTTATATTCATCTGGTATCGTTCACCGCTTTTTTTAAGATGAAGTAATTTATTTTATCATATTCTTGAATGAAACTAGTAACAATCGGAACGAAACAGAATTGAAAAAATATGACAACATTTCATCATACACTAACGTATGTACGAATTTTTAAATCGTATGTTTTGAATTTTATACTATTTTATAACACATTTTGGTTCAATTTTTAAGTCTACTACTCGTATAATTATAATAACAATTATAGTTGATAGTTGTAAATAGTTATACTGTTTAAAGAAATAAAATATACATAATAAAAATAAATAAAATGTAAAAAAGATACACATTTTTTCACATATATATTTTAGTAGAATTAATTAATAATCAAGTAATAAAAAATATTATAAAAACATAGCACTGGGAGGGGGTCCCGTTCGGTTTCTCGCTTAGGGCCTCCTCAAGTGTAAATCCGCCACTGAATATAGCAATTGTTGGTTAATTTCCTTACGTTTAAAGGATAATCTTACTTATTAATTGAACGCAACATTTTCTGCTGAAATGAATAATAATCGCTTTATCTGTACCCACCCTTCACTATAGTTTCCAGGGTCAACAAACTTGAGATGCTGGGTAATAGTGCAGTGAAGTTTCTAAAGAATGGAACCAGTAGCATGCAAAGCTCCCTCATCGTTCTATACACGCATGTCGATGTGCGGCACTATTTCCATCCCCCGTACGCTTTTATTTTCACATCGAGCGTTAGCAACAATCACAGTCGATTGGTTCAGCTCGGTCCACTTTCCACCATTTCCACCTTAGCCGAAGAACACGGCTATCTGCCGATACAGCATCTCCCGCCCAGCACATGTACTACTGCGGGGTGGGTTGGAGTGCGCTAGCTCGATCAAAACAATACCGACGACAAGATGCCCACGGATGCCCCTTGCCACGATCGCATTACAATCCGGAGGACGAGCTGTGTCAGAGGGCGAACTGGGAAAGCCGGCAAGCGACTCCCAGCATCAGCGATAGGCACTTTAAAAACCAATTTAAGCAGCGATAATGATTTCATTCCGCTTCAGGGCGCCCGCTCTTTTGATGCAAGTATCCAATTTAAAAACATAATCATTGTTTGATTTTTTCCTACTGATTCTATGACCGTACACATACAGCACAACAGCCCGGAATGAAGTGTGTTGCAGCGCAGTATATAATAAGGATCTCGCATTCCGGCATCTCGCAACACAAAACGATGTTCGGCAATTCTTTAATCAATTTTGTTAATTACGTGGTATTCTGTACTGTATAAAGCAGGTCTTAATCATATGTACGCTTTAAGAATGAACACATGAAACGCGTTAGTTTGAAAAGTTAACATTTTCTAAAAACAATAATTTATTCTGCGATGAAAAACTTTCCCAGCACTGTATTTTTAGATCGTCCTTTCTCCCACTCCACCCACAATGGCATGATAGCTTGACTACCTAGAGCTTATAAGGAATCTGCCTAACGGCATATACCCACTCACAATCGCTTCCTGTACTTTTAGTTCCGGCTAAAATACTCCTCCACACCCGTTCCTTCACCTGCCAATTATTTCTTTCACGTTCGGCAGATCCTGTCCCTTACTACTTTGAGTCCCTGTCCCTGTTTACAGACGAGGCATGTAAGAGAAGCTTGATAAAGAATGGTTGGTAAACGATCCAAAGCAGGGAGAAATCACGAAAAAAAGGAGTCCGGAGAAAGAAAAAACAAAAAACACCAACACAAAAGTTACGATAGGAAGGATGCGCTGGATGCTGGTTGTGAGGGAAAACGGGCCTCGAATATGTGTCCCCTGGTCCGCCTAGAATCTGCACTGCTTTCACACATGAAGTCATGTGTCATTAATGATCTTCCAGCGCACCAGTAGATGCTGTCGTTTGTTTTCCTATCCCTTGCAGTTACTCAGGGCCATCGTCTAAAGTTCACCCCCTGTATTGATATGTAATGCAGTTCGCATGCACACATGCATTTATCCGAGGATTCACCTGCTGCTGGCAGTTGACGGTGCATCTTTCACTTCGGGAACAGTGGATCAAATGAATGTGACAGCTGGTGCATCTAGTGCAAATCCTCCCGATCCTCCATTCCAGCAGGGTTTCCCGCTCGAAAAGCACCCACACACACACGATGTGCATGTTTCGGATGGGGCGCGGTTATGTATGGGCATATGCATTGTTTGCACTGAAACAGCGACCAAACCCTTTCCCTCCATCCGCTTCCCTCCTTGAGTATTGTGAAGCGAGTCCAAAAAATCACATCAAGCAGAGTAAACAATGTTTAGCAAAGCATTAAAACCTAAATGTTATAAACGCACCACTGCTGAGATTTAAATATTACTTCACCTTCATTAGTACAGCACTTTAGTATCAATCACAAAAAGGAGAGTTTTGTATTGCAACAATGCATTGCATTGCAAATAACAAAGATATGTTTAGTGAAGAATCTTGCACGGGTCGGCTATTGAAGCGCCTATTAAAAAAACGAATTCCATACACTGCATTGACTCCGCTGCAACCTTTTTTCGTGGCAGTCATCGTCACCACTCCACACCATCTCACACGCAATCGCATGTGAATGTCACGCAGCTATTGTTCCTTTGTGTATTATTGTTTCAGTCGAAAACTGCCTACAATTGTGCATATCCCCGCACCTTTTCATTGGTCCAAATAATCCTGCTTTCTCTTTTCTGTTGCAATCCTGCACGGTTGCCTTCTTCACGCACGTTGCCTTGTACATCCACGTTGAAGGATACTGTGCCATTTTGATACTTTGTGTGTTCGTGTGTGCACGTTGATTTTGCATTGAAGATTATCTGATTTTTTAAAGAACAAAATTGTTGCTTGCTGCGTATTTTATAAAAACACCCTGGAATGATTATCCGGCTATGTAGTAAAAATGTAATTATTTTGCTTTTGTACGACTGCACATTGGA
>KB663622.1:4587847-4623428 GCA_000349025.1 Anopheles minimus | reverse complement strand
CACTAGTTGAAAGTTGGTTTTTTGAATTTTATCCCGGCAGGTGCCCAATGTGGACTGGCACGGTTCAGTAGGTCATAGAGTCAAGGTGTATACGTGCATGACAAAAGCGTATACCATTCAAATATTTAAAAAATGATTTAAAAAAATTATTATTAAGTATCGTTAGTATTAAACGAACAATAATAAACATAAAACATATAGCTCACAGCGCCTCGATGGTCGAAAACAAAGCGACGCCGTTCTTCACTCGGCAGGACTCAGATAGAATTCCAGGTTCTATTTCCATAGAAGAGGAGGAACATATTTTCCACTCGGTATACCCGCGAAACTCGATCCTGCACAAGTGATCGATTAATAATGAAAAAAAACTCCAACTTACAACCGCAACGCAATCTTGGCCTGCTGTAGTAGTCCCATAAGGATCCAATAAATGAGTATTGGGCAATGGCACGGCGATTTTCAAGGGACACGAGGCCAAGCAACTGACAAAGTTTTTCTGGAGGGCAATTCTAGTGAAGGACCAAATCACCTAGAAGTAGTCCAGCAAAGAACAGAACCAAACCTTCAAGCATCAAGGGTCGGGAAAGTCACGAGCTACGAATTTCAGAGCCCCAAGAGTTCTCCTAGCCCCCCTACCGACTGTGGAGTCAATGAGGTAAATGAAAGTCTGGTCCGTATCGAACCGTATCGTGCGTATCTCAACACGATATTGTTGGTGCTGAACTTTTGAACCTAGGTAGATGAAATTTTGGATGTGCTCAAAGGTGCGATGATAACCCACTCGTACTGCGTAAGTCAGGATTTGTTAGCAAGACCACTTCTGGTGCCACCATGAAAGCTTGCCTCTGTAACCTCCAACGCAGGGATTTCCGCCGACTCTGATAGATATCTGCTGCATAGGAGGGGCGTAAATCAATTATGTCTATGTCATCAGCGTATGTAAAGATCTGAATCGACTTGTAGAGTGGCGGATGGTTCTCTCTAACGCTGGATTGAAGAACAGACAAAAAGACAGAGAACGTATCAAGATATATGGACATTTCTCCCTTAAAATTATTCAAAACTGTAAACTGTCATTCTGTTTAAGCTATGTTGGGTTACAAAAAGCTCATTTATCAATACGCAGGATGTTGTCAGATGATTAAAACGAAATTCTTGAAAAGAAGAGGTGGTACTCAAACAAGGAAATGAAAAAATATGTGCGATGAACGTAACAATAAATCACCACCATCTATTGATGTTTGATTTCTTGGGATAATTAGAGTTCTTGTATGCAAAAATCGATTAGGGCGATTTTTTAGCGCGTTAACAATTATTATTATTACTTTTATCATTATTGGCTTTAATTTTATACTATTATTGGAACATTATACTTTTCACTATTCATCCTAGTGAAAATAAAGCAAACCGGAGTTTTTGTGTGACTACATATTTCTGCCCATATCATCCCAGTTCCTTCTCCACAATTTCGTTTTCGATTTTCCGTTCGCCATCGGGCCCCTCGAAGTTATTTTTTTGGCATCTGAATATCACTTTTGCCCAATCCTCCTATTTCTAGTATTGATAATTTCCTGTCCACGCTATTATGGCTTCCTTTTGGTATCCAATTTAATTTTATATGTAATTATACAAATGTTAGCTCTTAAATGATAAATTCATACCTATTACACACTAATTTATCTATCCTAACTGCATTTAGTATTTAACAATCCAATCATGGCATATTTGCTGGCCGTGGCACACTACAATAACTAATAAACAAATTTCACCGTTATTGAACGATAACATTATCGCTCTTTACTTGCATTCTAGTGCTTCTCCGTCAATAATACAATTTACTACAACATGTGTACAAGCACGGCTGAACGAGTCAGTAAAACATTTTCCAACGAAAAGATCAAATGTTGGATGATTTTATTGCCGCTTGAAGTTTTATTTTCTAACGCAACTGTCGTCACAAATTTTAACAGATGTTCATGTCATCAGTCTATAGTTAAATAAGTAAGTATTAAAGACATCTCCGTGATATGTTTCCGTGAAAGTGACTGTGATAAAAAACAACATTCAAATAACTAAAGGAAAGAAGGGATTCAAAATAATTCTTTAATATTTTAAATACAGATCAGGCTATTGTTGCAAGCTTTTCGTTCGTATGAACATGAGCTGGCAACTTATATAATTTTCCTGGCAATATTACCAGACTGATACAATCATCAATAAACAACATATACATTCAACAAAACCAAATAAAATAATTAACGCGCCTTACTCCTGCCGCGTTACATGACCATTACAGAGTTTTGCTCTCTTTATCGAAGCGTCACATAAATTAAACTAAGCCACATGCATTAAACGACTGCTTTTTGTTAAGCTATATGAATAGCTGGAAAATTTTGTTTCTATTAGCAAACTTTAAACTAATTACCTACATAAACCTTCTACAACTGCACCGTAGTAGTGATCCGCTTTAGAACAAACTTCAAGCTGCTCAATAAATAGCGATCGATTGAAAAATAAAAGCATACAGTCGTTTTAAAACTGAAGCAACTGTGTTTCTATCCGTTAACATTTCATATGTCGCTAGAATGGAACACATTTTTTAGAAGCGTAGTAGCGAAATATGTAAAGCTAATTATAAATTTTCCACAAAAGCGTTTGTGCACAGCATCATTATTTTGCTTGCTCCTCGGCATTGCTACTCAACCCAAAATTTTAGATAATACACATTGTTTGTAGGAATGATTATTCTCTTTTACTTTAGCCATTTTTTCTCCTCCAACTGTTTGCATTTCTCGGTTGCATACGTGCCTTTAGCTTCGCGTAGAACGTGCTCACTCTACCCACCCAGAAGCCATCTCTAGCTGAAACGTTAACTTTTCGCTGCGCTTTCTGACGAATGTCAATTATGTGGCCTCGAGCGACGAATAATTTTATGGCGCAATAGTGACGATTTGCCAAACAATCGACAGCCAACGCGTGCACCGTTTGAAGGGTCGCGAGGAAGGGTTGGCCTGTAAACCGCACCGGTACCAAATGCAGTTCAGATCGGATTGTGCATCAACAAGTGCAACCGTGCAGCAAGCAAGCAAGTGCCTAACCGAGCTTTACGATAGCGAACAATTTTGTGCGCTCATCTATCCCTCTCGGCTTAATTAACAGGCACCGTTTTTCCATCCCACTCTCTAAACCGTGATGATCGCTCGCTCTATCATCCGTTGATTACATTTACGCTGCTGCTTTCGGACGGCCACCGCCGCACACCGTGTGCTTGTACTTTTTTTTGTGTGTGCCTCGACGCGTACGCTGGATGCATTTGATTCGACAAACGTTCGTCGTACGTCGGATCAAGGTCTAAGATCAATGCTTATTTGTCTTGTTTCGGATTTCCCTCTCCCCGAAACCTATCGCCTTTCTTCTCGCACTCGGCCGCAGCCTCGTAGCTGCACCGCACTTCGTCGTTTGTTTAGGCCTTTGCGCAACACTTGCTGCCCGTTCGATTGGTGCGACTTTTTTGTGAACCCCGTGCCTGTTTGCCGCCAGCCTCGTTCCGACTCGAATTGTACCACTTTTTCTACAACCCCCGTTCTTCTACCCCCGCCTTCTCTGCCGATCTTGTGCCGTCCGCCAATCAATGGAGTTCCTTCCCAGCTGCCATTTTATAGCAACCATCGAGTCAAAATGGCTGAAGCGTGGCCTTGAAAGTTTGACTGGCGGGAACTTAATTTCGTTTGCACATTCTATCTCTGTTAGACAAGCGCCATCCAAATGCTACCCGAACTAGCCCTCGTGGGGCTACTCTATCAACGTTTGACATATGGGCTAATGGCAGTGTCAGCCGACAGCGGCTTGGCCACTCGAGTCGTCGCAAAAGGTTCGTGGCTTTGAAAACGGCAGTTGTAAGAAAAGATATCCGTGAACTGCGGCCATCATGACCCACTCGATACGGGAAGCGCAACGAGATGGCGGAGCGAATCAAAGAGATAAATTATCATTGCTATTGGCATCGGCAGCTTGGCCTCTGCTGCTTCATTATTAGAAAACACTCAAAATGGACTGCCTAGCGGCAACAAAACAACATCAGTGCGAAGATTTCAATACTAGCACGCTTCTCGTGGTCGAACATGTGAGGAAAGACACATTAAGGAATAGATTTTTCCTGTTATAAGGTGATGAGAAATTATGCAGGCTTTAGTGCTAGGCTTAGTAAAAATTATCTTATTAATAGTTTATTTAAATTAAGGCTATATTTTTCGTTGCCGGAATGCCGGCACATCTTTAATTTCCACGTGTACTAATCCGATGAGTGTCCAGTTATACTTCAAGTGCATCCTCTATAAGCCTGTCACATTATTCCTTACTTAATGCTTAGCTTGAATTCAAATGTAATTGGCTGTCCGAGTCGTAAAACGGACTTCGTATGAATTAGAAAGTAATTTCATACAATACGAACATTTCCTATATGCGCACGATTAATTTGCGAAGTGTTGCGTTGCTTTTGATATTTTGTGTTTACTTGGAATTATGAAACAAATGTTTGTCATATTTTTTATGATTTAGTGTAGGTTTCACTAGTCCAAGCGACTCGTTTTCGATTATTAAAGCATCCATACTCTGTACAGGTATGTGCGAAATTATTTAAGACAGGTAATACCGCAATTTTCCGGTAATACCGGCAAGTCATTTTACCATTGTCTGCTTTAAAGTTTAGTATTATTAAATTGTATTTTGAAAAAAAAATCATTGAACGCGGCAACTTAAACCGAAGATATTCGCCTTTCAACCTGAGAGACGAGAAAATTCGAATATACAAAACGTATTAACTTCCCGAATAGGTGGTTATGGAAGTGAAGAAGGGGCAAATATTTGCACGAAAAAAAATGCTGTTTTAAAAAACAAATTAAAGTATTGACAACAAATATTATCGCACACACACACATTTCAACACGTAAAATAGGTAGGTGGTAATAAAGAGGAAGGTGTATTTTTGTTTATTGAAACAAAGCTTAATCAGAATTGTTTAAAGTAAAACAAAAGCATATGATTGACAATTGGCAGTGCTGCGCTTGCAAAGTCAAACACTATGAGTTTTGACACTCTTCTAATTTTGGGATTAATTTTCAAGTTTTCGGAAGCAGCAATTGGGATATAAAGGCTTGAATCAGTCCAAAGAAAATTCACGCGACTATCGTCTTTCTTTTATCGTCTTCCTTGGTCTTGTGAGTCTACGTATCCATCTTATCGCACTAGGTGCCTGTTGTTCGGACCGGATTCCCTCCAACATAAACAAATGACAAGGCATTTTCTTACACAAGTCAATCAGGTTCCATTGACGTCTATTCTAAAAAACATCAACTTCTAAGCTCCTAGCAGGAACTTAAGGCGAAGTCCACTTCGCCTTGCATTTGGATCGAAAGAATATAGTTCTAATCTTTTACTCCTACTGCACACTGCTACTGCATTCCTCATTACACAACACAGTCGGTCTTGCTAGTAGTATAAAAATCTTAAAATAATGTAGCGCAAGACATAGAAAACGTCACTTTACGGTCATTTATTTATTGTATAGTAATGTACAGACCGTTTAGGACAGTTATGCAGACCAGCACATGACACGTAGCCTATAAAATTGCAATAAAAAATAATAATAATCTAGACCATCTAGCAAAAACGAAAATTAAAAAAATTTTAGTTTGCGAAATTTTAAAGCACAAAATATGAATGTTCCTATTTGGTTCTGGGAATTCAAAGTCGGACATCTCGAATTGCTGCCAATTTTGGATCCATGGTAGTATTTTTATCATGTTATTAGTGCGGTGGTGGGGGTGCTTTTAAAATCAAGTGATTATGCTGATTCGGTAAATTGATAAATACATAATTAATTATCCTTTAGTTTTACGAAGACTATGAACAAAAAAATGAACAAGAAAAAACAATGGATTTTATTGTGAAATTTAGCGCAAATTCCAGCATTAAAACATTTAGAAAGTAAAAAGTCATTAAGAGAAACAAAATTAGTGCTAAATTAGGCTACATAATAAAATCCTATTAAACAGTTAATGTGTCAATTCAATGTGTCCGATTTTGAACACCCTGCACTGAAAATAGAAGGAAATTTATCGATGCAAGGATTCACAATTTGGAATTGAAAATTGTTTTTGGAAATATATATGGAAGAGCCGTTTCAGTTAATTATTATTAAATTTCCAACTTCTTATGCAAATAAATTAAAGAAATATAAATTATCAAAGACAGTTTCTGTATGTACAGCTAATTCTCAATGTGTTTTTTTATGTTTGATTGTTGTAATAAGTTGGTTCCTGCCAAAACTAGTACTTTTTTCAACTTCTTTCAAGTTCTATTATAAACTGCATTCTTCAAGAAAATAAAAAAAACTAATATTTAAGAACATAAGAAATAAAATATATAATTACCGATCAAACCATCGTGTGACACACATGAATTCTGAAACATGTAATAAAGAAAGACCTATTTCGATTACCATTCATCCTTGATTATCACAAAAAAGGATATCAGGAAAAGGAGCGCCCGTCACAAACGATCAAACGCACCCCTGCCTGACGAATGGCCACGGACAACCGGACATCGAGAGTGATTGGTGTAGAAAAGCAGTTTTTAAGCGATAACATCCATTAAAACAAACAACCATAAATTCAGAATTTCAAATCCCACCATGAATAAAACAACATCTCAACGACATTATTTCAACCCCGTAGGGTCAAGCATGTCGCAAGTGCGCTGTGCCGATTAGCTGTCAATCAAATTCCATCAACGTGTCTTTGAACAAAAGCCTCAAACCGCGACGTCAATCGCTAGAACAATATTATCCCCACTGTTATGGAGGCTTTTTAGAATGAGAGAAGTCCTTTTTTATGTCCATACGAAGTAAACGAGAACACATTCTATGATGACAGCGTTAAGGACACGGTTAATCTCTTTATTGTTCTCACATCAATGACGATCGATTGATCATGTTGAGTTCCGTCATGAAAATAATTTGAATGTTTTGCATCACATTATATAATTCGTAGAAAGAAAAGACACAAAATTAGAAATGTCACCAAAGTGCAGCACCGTTACCCCCAACGGGTGCTACTGTACATCCCTCTTGTACCGCCAAGTGTTACCGGTGCAAAAGACCGTCAAACATTCATGGTCATCAGCAAGAGTGAACAAATCGAACCAATTGGCCGCGAACTAGCAGCCGCACGCTTTCCGTTTCAGGCCAAATCCAACGTGAAACTCAAGATCCCTGCCCACCACCGCTCTCGATCACACATCCACCCCGGCGTGGAAGCAGCGATCGTTTAGTAACCTTAACTTTTCCACACTTCACCATGCCGTGCCGATTTGCTTCCACGTTCAGAGCATGATTTATACCGACGAAGCGATTAGAATTTTAGATTTCTCACCTCACCTCAATCCTCAATCCGCCATTTGCTCCTCACCTTACTGCCTTCCTTATTGTGGCGAATAATGGTAAGTATTAGCTTAACTCCCGTGAGTTTTGCCGCTGATTTATGGTAACCTTGTAGCCGATGCGATTTTTTTCTTCTGTCCCGTAGCTTTTTTAGCTATAGCTGCTGTTGCTGCTGCTATTTCGAAGGTTCGTATCGAGCGGGCCAGTTAGCTCGTGCGGCTACCAGTGAGAACAAAAAAATAATAATGACTGGTTCTATTCGGAACACAATTCCAGGGCGAGATTCCTTTTTGTCACGAGCATTAAGGCACAGCATCGTAAGTGATAGGCAATTGCAAGTGTCCCCCATGCGAAGCGACTCGCATGGTAAAATGCACTGCCGGACGCAATGCTATTTCGATTCCAAACACGACTAGAACAATTATACTACAAACAGTTATTAGACGAAGGCTGGCATTGTGAATAATATAAGAACTGGCGAACTTTTTGTGAGTGAATCCAACGCGAACTTCCATTTACATAGCCCTTCTGACCCATTGGCCGGTTGTGATCGAGCAGGGTAGCTAGAAATGGCCTTCCAAGAACGATCAATTTTAACAAATGGAATGCCGTACCCATTCGCACCTCTCTTGTTGCTTTAGACGTAATAAACAGCAAACTCCCGAGATAACCGAGTAATGCAAATAAATTACTGACCTTCTCGATTTCATTGCTCTATCGCGACAATACGCGGTTGGAAAGAAAATCGTAAATAAAAAAGGCACACTTTTAAACCCATTATGAATCACCCCTCCGGATGGATGAATTTCGAGATGGTGGGGTTGTCGATCGGGTTTATAATGGCTGGCGCGTTGCAATTGCAACGCAATTGAAGGTATCGATGATGACGCCACCGTTCTAAGAATGGTCCGGAACAAAGACCCAACCGCTGCAGGCTGTTCCGCGTGGAAAATTAGATGATCGTCCATGTTTGCAGTTTGTATCATTATCACTCGGCACCGTCCGATGATTCGTCTCCTCGTACCTTGCCAAGGTAACAGACATTAGCTATGCACAGTGAGATGATATTCAACTTCGTGAAATATCAACTCATCGATCACCTAACAGATCGAAGCGGGCTGGAAAAAAGAACTCACTCATTAGCCTTTAAGATTTTCAATTTCTCAAGATCCCCACAATGTCCGAAAGTTTGCTATATCAGGACTTATATATCCTTATCTCGCTTATATTGATACACAGTGTTACTGTTGGTGCAAATAAAAAAGCAAACATGAACACTGTCCCATGGCATCCACCGGCAGAATTAAGACATCAGTTTTGAAAACCCAACACTCCTCCCTCTCCCCTTCCTCCTCCCGTTAGAATGGTTTACAAGATTTTAGTCTCGAGCAAGTCGCTTGCACGGATAATTATGCTAATTTGATGGATGTTTCGCCAGCGATCCAGTCACCCCAAGTGCGATGCACCCATCCCGAAGGGGTCGAATGCCATACGCGGCGCGAAAAGCGCAACGACCACAATCGAGGCGACCCAGTCTGCACGGATTCCGCATCGGATCGGAAGCGGGAGAGTTTATCAACCTGCCTGAGCAACCCTGATGACAGGTTTCGCCAGACCAGCCGTTTTTAATGCCGCGCAAAGATTCGACTACCGTCTCGAGCGTGCCCATTCCTACGACTATTATCACTGGCCATGTCGCTACCCTTTACCCGGCCTCCGCAACGAAGAGGCTGCAACAAACAGTGCTGGCGGCCATGATACACATAATTACCATCGTTTTTTTTTTTTGCTCCCCTGCTCGTATCAAAAAACAATATCCAAACGGGACGATCCGTGGCACTCACATAAACGCGCACGAAGTTGGCCTGCTAAGCTGGCGCGCTTTTGTGACGGGCGTTCTCACCTCTCAGTACCGCCGCCCTCCCGGTTCCTCTACTACTCCGATTTCCGGAGCAGCTACTCATTTCCTCTCACCCTGCGCTACGCCATTTTAACGGGACCGTCGCGATTTTTCTCCTCAATTAAAAGCCTTCCCGAGTCTGCCGTCTTGCCGCACGATCAGAATCGCGAAACGCGAATTGTTTCGCGAAACGCACTACAACGAAAACATCACTTTATCCATGTCCAAGACCATACCCGTCTCCGGTCCGGCGTACCTTCCATGCGTTTGCTTGCCCGTCAAGATCCCCGAACGGGGGGCCCTTCCGTAGGTACACCGTGGTGTAACTTAGAATTGATTAAATTGCACACAAGCATAATGAGTCCACGCATGATGGTAAGCCGACATTGGTGGCGATGCACTGCCACTACGGCACGCCACTGCCAATCGGAACCATGTATGTGTCGGCGTTTCTGCCACCTCTATCCACCCTGCCGCAACACTGGTTCGTGAGGTTTTAAGCTTTTGGGAAAAACTTTGCACGTGTTATGATGTAGCACAAGAATGCTTTTTAAACCATTTCACCACTGCGAACTGCGTTTGTGAATGGTTTTGTTATTCTTGGTTCCCTCCCCACCGTGTGCTGAATGTTTACCATGCTTCCGATCATCGCCCCGTTCGGGAGTGTTGCATTCCGGGGGGGAGATTCTAGCAGTTTCGCGAGATTAGACCGCAGTTCGGGAGCAACCCCTTCGAGCATCCAAACATTGCCAGCAAACAAAAATGGTGTGCCGTAAACGAGGGGCCAAGCGAAGGGAGGACAAACAAACAAACAAACAAACACAAAAAAAAACATCCACATCCATCACTCATTCTCCCACAATTATGATTGTGGGCGCCCCGGGGGGCATGTTCCGGTTGCTCGCATCCGTTGTTTAACATTTCTATTCTTTAATGGATGTTTGTTTCTTTCAGCTATTTATATTTTATATGCCCGCCAGCCCCGGTGTGGGGGGGGGGGGAGATTTTTTTTTCGTGCAAGCTTTTACGCACGCCCTCATGCACGCGCGTACCAGTTGATTTCGCGAGTATTTGCCAGAAATACGTCCGTTCTGCCCCGACTCGCAGCGCATATGCTTACTGCCATTCTTGATGCCTTACTGCCTATTTTTTATATCCCCGCAAGGAAAAATTGCTTTTTCCTCAAGCTAGATAACCGGTACAAAAATGGGAAGCCAGTTTGTGGTTAATGTTCCGCGTGAAATGAGCATTGAAATTAAGGTTTCATTACGCATTCACCCCTTACGCGGTTTTTTTTGTTGTTGTTGAATCGATTAGTGCGCACAGAAAGCCTCCCCGCAAAACAATGTACGCTTCCGTGAAATGAATTCAAATAAACGCCATTTTATGTGATGCTCTGCATACTATCACTGCACAGTTTCGTGGAAATGCAACGCTTTGAAGAATGTCCTCAAGTTCCGCGAAATGATGTTAAAAATGCAGTAGTAAAACATGATTAATTATCGTTTATCGAGAACTTTGAGCATAGCTGCGAACAAAAGCGGAAATCAAAAGACCACTTTTTGATCGGTACCCTGTCAGAGATTCGATCTCGTTTTATCCTTCCGTGGCCATTGTACAAAACACCGAAGAATTTCATCAAGAACACTACAATCACCAACAACACCGTTAAACATTAATGCACCCAAATGAATGCATGTTTGGTGCATAAGGCAGACAAAACATCTCATTAAGCAGCAATAACCAGCAGCCCGATAGAATGGGAATGCTTTTCAGCAATCATGCGCGAAACACTAGGCCACATTTGTCATGTGCCAAATAAGTAGTGAAAATGAGGTAAAAACACAACACCTTCAATAGTGCCATGAACCGCGCATGATAAATATATCATCACATACCGAAAGACACAAAAGGCCATTGCATTTCTGCCACCCCTTTGCCCACGATCCATTCATACTATCGTGCCTTCGCACACACACACAAAAAAAGAAATACGAAGCCTACACACCAAATGTCTTTTCAAGGCATCGCACCAGCCTCAGTGAAAGCCTGCACACCTATGCCGCGTTCATTACGCCCGATTATTCAATGTGGCTGCCGTGAAAAATCGTCATAATTAGAAAATTATAATTTTCTTACCCACTCGCACACGCTGGATGAATGAATCCTGCTGCAATCCTTTGGCTTTTTAGTACACGGCGCGGCTGTGCATCTTTCCCAAAAAGCATCCATCTCAAATCTCGCCCTTTTTGGCCTCATTACATATGGGAGGCATCGCTATCGTCGCTAGCCGCGGGTG
Organism: Anopheles minimus; assembly: GCA_000349025.1. Lineage (NCBI taxonomy): Eukaryota > Metazoa > Arthropoda > Insecta > Diptera > Culicidae > Anopheles > Anopheles minimus. The sequence continues at coordinate 4,611,791 of KB663622.1, read as the reverse complement.
TGCCAATAGCCGGGGGAGTGTGCCTGTGGAATGCGAAACATAAACAAAACACATAAAAAGAAGGCTCATATGTGAGGTAAGCAAACGGCTTGATTTGAATGTCGTTAGGACCTGGTTGATTCCGGCGCTGGGCAAAAATGTGAACTATGCGCAAAAGGGGTACCGGTAATGATTTTAATGAGGAATTTGTGCCATTAATTTCCATGCAAAATGCTTCCATTCGTTCTAGCGTAGTGTACAGCTATGGACAAAGTGTGAATGAAATTTGTTAGATTGGGTTTAATTATAAATTATTTCTCTCTATATCCTAATCCTTTCATTACAAACCCCAGTTCTCACAAGTGGACTTAGGGATCAAGATTAATTTTGTATTTTTTTTATTTTGATCTATATTGTGCTTTTTGATATACTAGTCGCAGCTCACATATTGTGTGCTTAATATATTGTGGTATAAAAATCGAAAAAGGTATTATTTTGTATGTAATAAGCGAAACTTCAGGTCGGCGGTCCGGTGGAAGAATCGAAAGACGCACCGGCCTTTACACGGTAGGAGCAGGGACCTAGAATCCGTACCCCTTTAGTGAGGACTGACCATAAAACTAAGTGGTATCAATAAAAAGGCTAGCATTCCAATATATAGCCAGCATGTCCAAACAGGTTATTAAGCCAAGACAAAACGGAAGAAACCAATCTGTTGATATATCTGGGGAATTGGTCAAACTTTGCGAAGGCTTGTTGAGTCAAGGCAGCTTAAAAAATCGTATCAATACAACACGATTTGATGGACGACACGTTGAGCCCTTACTATTGGTGGGACTCTGGACAAATCTGGATCAGATTTGTAATAGGAAGTCAGTCATAGGATTGTGTTATGGTGTCAACTAGTACGTGTTGACCCTACCTGGAAGATTCACCACGGCTCTCACGGATGAGTGTCTGCATCCTGTGAGATGCCGTAGGGTTTCCATCATTAGGAGTGATCAAGTTAAGATCACTCTCTCTCCGGTGCGCAACCAGTCATAAGTGTTAAGTAAATGTGTGTATTTATTGTAACCCATCGCGTACGTCCAAATTTGAAACCGAACATGACGACAGATCGTAACAGATTGTTATCGTTATTCCGAGCTAGTCCGACATAGCACGCGAAGAATTGGTCCTCAGCAAAAGTCGCAAGGCGGTAGAAAAATATATAGCGACAGAACCTTTGTATCCTTTATATTATCAAACCGTAAAATGTTAAATGGAAATTAGGTTAATGCGTTTTCACGAAACCGACGATTGTAACAAACCTAATTTCACAAACAATGATTTTTCTCATATGAAATCATTTATCACCCACACTACTTTTAAAATGTTGTAGTTAGAAAATTTATTACAAAACTTATAGCTATTTTCTGAAGCCTCTCCAATATTTAAATAATCGTGCTACAGCGTTTTCCAAAACTATATGGAACTCGTTTTTATCAATTTACTTAAAATCTTCAAAAGTTCGATAGAAACATTGTTTTTGTGATTTGTTTCAATTCATTCAAACTAAGTATTTTAATGTTTTTTTTTTTTTTTTTCATATACTTTCGACAATCTATGAATTGTCGTCAAAAAAATGTTTTCAGGTTGTAACATAACCATAGAGACACATCGGAAAAAGATTTTTTTCCACTGAATTATGTTCTTAAAAATCGTTTTAAATTACCACTAAGTTGTTTACGTTATTTTAAACTAATACATATTTTGTGACGTGTTTTAATGTAGTGTTACCCTTAAGTTGAGGTCTTATAGGTTCTTTATTACATTGTAAAATGTTATTTATCATAATATGAATGTTTAAATTGTTTTCAACTTATTTAAAAATTTCCTGTCTTGTAAACATTGTTCGTTACTAAAATATTAATCAGATATATATTAGTAGTATAAAGTCCTAAATGAATGCGGAAGCATCATTTATTAAGAAAAGTAAGGTTAAAAAATGACAAACAATTAAAAACGGCCTAGAAAACTCAATCACGAATTTTTAACAGTACCAAAATCTTTTGAGCTGCTTCTGGCATAGTTGACGAATGTACTAACAGGTTACTTGTGGAAAATTAAACTTGGTATAAAATGGCAAACGTTTGACGTAAAAAATCGATTTTGGAATAAGTACCCAAGCTGTTAATCTTTTGTGTATAATACTGAAAGGATAATACTTTCAAGAAGATGTGTACATTAGAGATGTGGAAAGTGAATAAGAGCGAGTGAGTGAGTTGAAAGATACCAAATCGTGAGTTGCGTTCACTCGGCACGTCGAGTTTTAACGACTCGTTTTTTTATTAACTCACTCATGGGTGAGTACACGTCGGCACGGCGAGTCGTTTACCAATAGCGTTCATGAGTGAGTTGAAACGAAAACGTGCAAGTTGAAACATGAACGATCGTTGAAACATGAACGATCGGTTGGTGAACGACTCGCCGTGCCGACATGTACTCACTCATGAACGAGTAGAATGACCGAGCCAATTCTTCTACGTTTGTGTTTTGTTTTTATTTATTGCGACTCCCAAATGAGTCGATAAACGAATTAGCTCAGAATAACAAGTGAGTGAGCTCTGAGTTGATTCACTAAAATGAGTTGTTATTCCCATCTCTAGCGTACATATTTAATATAGAAAAGATGACAATAACAACTTTCAAAATTGTCTTATCGTTTTTTTATTTATAAATGTTAACTTATACGTTTTTGAGTTATAAATGTTCTGATAGAAAATAAAAGTCCAGTAATTGAAGAATTTTTAAACAAGTAGCAACTCCCATATTTGAAAATTTGGTACGTCAATATGATTAAATTGTTTGTCTTTCATTATTCGCTCTAACATCTTAAACCTATGCATCGACCACAAACCACGTTTTGGTTGTAGATAGCAAAACAACAAAATTACTACCAGCCCTTTCCTTGTGCGAATGTGCAGCAGAATGGTCGATAAGCAAACGAAAAAAGCCTCTCTGCACACGTTAACGAACACAGCCGTACACAAACGTACGAAAAAGCCGCCAACTCGACTGAGGAACCGAAATCTCCACCGCTTCCCCACACGCAAGCCCTCCTTCCCCATTGCGAAGGGTTGAAGCTAGAGGACTTGCTAATAATTTCGCGGGCAGAATTTTTTGTGTCGTTTCGGAAACAACTTCCCGTCAGCTGGAAGGGCGGAACACATGGGGCGGAACATGAGGGGAGAAGGCTGTAGCAAAAGGTACACAGTGTCAATGTGTTAGTGCTGGCGGCGGACGGTACGAAACGGATCCAGCGTGCGTCTCCATCACTCAAACCCATTGCACCAACAACAGATGGACCCGGCCAGGCCGGTTGACGCTGGTGGAGAACGCACAGACGGCGGATGAGTTCCTTCGGATCGAACGACAACGAACAAACGCAAGAGCAGGAGGGAAGCGAACGCAAAAAGAGCTAGCAGAGCGAGCGGATACGTTGAGACCGTCGCTCGGTAGCTCGGTTTGTGTCGAGGGTTGGGACGTGATAATGGCCGCGCACAAGGAACCGACAGCCGATTCGAAACCGGAAAGAAGGTCAACGAACCTGTCTCAATTTTTATTTTGTTAGGATAGGTTCGGGTTTCCGACACCAGACGGGTCACTACCGGTGCCATGAAGTAATGTCATGCAAAAAGGGTGTTGGAGAGCATTCGAGGTGCGGCACCACGATGATGGTCTCCTACTATTCGACCGGCACTCTGTCCTTTGGGGTGTGTTCTTGTGTTTGACAATATATTGATGGTTTATAGTGCAAGTATCATCCCTAACATTGAAAGTAAAACCACTATTGTACTAACATCAACGAATAGATAGGTCTTACGATGCTTAACGCCAAACTTAACACTATCCACGGTACGACAGTACACAAACATTTTATCACAATGCTCTCATAATACACTCCATAATACAGGCCCGTTTATTATTTTTACACCCGGATTGTTATTTTCGTGACTCATTTTCATTCCACTTTACGCTCACGACGCGTTACAAAACGAAACAAACATCTGTTTCGAGAACAACCATTGACACAGGGCAGCGCGTACCAAACTGAGCTGTGCGATAAAATATGCACAAGAGGAAAAAAAGGGAGTTGGGGTGCCGGATTGGCGCGGTGAAGAAATGTTTTTAAAGAAAGCAACTTCTGCGCGAGTTGCCAACACATGGCCATGACCTGCGGTAAATTTGCACCGTTTGGGCATTTCTTCCCTCAATGACTTCCCGGCAACATTGCGTACCGTTTTCGTTCAATCAAACTGCCACATAGTAGCAAAACAAACCAAACAAAGGGGCATACGGGGTTAGTTGGGTTTCCCGTTGCAATATTTATGCAACTGTTTTCAACCACTGCGATATGGCCGTTTGAAGTCATTTTAAACCTTTAAAATCGTTAACCTCCCTGAAGGAAATAACAAATAGAAGCGATCTTCTTTTGAAAGGTCGAATGGAGTTTTTTTTTGGTTACCATTAAACAATTCGTTCCCATCTCCGAAAGGACAAACTGCAAACTACCATCATCATCAGTGCAGTGACCCACGTAAAACAGCGAAAATTAAAAGAAAAAAAAACCTATCTTCAAGCCAATCGCAAGAATGGACAACATGGCGTGAGGGAAACCTGCTTCTGAACCCATCCGGACCCAATTGGTGGCACTCCCAATCTTGCGCTTATGATGATGCCCTCGCGAAGTATCCCCCAGTACCGGACACCTGTTGTTTTGTACCCCTCGCTATGGCCACCGGCGAAAAAGCTGCCAATCACGCCAATTGCTCCAAATAACACACTGCACACCGTTCATGGTCACGGCCACCGGATAGATAGGCTTGGATGGATGAACGGATGGGATTGCGCCCCGGCAAACTGATCGGATCTGATCATGGTTTTTCCTCTTCGTTTTTTGTTGTTGTTGCAAACCTCTTTGTCTCTTTCTTTCTATCCTCTTTTGTAGTTTTTTTATGCTCTCAATTTTGTTCACTTCTCCTAGCTCCAGCAGCGTAAAGGGTCCACACCACACGCGTCTTCAGTTCTAGGAATATTAATGAATAAAAATACCGTACGCGTACGGTGGCTACCGCGCTGTACGTAGCTCAAATTAAAACCCGCCACTTGACCGTCCCAAACCGAAACTGGCCATCGCTCTCGCACCCTTCCATCATTTGCAACCATATCAGCGATTCTCGATAGTGCGCGATACCGACGTCGAACAAAACGGAAAACCCAACCGGGGTGGACCGAGGGCAGAAACGATTCCAAACTGCTCCTTGTCGCGTTGGTCGCTTCTACCGACCACGTTCTTAATTAAACTGCCACCTGCGGAAGGAGTGGCAACCACCCGATAAAGAGGACAACAACGACGATGACGATGACGATGATGATGATGACGACGATGGACGACGAAACAGGCGAAAAAAGTAGTAATTTTATCCCCCGGTTGGCCAATTATTTTTAAGTATTCTCCCATTAATAGTTGCCCTCTCGCGATCGAAACTCCCCACCCAACAACACAACAGCCGGGTGCCGGACGCCTTCCCCGACAACAGCAGTAGCGTCGAAAAACCGAAGCATCAAACCTGAATGGAACGGTGGTGCAGGCAAAGTGGCTACATTCTGGTTGTGTTCCCCATTCTGTCCAGTTTCCTCGAGGCGACCATCCCGAAACGGGGGCCCCAGCACAGTAGTAACAGTGCCTTCCCCGTTCGATGCTATTCCTTCCCCCGGATGTTTCGTCCCGCGTGCTCAAACCCTTTGCATCGGGTTCGAGTTCTTTCCGTCCTTTTTTTTTATTTCTCTTGTCCCTAGCAAAACGCGTTACGAACCCTTTCGGGCAAGTAGTTCATCACCGTGCTTGGGTGGAAACGCTTTGGCGTGCTCTCAATTTGGTGCCTCACGTTAGGCTGCAGGGGAAGCTAGCAAAGGTCCAGAAACGTTGTCGCTCTCGTCCAACGCACACCACACACCTGCCGCACCACAATGGTAGGTGAACGAGGGACAAATTACAATGCAAAAATGACCACTAAACTATTTATTAACGGCATACAACGCAACGTACGATCAACGCATCACATCGATCGATCGCGATGGAACGATCTCGTACAGGCGGGGGGGGAGGGGTTGCTCATAGTGGCACGTTCCCGCAATCCAATTTCACCCAGACGGGGGGAAGGGGCGGTGAAAAGCGAGAAAAGGCGAAGCAAAAACTAAAACAAGGTACACCAACGGTTGGTACGCTGTTCGTCGTAGCGCAAGACATTGAGGGAAGGTTAGTGTTTGGGAACGGGTGGAAAGAAGGAAGTGACCGTGAGCCTTCTGGTTCTGATTTCATTCATGTTGATCGACTACGTTGATCAAACCCGATTCGCTTACATTATATTCCGTCCCGACCTGGCAGGGATGGGGCATGCTGGGTCTATCTCAACGATAAACATTGTCGCTATTTGTAAAGGAAATGGACGATTATTGAATTATAACGAAAAATTAAATATTTATCATCCGGAGTCAAACACGAAGATACGCGGACTGAACTGTCGTCCGGTTCTTGAATTTTTATGCAGTTAAGATTAAGATCGTTTATAAGTATGTAATTCCTACCATTTACTACATTTATCTTTTGATTCTGATATTCCAAAGCACGTCAAAATTAGTCTAGTCGATCTGATCATAATACCATGAGCGACATGGAAGAACAGAAGAGCCCACTTACAATCTGAATGCGTCTGTTTTGTACGCTCGCATCACTTTCCCATTTTGCTGCAACCACTCTGACCATTCGGACTGCCGTAAATCACTCTCGCTTTCGATTTGCCAGTGTCAACACGGCACCATGGAGACCGTCACAATTTCTGCTACGAAAAGCACTAAGACCACTACACACCGCACATTCAATGAATGCGTCGGCAATGAAGTTGTATTTATTATAACCCATTAATGTGTTACGTGACACAGGCAAGACGTCACCTTCGTAGACTTCTTCCCTGTTGCACCGGATGCATCCCAATATGGGCGCGGCGGCGCGATACCTTCGCCGAGGATGATTGCTCTTCTAACGACGGTTATCCGTGGTGTCGTCTCCTTGTGTGTGGCGCTGCAGCTACCACTAGGCAGCACGTAAGCGCCCGAGCTATAACTGCTGCTGGCAGTTGACAGTTGAATCACCAGACCTACTGACCAACTACTTTGCAACCATCTTCCCTTCCATCCTGATGGTTCGCTGCGTACTGCGTCGCTCCCTTATTCTGGCACCTCGCCAACTCGCCTTGCTGGCCGTTACTCATCCGACATCGACACATTTTATGACTTTCGACTGCACCATCAACGACGCTTTGCGCGGGTTTATTCTACTGAGAGCATTTTCCACCGCTGGTCTACTAAGGTCTAAAGCTTCCCTTCGGGTTAGTGAGATGGTGTTGCATCACCGCGACCGTAAATAGCGCGAGCAGTGAAAGTGATGAACAGCTGATATGTGTGCTTAGTACGTAGCTATGTGATGTATTAGTGCTAACATCATGGAGAAGATAGAAACGTTATTGTCGCTTATTCTAAATCATAGTTAGTTCAATATGCTAACAGTTGTCAAAGCACGATCAAAATAGTCAATATCGAATGTTAATCTAAATTAGCACTATAAATGACAACTGCAGTACTTATGACTTTCCAATTTAGATTGGAAACCTCACAAAACGCCAATTTGCTGAATTGGTAGAGTTGTTAACCGGAATATAAAATTGTCACTTCGTTTATTTACGTCTATTTAACTCATAAATTTTTAGCCTCTCTATTTTTTTATAGCACTACAACCTCCTGAGCTCTGGATGGCCAGGATGGATTCAATTCATAAGCTTCATTATAACATCGGAAAATACATTATTTTAATAATGTAGAAAGTGTTACTTAAATTATTTTTAGATTATTTGTCGTCTAACTGAACATTACTTATGTAAGCACAACTGCTTAAAACTAGTTCATAAGATTAGTCCATTCTAACAAAATCCTGTCTTTGAATGTCGACACGCTGATATTGAAGTCATGATGGGTACTAAAATTTTCTAAATGTTTGGCATATAGCATTTAATGGTGCATTGTTGACGTATGAGTTGTGGTGTTCAATTTAAAAGTTTCACGTGGTCGTAGAGATTGTGCAGGTACATACAGTTTGAGGCGTTCGAATGAGACATCGAATGGTTCATCAATTTCGTATCCCAGAAGTATGGCAATAAAAAAGTCACTTGTCGTCTAGAATCCAGTGGTTGTAAGCCTAACAATGAGCATCGATCATAGTACCTAGGCATGGAGTTTAGACCTAGGCACGGTAAGTTGCGAATATGTAATTTACTAAACCTGCGTTTCATCGACTCTAATCTATTGATCCATACTGTTGAGTGAGGCGTCCATGTAATGGAATTAAACTCTAACAATGAGCGAACCAACGAAGAATATATTGCCCAAGACACATCCGGTCCTAAAAATTGTTTGCAGTGCGTAAGATAAATCCTAACATTCTATTAGCCTTGTCTATACCTAATGAGTAGAGGTCGTTGAAAGTTAGTTTTCGGTCAAGAAGAGTGCCTAGGTCCCAAAATGTAGTATTACATACTAGTTGTTGATTGCAAAAAGAATAAGAAAACAGCACTGGATGTTTTTACGGTGAAAACTTATTGAGCTACACTTATCAATGCACAACGTGAGATAATTAGACGAGTACCATTTACCGAAAATATTTAAGCTGTTTCATAATGAGTCACAATCGCTTACACTTTTTAGAACATTGTAAAGGTTTACGTCGTCAGCACACATTAAAGGCGATTGAGTTGGCAAAATTAACGACAGATCATTAACTGTGGCAGTCCAGATGAACTAGTAAAAGGATGAGACCAGTTATTATCATTTTTGACGCGGTACGTCCTATTCGACAAATATAATTCGAGCCATACAAGGAACTTATTCCTATATAATTGTTTACGTCCGAATTGCCCATTTTATGAATTGGAGTCATCCATGAATATTTCCACGTGTTAGGACGTGAGGGACACATAGAACATTAGCACAATGTATGTAAACACAGGATGGAATACCATCAGGTCCAGGACTATTAGAGGGGTTTGAGCGCTTGGTCACAGAGAGTCTTAGGGGAATATGATAGAGCTACAACATAAGAAATTTATTGTTAAGCCAAAAAGGAAGATAACATTTAAAATCAAATTGTTTAAAGGCATTAAAGTTAGATCAAAAAAAGAAAATACAATTTGAAAACAAATAACAAATAAACAAAAGGGGCGGCCCGGTGGGGTAGTGGTATCGGCGCTGCTCTCTCACACGACAGACCGGGGCCAAAATCCCATCCGGACCGCTCCCCCGTAGCTGTGATTGACTATCCTGCTACGTGGTAAACTAAGTCTAATACGGCCAGGCCGTCATACAATAACAAAAAAAAAAAAACAAATAAACAAATGATTTACACATTCGTCACACAAACTAATCCCACTTTTTCTACGATATTATTTTTCACATCTGCACCCACACTCACTTGTACGATCGCGACAGGGGTAAGATCGTTAAAAAGTGTCGGAATTTGGGAAAGACAATCCCGAAGTAGGGGGCGGTCCGGTGGCAGAGGAGATAAGCGGCGCCGGTCGTAAACGGCAGGACCGGGGTTCAAATCCCATCCGGACCGTTCCCACGTAGTGAGGACTGACTATTCAACTACGTGGTATTAGTAAGTCTCGTAAGTCAGAAAGTCCGAGTAGGTCATTAGGCCAAAGAAGAAGAAGAGAATCCCGAAGTAGGCATCCTAATTTTATCACCGAGCTCCCGGGATAAGATGTGTTTTGATGTTGCTAGAAGGAAATGACTCCCATCAGCATAGTTTTAAGATATGTCCTGTGAACTTTAGCCATTAAGTATAGTTGTAAGATAAATGGCCTGCCCGTTCTACCGTAAAAAAATCACATGTATTGTGCTGACGTCATTTAATTACTATTACTTCTGTTTGGCATAGTAACTTTTAATTCGAGGAACTTATAAATTAACATGGCCCTTTTTCACAATGGAAGAAAACATTTAAATTTAATTAATCTAACCTGTTTTCTATGCCCTGGACATGTTACCCACATGCTAGACTTATAGACCAGCGCTACATAACCTAAACCATGGTTTAAATACATCTGATTATATGCTATACCATGATCGATCCCGCATTTTAGCCACAATTAAGAATGCACACAATCCATGGCTGCAAAGCTGCACATTGAACCCTGCATTGGTGCAAAGTTCAGCTGTCGGTTTGATCGTTGATTGATTTATTGTGCATCGTGCCAACCGATACCGTCTATTTCGATGGACGCTTTCGTTCGACAAATTGCTTCAAAATTGGTACCATTTCTAACGACCGCACACATTGAGCCTATGCGCCTATTCGGTGGTCATAGTCTTTGGGCCTGGGAATGTGATATTCACGTGCACGTTTGTGTCACTTTCTGTCTTCATATATATATGGGGACAAATTATTGACATTATGGTCAAATTTGAAATGGAAATCATACATTACTGTATGAATGTGTTACATGGATGGGAGCTGTTAGAAATATTAGGAGAAAACATTGAGAAGAGAGGCGAATAGAGTTACAGGATATGGGTTATTTTTTCATACAACAAGACGGGTACTAAATCCCATTTTAACCACTCCATTTTGTGTTTTGACTTTCTTCCATTCCTCACTGATGTCATCATAGTTCACATCAGTTCCACGCCAATTCATGCCACTAATTCTCAAACTCAATGCCTCATTATTGGAAATGTTTTATCGTAATGATACATAGCCAAGAGTTCCCAATGATTCAATTCGTAAAGCCTGCCAGCCTCGTCGGAATGTTCAATAAGATGTTGTGCGCTAAGCTACGTATGCAACGTTATGGGCAAAAATAAGACGTATGCAAAAGAATAAAAACCCAGGATCACGAATGACGCTAGAAGATAGAATCACCCTTTGAAATTGAATACTTTTTTCTTCTTTTTTCGTCAGACCAACTCACCAAAGCATGGAACGGTGAGATACTAGCACGGACTTTGGTAGCAAACATCGCATCCTCACATCACTCACCGAGGAAGATGCTTCCCGGCGCTTTTAACCGTGTCAACCGGCGTGATGAAATGAAGGACCGGAATGCAAAACTGTGGTAGAGGAAAACTTTATTAAAATTACGATGATACATCACTTGTAATTATTCAAGGCATCCATCCATCTCGGCGCGCCCACTCGGCAAGTAGGAAGCGATTTTCCCAGGAACAGGAGGCGGTCGGCTGTGGTGAAAATGAGGACATTAGTAAATTTTTCAATGCATCCCACATCTTCATCGTCTCCCAGCCGGGCCGACACGATCCGCCTGTCCACCACCGTTCGGCTCTATTCAATTGCGCTACCGTTTGCCAATGGAAACAGGAGAGCCGTTGCCATCGGATTCGTCGGTACCGTTCTTCAATTGAGTTAATGAACGTCACTCCGGGAGGACATCCAGTCCGCGGGACCGTATCCTGTCTTTCATTTATTTTTATTCCCCGCCCGTGCTTCTTGTCGTCCGCCGAAACCGGCCCGGTTGGAAAAGAGTGCACCTAATCGCGAGAGCTGTCATTTTCATTTCGCTACAGTGCCAGTTTTTGTGTGTACCGTTGTCAGGTGCGCAGCACCAAGGCAATAGGAAACCATTCAACCGTACACCGGGGAACAGGCAACAGGTGAGATAACCAAAAAAAAAACACAATAAAGGATACAAAACAGACAGGACTTTGTTACGGTAGTTTCGTTAAAAACAAAAATAAAGTAGCACGAAATGCTTACCATGGGAGGAACATACCAGAGCCAAACGAATGCTTTTCCATAAGTGGTATTCGTTAGCTATCGGTCGTTCTCGATTGTTTTCAGTTAGTCTGTGAAACAAAAAATTCACGCCTTTCCGTTCTCGTGTACAAGGATTTTCCGTGTAGTTTTTCTCTGGCTGTACTGATATCTGATACAATTGATGTGGAACCATTCGTTGTAGAACATACGGCACATACGCTAAATAAATTGAACAAAAAAATTCCATGCTACACATTGAAACAAATATTGAAGCGATTTCCAATAAATATGAATGACATTTTGTGAATGAAAACATTATAGATGCAATTGAGTGAGTTATTAACATTAAATCAAAATAAATACTTAATGGAATTATTAGCAGATAAGTTTGCTAACAATACACTACCTTCAACTTCAATAAAGCATTCTCAATTTAGCAAGCGTATACTTTAGGGCAAGCAGTTTCACGCAAAACTTTTGCACATTTCCTGTCAAATGAAGAGTTACCGAGCGAATGCACGAGAACAAAGATGTATATTCCATCAAGACAAACCTACACAAACAATCATGTAACGTACCGTGCCAACGTTCTAGCGAAAACGAACCCAGCAGCAAGACGGGACGGGTTTTGTTGGGAAAATGGCACATGCAACACGTTTGTTTGCTAGCTGGCAAATATTTGCCAATACCTTTTTACAATATACTTTTTCCTCGCGCGTTCGATGTGCCCCGGGGCAGCCAGGTTTTAGACAGCCGAGGTCAGTCGAACCGTTGGGGGCCGTGGAAGAGGATGTGTTGATCGGTGGCAAAGCGGAAGCATGGCTTAGCCACCAGAACAGCCATACCTTCCTGTCTAACCTCCTGCCCTTTCCCCGGTCAATTTCAAATCCCACCTCTGTTGCTTCTTCTCCGTGCAAGTATGGTTACATTTTCACAAATAGCAAAATATGTCCATTGTTACATCCGACCACACACACACCCTCATGGTCGGTGGTGCTCTAGTTCGAACTTCGTTTGCGGACGTACTTGTGAAGTTCTTTGTTTTGGGGCTGCACCACCGCTTCCCGCTTTGCATTAGCCCTGCAGGTCCAGGTTCGTCTTTCAAATTGACAACAAAATGATGACAGTTTTCAAAGACTGACCCAGTTAGGGAGACGGTACAAGCGGCACCAAGTTTGGCAGGTTGAAAAGTCGTCCTCCTAGCAGCTTCCGTTACTAGCACACTGGCCAGTGAAACATATTTCACCAGGATTCGTCCATATGCGCATAGCAACGCTCGGAACGTACTGTCTTCACACGTTAAGGACCATTTTACTCTAAATCAATCGTCCTCGTTTAACGTTCCCGCGTTTGCGTTTGAGTCCTTTTTCATTTTTCCACTACAACCCCGGCAGCGGCAGCAAAGTGCAATGGCGACAACGCCCGTACAAGGCTGAAGAGTCTGGCCCCAACTGCTTCTCGGAAGGAAAGCGTACATGCACGACACAGTCCCGATTCAATCGATCTCCCGCTTCAAACGCTATCTCCAATTGCAACTCCATCCGAATCCATTCCAAATCCTCATCCGCGTGATTTCGCACAAGACACAGACAATATTGAATTTCGCAAATTGCAAACAATCGCGCCTTTGATTGATTGCATGAGAGCGTTACTTGCCATCGGTTCGCTGTCGCGGGCGATCGTTTTTCCTTTTTTTCCCCTGATCGAACGCGGTTTCGATTGCATTGGATTGAGATAAAAATTTATAAATTGTATAAATCATAACTTCCACCCCCTTCGCCAAACGAATGCTCCTGGCCTCCACTTTTGTCCCCCATGTCGTATTATGTCGTGGGAAACCGTTGCCAGTGTGCCGGCGTGTCACCCACAGCGATGCAAGAACACGGATTCGCGTGAATCTGCGAAAAGGAAATCCCCTCAAAACGCGCAATGAAGCTCATGAAGATGGATGGTTGAAATGTGTTTCTTTTTGTTTCTCTGGGTCGCGTTTCCATGTGTCCGTTTGTGTCTTTTTTTCTTCTTGTTTCTTGTTTGCCACAATTCAATCGCACAACAACCGCTCCGCTGTGACAAAATCGTCATCGGATTCGCGAGATCCAAGCACGTTTTATGACCGATTTCAACCGACCTCATACTACCCCCTTCTTTAATCTGCTACCACCACCCATTCCCATTTGGCGCACTCCACATTCGCTTGACCGTTCATCCGGCAAATGACAAACACATGTGCTTAAGCTTTAAACTTAAATCTGCTCAGACAAGCACGGATGTTTCGTAAAAAAGGGGTAGTTGTACGTTTTAAAGCATCTACAGAAACAAAAAGCGATAAAAAACATATCCCAGATCGTGCATTTTTCGTGCGGGAATGGGTGCTTGAAAACAGAAACAATTTCATCACAACAACGAAGTGAAGTGCATTTCACAAAGAACACACTAAATTTTCTTAGTAAACGTTCGTTGCATGATTGCTATAATAGTAACCCTAAACTGTTTAGACTTTTCAGTTTCCTTTTTCTAATTTACAATTAATCTATTTCTTGGATGATTTTGTATACAACACATTTTTGTATACAGATATATATTTTTTTACAGATACAGATTTTACAGATATATACAGATGTATATTTTTTGTATACACATTTTTTATTGCATTCAATAATGTTCTCCAAATCGTTAACATTTTTCACACAGTTGTTTAAGTAATTATTTAAAGTAGGCTTAACCGTAATTTGAGCTCTAATATTTTTTACTTTCCGCGGGCGGGGACGATAACATCCCCGGTCTTCTAACAGCAGGACCGTACATCAAATCGCATCCGGACCATTCTCCCGTAGTGTCTAGTATAAGTCTAAGTTACCATTATTAGGTTCAGCCAAGCAAGAAGAGAAAAAGTTTTTTTTTAACATTATAACGATATAACGACGATAACAAGATAACAATTTTGTGTCGATGGCTATGGTAAATACTTTTGTCAAAAGTAATTATATTTGCATGCGGCCACGGAATACGTGTTTCATGCCGCAGTTTGGCGACCTCTGTTTCAGTATATTATACGTCTTACTTAACTCATTCCAACAAACTTATTGCGAGACTTAACAAATCTATCATTAATTCGTTCAAAAACATAAGGAGGTTAAATATATTTGAGTAGTGTTTCCAAAGTTCTGGTAGTCGCTGTAATTGTGGTCTCATTGTAAAGCTGTGTACATTTTTTATCATATTTCGAAGCTTATATATTGCGCTATGTACAATCTTTAAAATACATAAAACCATAGCTCATATAATTACAGTTCTGAAGTATATTTTTCACAATCTCAATAATCACAAAAATCTATTTAGCATTAATTGTTCTCGTCAAAGAGCCAAATTCAAATTTTTAATAGAGCTATCATGCGACTCGCGGGCTGTAGCTTGCACATCATTTTACATCCTATCGGATCACAATA
Source organism: Anopheles minimus (assembly GCA_000349025.1). Taxonomy (NCBI): domain Eukaryota; kingdom Metazoa; phylum Arthropoda; class Insecta; order Diptera; family Culicidae; genus Anopheles; species Anopheles minimus. Next base: position 4,596,497 of record KB663622.1, on the reverse strand, counting down.
ATTTGTTATATATTTGAACACTTGAAACACAGAATTAATATAAAAACGTTTGAATAAAATCATTAATCCTCAGAAACCCACGGAACTAAAAAAATTTAAAAAAAGTCAAAACTTCAGAAGATCATTCGTGATTGGTCCTAAAAGAGATTGAAAACCGTTTCACACATGACAAACCGGGACCTAAACCCCATCCGAACCGCTCCCTCGTTATGCTAACCGCAAACAAAGTTATGCTACGCACTACATTGAATTATCACTTAATTAATTAAATATAAACAGAACTTTATGTTTTATGGCCCATTGAATTTGTTTGCTTCTCAACCATGGTTTCGATGTCATTTGTTTTCAAATTGTATAAGATGAAGAAGGAAATACCTAAAAAAAACAAAATTTACCTCAAATTTCCCACAAACAAAATGCACGCAAAAAATGTTGAAAGCTTCAAATTTTCATTACACTGTAAAGTTACATATTCGGCACAGAAAACTCTTATAAAATGCGCATTTCCGATTTATCTAGCTGTTACTTCATTGGACAGGGTACTTAAAAATCCTGTCACACCCCGAAAAAGATAAGGAAATATTAATTATCTAAGAAGAGAAACCTTGCACCGCATTCCTAAACTAACGCCGAATGCACAAATATGCGCAAATGTAAAAAAACATTAGGAAAAAAACATGCCAACATCAAATCATCTTCGTCGAATGCTACACAATCAAATCAATCGAGCATTTGCGCTACGTACGGCAACGGTTCCGTCCGCATACGCACCCAATCGCACCCCCCGGGCCAGGAGCCGGCAGCAGCAGGGCACGCCGCAAATTAACAATTCATGAAGAAAAAGCACAGTCATCTGTCGAACATAACCTCGTTAATCAATTCACGTCGTTCACGTCGACGCGCCGGGAGTGCAATTTTGTGCTGCGCTGCGAATGTTACTGACCTACGCCAATGCGAAACGTATTTTGATAGCCAGCGCAGATGTTTTGCAGCGATGGATGCTGCATGCGAAGATGCGAACGCCAAGGGTTTTTGCACCATTCCACGGCCTCATTGCCAAACAGTGCCACCATCACCACCACCACCAACATTACCATCATCATCATCATCACCGTCATCGACAACGTTTTCTTCGCGTGCATCTTCATCTTGCACTTGAGCAGCGGCAGCAACAGCGCGATCATCACCATTAGCACAATCTTGTCCATTCTTTGCCCCAGCTTTTCAGCTGATGCCAGACCGGGGTGGACACAAACAGATTCGGTTTACTTTAAGCATTCAGTTATGCTGGTCGCTTCGGGATGTTTGCAAAAATTAATACTAGACTCCGTGGAAACTGCCCACCCTCGCGGGTTGGGACAACGACCCACTGAGACAATGGTAGCCTTTCTCCACTGTGCACCACTGTTCACCATCGACAGCGACTTGTTTATGGTTCTTAGACGATTTGACCAAAGACGACAAGTGGCGGTTGCGACATAAAGTACGCATTCGGGGGCAGGCCGCACCAGCGCTGGATCCCACTGGGATCCATCAGCAGAAATAAATGAGTTCAGTGTGAGATTCCACGACCGAAACCAAATCGAACGAACCAAAACGGAACAAATTTGCAGGCACCGGCGCTGGGGCGATGGGTAACGATGTTCGCTTCTTGCAAGTACTACTGCAGGGAAAGCAAACAGAACAAACAAGTGGCGTAAGGAAAAGGAAATGGTTAAGCAGTAGCGCTGTGGCAGTACGGTGAGCCTCGTTGGGGAACCGTTATGTACCCATCTTACTAATGTTAACTAGCGTTTGTACCATAGACGAATGTTTAATATTTACAAAAAATTTCATAACTTTTTTTGCAAAACATGATCGCTTCCGCCAGAAAATTTCAAAACTCATCTACCACATTCTGACTGACACTGACCCGACTCAATAAAATTTAGATTAAGTCGTAATTTATTTTTATTACATCCGCGCACCAATGCCGCGTACTTGGAGGAGCGCTCCTGCATACCTTGGGTGTGCTGGGTTGTGTTTTATGAAAATTGATTGATCGTTTATTGCTTTCGGGGTTTCGTACGTCGTGGCCATCTTTCCCGGCTTTGGTATCGTTCCGACCGCTCACAGGACACTTCCGACGTCGATAAAGCGCCGAAGGAGCGCGCTGCAGCAACATGATTGATCTTTACTTTATTACAATATTTTTTTTTCGTTGGTACGTTCGTTTAGTTCGTTCCATTTTTCGTGCCATTTTAACCGGTCGGTTTAGTTTGCTGTCTCTCCCTTACTCTGTCCCTTTAGTCTATCGTTTCACTGTCTGTCAGGGCTATCGTCGATGTTTCTGTACGATATACATATTTCCCCCCATGCAACCGCTTCCGAAGTTCATTTTGTGCCATCTTCTTGGAGCCCACGGTACAACCAACTTCACACGCGCCCACAGATATCGTACCGAAAAAAGCAAGGAAAGCAAGAGAATACGGGCAAGATTGAAGAAGAACTCATCAAGCGAGCCCGGCGAAAGAACACGATGACATGAGATTGAAAAATATCGCCGCATCAACGAACCGGAGCACCGGAAGTCAATCGCAAAACCGGCTCCTAGCCGATGACTTCCAACTGTCGATGGCTTCTATCATGGTTCAGTTTCTTCGGCGAACAAATTACTCCTGATAAGCAAGCCCCGTCACTGCGTTCAGTTGACAACGTTTAATCATAATCTAAAGGGAGAGAGTTGCATCAGCCGGACGAAATGTGGAGTAATGGGCATATCCGAACATTACTGCAAGCTACAGTTGAGCTAAATTGAAGCTGGTCTGGGGCAGCATCATTAGGCAGTCACTGCTAAGTGGGGGGGGGGGGGTTATGACTTCCAAAACATTTTATACTCTTACGCTGACGTATGCAAGCAGAACTAAAGTTTAACGCAAAACAACAATTTAAGTACACAGTTTGTAACATGAATGTTTGATGCTGAATGTGTAAGTGTTACTTCCTGTCGGAGCCCCTGGTATTCAGTAAACATCTGACCCATCGACCAACTTCCTCCAAACTGGCTGAGCAGCAGAAGAAGCACAAGTTTTTCATTTAATTAACACATTCAGCTACGTGTACCACCCACTGGGAGTTTGCAGTTTGTATGTTTAGTAAGGTAATTTTACCAGTCTAACCATCCCATACCGTCCGCACAAACTAACTACATTTGAATAAGGTCCAAAGAACTGACCACTAACGTCACCTTCAATATGACCCATCGTCTTATTAGGTTTGCTGAACTTAAATGCCTTTTTCTTCCGAATCATACTACCAAATGTGTATTACACACAAAAAAAGCAAGCAAATAAAAACCATTCAAATGCAGACCGCCACCGGGAGGCAAGAGTCTTGTGCTCACTGACCTACCTCAAGGTCTCGTCGTCGGCTTTCGGCCATCGATCATGATAAATCATCTTTCTCGCGCGCGCGCGCTTGCCCCGGCTCCCGCAGAAAGAAGTTGTTATCTGACGCATGTTTGCGCACATACACGGAAGGGTGCAGCGCGTGTATGCGTGCGCTAAAAAAAACCCCGCTGCTTAAATGTGCGCGGAACGATGCAGCAAAACTTGAAAAAGTGCAATAAATGCGAAAAATTACACCAAACCGTTGTGATGCATTCTGAGTGTATGAGTGCGCGCGTTTTTTTTTATTATCTCCGTTGTAAGATGCAAAGCTGAGGGTTGGGGGTGAAGTGACAACGATTGACCAAACCATCATCATCATCATCATCATCATCGTTGAATATCGAGTTCTTTTCCTCATAAAAATACGCACACACACGAACACACACACGCGTGTGGTACTGTGTAAACAACGCAGTGATGCACCCTCTCCGGGCGGCAGCATGGCATGCAGTGGATTTGGTCAACGACCTGTCCGGTTTGGCTTGTGAGGGGTGGGGGGTTGGTTTTGTGGTTTGTCCATTAGGGGTGACTGCATTCGTTCTGGACAGTGGAGCTTGGAGGGAGGGGCGGCTTGATGATGATGCGACAAGACACCGATGACAAAGACGATGATGATGGCGATGACGAGGACGAAAATCGTTGTCCAAAGAACGAAACCCATCTCCACCAACGGGTTGCTACCCCTTCCTACTGCAGGCACCAAATTCCTCTTTCCCTTCACACACACACTCGTTTCGTTTGCACTTCTTCTCTTTCGTTTTTTATGTGCGAAATAGGAACGAAATGGACACGAAAGTCAACCTTAAAGGAAGAATATGCCAAAAGGAACGTGCGAAATCGGTGTGGAGAGACGGACGGAGGTGCGGAACGACAGCTTTGGTAAATGTCCATCCGTCAAGACTAAATACGGTTTCCATACCCGCCAAACCCACACCCTGCCCAACCCAAACCCCCGTCGTTGCAGTCGCATCGAATTGGTTCGAATCGGTTTGGCTGCGTTTTGAACTGTAACTGACCACGGTCAAGCCTTTGAACTGCACTTCACCACTTCGCCACTTCAGTCCATGGACAACGGCCACATCATCGGCGATACGCGGTGGCGTCCAAAGTATCGTACGGTTTCGAATGGCCACTCAAACGAACAAAAAAAGACACAGATGGAAGAAACAAACAAAAAAACGCAACCGCCAAATGGTCACACAGCAAATGGAATCGATTGCATGTCATGCTAGCCGCGCCCTTGCTTGGTGTTGTTTCACTGGTTTTGGACTTTAGTTGTTTTTTTTCTGGTTTTGTTTTGTTCTTTTTGGGGTAGGTCAGAACATATGCAAAGTGTGAACCGTGAAGTATAAATTCACTTTGTTTCTTTGCTTGTAGCGGACGGTGTGGCTCAAGGAGTGATCAGATAATTTTATTATACGAAGTGAATTGCTTCAAGTGTCGACAATTGTCTATGAATGGCAGTATGAAGTAGCTTAGGAATTATTATTTCAATATAAAGATATCGCTCTTGATGTCTTGCAAACGTTAATGCTTAACGAAGCAATAGAAGAACAAATTTTCCAATGTTACCATCCAATGCGGAAATGCACATTTCAATTTATGCAACCAAGCTTAAGCTCACAGTATCTCATATAGTATAACCCCATTCTGTGCCGCTGTGGCATGTGCATCACTTCCAGGACAAGATGGATACAGGGAAGGATTCAGAAGACAAGTATCTATAGTGATAGCAGCACCATTTCTAGGCCAACCACCATATCTCTATTCCTCGAAGAAGAACCTTTTATCGAATACCTTTTGGTTGCCGTTTCCTATCCCATCCAATAGTGGTTCCTTCCTCCCATCCTGTGAGAAAAATGACAAAATCGTACGAAACATGTTCGAATGGTTTCTAACGATTGCCTGCTTCAAATAGTTTGGTTTTCTAACGGGAACAAAAGTTATTTGAATCCGAAAGAAACTCTTTGAACTTTCTCCATGCTGGAACTGGTGCTTCACTACAAAATATCCGACCTAAATATCATCAACGAATACTTTAAATGTTAACTTAACATTTTTTGGACAAATTTTTCAAATTTTAGTGTTAATCCCATTGCTTACAGAAGTGTTTGGAATGAAAAATATTTAAAAATGATGGATAAAGAGCAGTTTTATTAAGTAAATTTGTAAAGTAAAGTAAAGTTTACCTACTAGTAGTTACAGTCTTATCTTCTTATTTGGCCTAACGACCTGCTCGGTCATGCCTGCCATTTCTGGCTTACGAGACTTATTAATACCACGTAGTTGGATAGTCAGTCCTCACTACGGGGGAACGGTCCGGATGGGATGTGAACCCCGGTCCTGCCGTTTACGACCGGCGCCGCTTATCTCCTCGGCCACCGGACCGCCCCCAAGTAGTAGTAGTTACAGTCGCTCCCATCTAAAATGGGACACCTTGAAATTTCCCCGACGCTCGGGCTTTATTACAGATAAATAGTAACAATTGTCGATAGTTTTATTTATCTGATTCCAAGATTCATTATTTTCCATAACGAATACGCTCCAAACGGAGTAAAAAACAGTGTATCTACCTTTGAAATACAATAAACCTTAAATTGAGTGAGGAGGATAGGAGGAGTTTTTAGTGCATTCGTTTATAAATATTCCATTTTCATAAAAAAGTCGCTAACATCTCTTAAATCTTGTGAAATAGATTATTGGAATTTTGAATTCCTTTATAATTTTACTAAACCAAACTATTTATGCTACTACCGAGGGGATGGTTGAAATCTCTGAGGTAGTGAAATCGGCGCTGCTCTCTCACACGACAGATCGGGACCAAAATCCCATCCGGACCGCTCCCCCGTAGCAGTGATTGACTATCCTGCTACGTGGTAAAATTAGTCTCATACGGCCTTGGCCGTCATAAAAAAAATAATGTAAACGCACGTAAAACCACAATATCGTAAAAAAAAATTGGACAGTCTGTGAAAAGAAACTTCATTTTGCGTAATTGAATATTTAAAAAAAAAATTATTCTAAATGTGAACTAAAACACATTAAAAACAAAGTGTCCCACTTTAAATGTGAACGTGAATTTCAAAGGTAGTTGAACTATTTTTTACGCATCCTTTAAGCTAAAAACTAGATCTTGGGCTCTTGACACTTAAACAATTGAGAATAGTTACTGTTTGTGACTAAAAAAGCTTCGAAATCGATCAAAATTCAAGGTGTCCCATTTTAGATGGGAGCGACTGTACTGGAATTTGGAATTTTTCCCAATTATTTATTCCATATCCTAAACGAGTGAAGTTTACAATATTCTTTACTAATTAAATTATTTCTCTCGTGCCGGTCTGCACTGGTAGCGTTTGTCAACGGTACCTTATGTGTTAATTTTCTGCATGATACCAGCGGCCTGATCTCATTTCGCACCGACCAACATTAGTCTCATTTTGCCTTTTCCATTCTCTATCTCTGCGCTTAGATTTTATTTCCCCTTCAACCCGGTCGTTCGTTCATCATTGCTGAAACTATAAGCATAATCCCGCAGCATTCCGAGTTCGTCCGAGATCTCCGACCGTCGACCCCCATCTCAGCTTTGGTGTCAACTTCAAAATAATCACGACGCACAGAGGACGGTGCGGCCCAAACAGCAAGTCGCAGAGTAGAGACGGTACGTAATCAGAAACTTTGGCTACGGTACGGGAAACGAGATCACGTGAGCGAGAAAGCTAGAGACAAAAGGTGATGGTAGAACATAAAACCCTTTTTTCCAAATGCTCCCATGCTTCCAGCATTGCAGATGACCATCGGATTGTAAGGGCTGTGGGAGTGGTTGGAGGGAGAGCAGTTTGGGAGCCGGTACTCCATCGAGAAATGCAAGAGTCAGAAACGTCAGATTCTTCAAATGTGCAGTACGCGAAAAAACAAACTGTCCAGCTGTGGGGATGAATAAGAAAAGAGATTGTGCCGGACGTAGTCGGAAGACGTATCAGATGAGTGCCACGAGTGGAGATTTGTCGAATCGCGACGTGCGAAGAGTGCGAGCGAAACGTACAGCGCAGATTGATGTCAATGTACAGCAATTATTCCCTTTGTACACACTTCATCCGACTGATCTCCTGGGAGACCGGTGGTCATATTCGTGCCAGGAGGGAACCGAATGGGAGAACACACATCGTAAAGCCGAGCCCCGATGGCGGGAAACGAACGAGCACCACGGAAGGATCGAAGGGAAACGGTTGCAAGAGCCTCATTGAAGTAAAGTAGTGCGTGCTGGGAGCCAAAATGGCTTACCCGAGAGCTGACAGGCGAAGGGGAAGATATTGGAGAAAAAAATCTTAATAAGTTTTAATGCGATATGTTAAATTGAAGCTCATGTGATTTATCTTACTTTTTGAATAAAAATAAAAAAAGGGATATTCAAAATACAACTACTTAGTTCATGATCAAGCTGAATCCTAGGTTTCGAATATCGGTGATCAGGGCTTTGATCCCACAATAATATATGCATCATATATTTCATAATGTGCTAATGTTTATGGACACGATCTCTTCATCAAAACCCAATAACCGTTCCCTTCTAAACGTGTGTTCAATGTTGCAGTTTGCCTGTTCTAGCTATTCTATAAAAGATCTACCAAGACGCTCTAGAAGATCCTCACGATCTCCCGAGCAGAAACGCGCATATGGTCAAAGGGAACGTCAATGGGCCCCGCACCGTCAACCGGCTGGTGCAAGATTCGAGAAGCTATCTATCAAGTTCACATGTTATAAATTATTTTATTACTTTTGAGTGAAAACTGATTCCAAGCCTTCGCCTTCCGACGGGCTCTCCGTTCACTCCCGATCCTTCTTCCGCTCGCTCTCGCAGACAGATGCTTCATCCGCGGTCAGATCTCGTCAATCACGCGAAAGCATCTGCGGCCTTCTCCGTTGCCGATTGTGCTTTTGTGTGCCGTTTCTTGCACCGCGGCCCAACCGTAGCCTTCGCCTGTCAGTTTTGCAGTTATTTTTGCCAAGATTTCCTGTTTTCGTTGATACCGACGCGTTGCTTACTATCTCTCTCTCTCTCTCTCTCTCTCTCTCTCTCCCTTCCTCTCTCTCTCTCATTCTTTCTCTTTTTCCCTTCTTTCCGTCCTTCGGAAGAGTCTTTCTCCACTTTATGCACACAAACTTCCCAACGGGTACCACCAGCAGGAGGAGTGTGGTAAAGTTTTTCGATGGATACAATAGAA
>KB663622.1:4534951-4587709 GCA_000349025.1 Anopheles minimus | reverse complement strand
GGGGGGGGGGGTTTATGCCTTCCCAGATGAAGAACGCACTAAAATGCAACAGCGGCAAGTATCACCGCCACCACCGTAGACACCATGTACCCCGCATCGTAACCATTTCGACCATGTGGACACCATGCATTCACACAAAATCCTGCTCAAATAGACCAGAGCTTCCCGGACGATGCTGATCATGACGCCGATTATTATTACTGCAGCATCCTTCAACGGTTCGGCCAAGCCGATGAGAAGATTCTTTTGCGAAGATACAGTGGGAGGATAGGGCAGTGTGTGTGTGTGTAAGCCCTTTTGAGTGGTTTCTTTTGCGCCATTTGCAATCTTTTATTTTCGGAATGGACAAATGCTGCCGCTGTAGACATGCCCGAGATGATGACGCATCTAATGCGCGGGTAAGGGGAAGAGCTAAAGAAATGTTAATGGAAAAATAACGGAATTGGCGGGACCGATTGTATCCCGGGTTGGTAAAATTGATTAATTAGTACCGTTGTGGGATGAAATTGTTGAAAGTGCGCGATTTTTTTTTTTTTTTTTTTGCTGTATAATTTCTGTTCAACACTTTTTGGTTTTTGTTGAGAATTATTATTCCCAATTACTTTCTGTTTAGTGATAATAAACGTAACAGTATGTATATTTCCTCATGTAAAAATTTTACTACAAAAATAATAGGAATTCACAATTAAATTGCCTACATCAAGTGATAATCAAGCCAAAAGCGAACAGAGATAATGAAGATTTTTGTTTTTCATTCTGTTTATGCTATTTATATTCCACGAGTTTACCAATGGAATCAGACCGTGCAACAAATGTTCACCAATACTATATAGATTTCATTCCGTAACCTTAACCTTCCCCAACATGCAGCCAAGAACGCGAATCAACGTATCTGCCAGCCGTCGTAAAATATCTCCACCGGGGATAACCTCCACCGCATCAGGTTCAGTCTCGAGCAAGGGCAATTCTCGCCAATTTTGCGGTTCAATCTTTAAAAAATAAACAACCAAATCGAAGAAAAAACAAGTTTTGCTGTTTCTCCTTCCACAGCATTGCTCCCCAAAACCCGGGGTGAAACCCGTCCCCCTCCAGCAAAGCAGCATTTCGCCAAATCCGACAGGACAGGACCAGTCGGGCAGAAAGAGGCTCAACAATAAAAGAAGCAACAACAAAAAAGTAACACCGCGAACGAAAATAAAACCGACAGTACGGGTCGAACACTCGAAACGCGCCGCTCGAAAACATGCGGCATCTGCACCAGCACTGCAATATGCAACGCAATGCAACAACGCATCACAAAACGGAATGCGAAACAAGGGGAGCGAACGGGACGAGAATGCACGAGCGAATAGGACCCCAAAAGAAAACGATATAAAGAACAGCAATAATAATAACAACAATAGCAATACTGCTGGATGCACTTACACACGCCCGCAAAAATGATGCACACCATCATCGGGGTGGGGGGGAGATCCTCCGGCCACAATCCGCCCCGATCCGATCCGATCGCCACAATCTGTTCGCCCAATCTGTGGGAATTGTGTGGTACACCGGGGGGTTGCTGCTGCCAGCCACAAAACACTTCGGTAGATCGGTACCGAACCGAACGAAGGGGAAAAAGGGGAGAAAGACGGAAGGAAGGAGCTAGATCTCGTACTAGAGTTTCGCGTTTTGAAATTGGTTTTAAATTACCCAACGCTAGTCTTATCGTACGGCGTTGATAGTACCAGTGCCAGAAACGGGAAGATCGACCGAGGGCCAACATGAAACAACAAAGCAAACAGACGAAACGAGATGTAGCGCAACGGAGTTGTAACGTAGGTATTACATTTGACCAAAAGTGAATTTAATACACGGTCGGCTGAGCATGCACAAAGTATCGGGAGGTGGGATGTTAAATTTTTAATCGAATCTTCTATTTTGGTCCGCTCTGAGTGTCTTACACTGTCTCATCCCCCAATCTGAGTGGTTTTAATAACTGAAATTCTGAAGGTTTTGGCATTTTAGAAACATTCTTTACGTAACTATCTCAAAACAATAATTTTGTATTCAAATGTGCCGTGAATGACGTTGTTAAATCTGTCAAAACCCAGCCATTCGGTAATTATTTGGTTGGAATGTACAAAGTATTAACCATAACCACATTGAGCCGGGTCATGGTCAGCAAGTGTGCAAATTACAGATAAAAAAAGTCTGATATTGTTTTTAGGATTGTATGGTTATTTTCAAATGTACGTCTAATACATTTCAAGTAGTCTGAAACATAACTACAAGTTTTGAAAAAACAACGTGGAAATTTTAAGCTGATAAATAGAACTGCTCCTCTAAGAACATTCCAATAATCTATTTCACAAATGGTGGAGTTAGAGATTTTTTTTTTCAATTCAATGTAATATTCATAAACTAGTACATTGATTACTAATCACTATTTCAGACTATAGTTTATAAACGTATATTCAATAATATAATTCAATTTATACATGTTCTCAGAACCGATATTCTATACGATCAGTTATTGGTAATCATTGATGAGGAACGTATAATTATCGTTAGATTGTACATGTGCTTTGATTGAACCCTATTTTTTCCAAGATGTTTAATAAAGTTAAGCCAAGGGTATGCTATATACCGCGTCCCCAAGTCTCCTGATCAGTGAAAGGAAAGTTCTTCGAATCTTAATACTAAAGTTATCAACAATTGTTACTATTTATCTGTCTGTTTTATTTATCTTGAAAGCCCGCCGAGCCGGATTAGGTTTCAAGGTGTCCCATTTTAGATGGGACTGACTGTATGATTAGTTATATTTTGTTTTCCTGTGATATCTGCTTTAAATTTGTGGTCTATTATTAAGGTTTTGTTGCAACATTTCGTGTAGTTTGAGCTGTATGCTCTGTTTTTCATAATAAGTTTTGATTTAATGTCTCTCTGAAGGTAGTAGAACACCAAAGACATGATAACCTGACTGTCCCCAATGCACCACACCAATCATGCTTTGTAGCATTATAATTTCATTCATTGATGTAACTATTGATATATATCTCATCCCGCTAATAAACATCTCTCTTTTTGGAGATATTGTGAAGTACGCACGATGATACAGTACGGTAACTCTGAAAGGGTAGTGAGTACAATGCGTCGGCCTTTTACATACCAAGACCGTTCCCTTCGTAGCATGGACTGAGTAACCGACTAAGACTGGTGTTATAATAACACTGGGCTTAGTTAATTATGAAGGACACATAGCAAGTAATTTCGCCTACAAGCAGAAATTTAGTACTATTTTTCGAATCTAAAAAAAATATATTTATTTTTCTACAAAATTTAATATGAAATAGGAGCGGCCCGGTGGTTTTGTGGCATCGGCGCTGCTCTCTCACACGACCGGGACCAAAATACCATCCGGACTGCTCCCCCGTAGCAGTGATTGACTATCCTGCTACGTGGTAAACTAAGTCTAATACGGCCAGGCCGTCATACAATAACAAAAACAAAATGAAATAGAAAATACTTTACTCCCGCTCTAAAAAGTGCAATTAAATTTGTATATAGACTCAATAACAACAGATAAGTTCAATCATTGACAAAAACACAATCGTTCAATCTTGTTTGTTTAGTTTGATCGTTGTCTAGTGTAGCTTTTTTTTCAAAAACATAAATAACTCATTTGTAATTTATGTATTTATTTCTCTCCACCCATTACTCCGTTTGTATGTTGTTAATAACTTCTGGCATCCGATTGTAACTGACGATTCAAACTTTGCACCAAAAAGACGTCTGTCGACAAAACAACATAACTTAGAATATAGATATAACAAACAAGGATGGGAACGAATATTCAAAGGAAGCAACTTACCGAACGAACCTCACCGAACGGAACTGAACGGACAGAACCTGATTCCATCAAATTACGTGATAGTATTTCGTAACAATTAAAATAGCACGAACGCAAAACCAGAACTGCTCGTATGTACCGCACACTGCAGTCAGCTTTTCACTGCTCGGGAAAACGCTGCAATACGGCCACCACATCAAGGGGTGGCTCAGTTGGCACAGTGGTTATGGGAAGATTGGGAATTAAAATACAAGAAGCGTAGCCTCCGGTTCCAGGACGGGCGTACATCGGGCGTAAGTGTATTGTATTGCCGCAAACGAAACCGCGCCACGCTGAACACTTAGTTGAGCGTCGTCGAAGATGGGGTGCGCAACAACAACAGCAGTAGCAGTAGCAAGTAGCAGAAAAAACTGCTCACCATTTACGTTCAATCGGAAAACGCGATGGGGAGCAGAAACGAACGAAAAAAATGGATATAACTACACAAACCAAACCAAAAAAAAACACCCCACGTCCACTAGTGCACGAACCAAAAAGATGACAGCGGAGAAAATGACTTAAAAAAATAACACAAGACAGTGAAGGCAATGGAGCTGGTTGATAGAGGGCAAGAGGAAAATACTAAACCGAACTGTTGCCAGCCGGCCAAGGGCTAGGAATCCATTATATAAAATTACACCAGTTTTAAACAGTAACTTCAGGACATAAGGCAGATACGTCTGCAAAGCTTTCGTAGACTAAAAAAAACCGGTACCACGCGTACCGTTTGCACAAATAACAACGAAACGATGAAGCTGACGAAAAAAAAACCAAACAAACTACTCAAATGAAATAGCGGAAAAAGAGTCAATCTCAAAGGAAAGAAAGGGGAGACTGGAAAAAAATGTGCCTCGGGCGATCGATAGAAGAAGCTTGATAAAAATGTTAAAAACTAGAAAAATTGCTGAATCAACTTAAAGTGCGAATAACTTAAGATACCTCCGATAAACGGAACGTGGAGCGAGTTTTAATTCAACGCACATGCATTTATAGCAAAACAAAAAATATATACAGCACCAAAGAAAATAGGAACTTAAAGTAAAATTGTTTCAAACATAGGTGGTTGATAACGTTTCTTTTTTTCTCCTCATTTATGATTATTATTATTATTTTGTAGTTGTATAGTTGTTTCAGTTGCTACTCACATTATCGAGCTTTCCCATCCACTCGATCCGTTGGCCGTACTGACGACACAGCTTGGCAAACTTTTATCAAATCCTACCGGTAATGATGGTGATTCGGTACGGTGCTACTAGAATTGCAACCCCACCGGCAGAACGATGTGGTGCTCGCAGAACAACAACGCAGTAACAAAAAATGTCCACAGATGATCGCAGCTACCCCGTTTTCGCGCGATCGTATTGCGTACACAGCTAATGGAAAACCCCATGGTAAAAGGTAAAATGAAAATAACAAATCAAAAAGCCAACAAGAACAAGTGGAAGCGATAGAGCGAGAAAGAATAATAAACGCAACAAACAACAAAGGGCGTATCAAATGATGATTGACGGTTGCTCGCGCTGCTGTAATTTCGATTCCAAAATGCTACCACACAGCCCATCGTTCGCGTTCAAACTAATGCAGGTCGTTAAGCGTTGTTTTCCAACGTTTTTCCAATGTTCTGACCGGTATTGCTTGTTGCTTTGTTGCCGTTCCATCCTAACACCTGCAAAATAATGGTGGATTGATAACAGTACCATTACCGCCATCTTAGAACGAAATCAACCGAAAAGAGCGCACTGCTCTGGCGCAGCCAAAAGGTGATCGGTAGCAACCAAACAAAACAAAAAAGGGCTAAAGCCTAGCAAAAGCTTATGCCTCGCAGGGTTTTGGTTTTTCTTTTCTTTTCCCGTTCGGCCATTCGCGAGTGTTTTATTTTGTTTCCAGTTTCTCTCTACTTCGCTTTAGTTGTCCGAATACTTCCCACATGTTCCTATGCAGTGATGATATTGTTTAATCCGTGATACTTCATTTTTATTTGGTTAATATTTCATATTGGCTACTAATATTTCTAACTGTCTGTTCTGCTTTCTTCTTAATTTCGGTTAAGTTTTCTATACAAATCAGTAATAATTGTTGAAATGCTACCTCACGTTTGCAGTGGAATGATTTATTGCAACAAGTTCGATGTATTAAATATAGATTTCACGACTATTACGATTACATATGATTTATTCACTAGAAATGTATGATTCAATAAGATTGACTGTAGTACAGTTTCTTTTTCTAGTCTACATCCGGTGTCATTTCAACCAGTTGCTTTTGATTATGCGTTCGAAAATATTTGTGCTCACGTGAGATTCGTTCATAATTATAGTTTTCTTTACTCGGTGGTGTTTAATCTCAAGTGCCAATGGCAAGCAGAGTTGGTATTGAATAAAAAACATGCACACACACTCCATACGATCAATGCAAAAACCAATGGCTCGCCTCTCCGATAGCATCCGCCATTCAGGCTAAGCACATTTCCTGTGCGTTTTGCCAAAGCCTTAATTTAAGCAATCAATTGCCAACGGTTGCAGGAAATTTATTCGTCATGATTCGCCACTGCCAGCTTGTGCGGTGCAAGCAACCGAGAGCAAAGAAAAAAAGCATTCATTACTCAAGATACAGCGCGAATTCTCAAAACGAACCGAAGCGGTGCAACCATTGAGGCAAACATTGGCAGCGAAAAAAAAGCTTTAAAAAAAGCAACAAAACAAAATCAGCACCGCAGCATACACCTTGCTCCAATGCTGGCAGCCAAACCTGCGCCGCAGCATCCGATCGGGGTGAATGAAGAGCACGGCGTTAAGTGCAGGCGAAGATATAGCTGCAAAAAGGTCCCACCGACGTCTACGGCAAACGGACCTTGCGACGATGACAACAGTGCTCCCGGCCACGGCTGGGCTAAACTGACCTACACCAGTCGGGGCCCAATCGCTATCGAATTGCGGTAGGCTGCTCGACAGGAAACGATCCAACTGTGCGCAAGGCAATGAACGGAAGCTGAAAAAGCGGCAATTTTCGTGCCCTTTTTCTTCGTGCCTCCACTCAGTTCGCGTTCGTGCCATCTTCCGGCCCTTCGTTGCTTTACAAGAATTTCCGCTTCTGGTCAACACGTTCGAAAGTAGTGAAACGATGAAAAACAAAAAACGCACTCTTCTCACTAACATTGAAGATCCTACAAAACGTGTGATTAACTCTATCGTGTGATGTTTTGTGAAACATTTTAATAACACAACTTTACTGTTCAGGAACGTTGCGCATAATATAAATAGTTTATGGACAAATTAGTACGATTCAGCCGCGAAAAATCCATTAGGCAATTTCAAAATTATCGATATTCTTAATGGTGTCCAGGTTAACTTGAAGATAGCAGGTATTCTGTGGTTCACATTACAATGAAAATAAATTTGAAGCATTTTGTTGAGTACTTTAGCGCAATGATCGTAGTTCCAGCAAGAAGACGCATCTAAAAGCAATTTCTTGTAAGATGTCGTTTGTCGCTCCATCTTTCCACTGAAAGAACAACTTCAATTCATTGCTATATGATTTTGTCTTTCTTTTTTACTTTCAATTAAAAGCTTTCCATGTCGATCCTTTTTATTGTTGTATCGTAATGTGTGTATTGAAGCTGTATAGTTTTGGTTCGTACGAATAGACAAAATAATTCAGCAAACCGGAATGGAGTATCTTGAACGAGCAGTGTAAATTTACTGTTAAAACTAAAGAGCTAAAAATTCAAAAGAGCATTCCACATTTACGTATCGCGGGATCGACCAAAAGAGTAATTAATCAATTCATACCGCATTTTATTTCATTCTTTTATCTAAGCTTAACATCGGATTACAAAACACCCGACACATTTCCGATCGGAATGGAACATTTAAAAAAATCCTTATTCAAATGTCACCTCATGCTTAGGCCACAAACAGGCCGCTTCCGTTCAATACATCGAAGTGTTGGAAGCCAAAAAATACATCCGTGCTACCAATTAAACGAGTCTCCTACGAGTGCATATGCATGCACACCTGTTGCAATGTGTGCCGTTAGCACGCGGAACGTATTTTTCATTATGTGCCTATTAAAAGGTTTCAAGCACATGCTTATGCGAACATGTAGCCGCAACCGCCGCTACCGGCAATCTCGGTAACTGCCGGATTATCGTGTCACGGTGACGGTAAAGAATGCCACCTTCAAGGACTTGTCCGATGCCCAAGGAGCTGCGCTGGCCTAATTCTAGTGTGCACTAATGATCGTTTGCACCAGCACCACTAGGGAGGCGTGCTACGGTTGAAATTCAATCGAAGTGATGTCGATTTTTTGCATCAACTAAACTGTGTCATAAAACTTCCCAACCAATTCCACTTGGTTGGGCGGCTGAAACCTCCTGCCAGCGGAGCTGAGCAGCAATTTGGATTTGCTTAGTTTTTATTTCGGTTCACTTCATTAGAAGCTCAACAACCAGAACCGATTCGATAAACAAATTTCAGTGAACGATGGGTGCTTGCGGAGGGTTAGCTTTCTTCAGCAAAACAAATCTCAAATTGAACGTTGTTTCTTTTAAAATGCAAATAAAACCTTAATTTCACCAGGAAATTTTAAAGCAACAAAACCAAGTAAATTGATTAATTGGCAATTGATTAATGACCATTTTATACACTAATTAGTAATAATATTTTTGAATAAAATTTCGCTGATGCAAGGAAAAAAATTGCTTTTCTGTAACAAACCATTGTAAATCCAGCATAAATGCTCCAAACACTATAGTTGATCTTCAAGATCTTAATAAAATGGCAACGAAACACTTGACGGATGCAAAAAAAACAAGGTCGTTCTTCATTGAACTCTTCAGTGGACTGAGTTCGCCATTCGCAAATTTGAATTTATTGCTAAAATTATAATTTAAGATACAGGCCAGAATCGAAGAAGATTGCAAAATGCATTTGTGGCAGACAAACTGTAACAATTGAAGAAAAAAAACTGTGCAGAAAATCTGATGATCGTTTGTGCAGGTTAAAGTTTCTTTCGATAATGTGTGATCCTTATAAAATATCACCGGTCAAATCATCGGACTCGACTTGACTTCACCAGTCATTTACTCCAGTCAATGATCAGCATGAACCTGACGAACTGAAATGTTTGTACATAGAAGTCCGAAATGCATAATTACAGACCCAGCAACCCAAGAAAGATCCAAAATTATTT
Organism: Anopheles minimus; assembly: GCA_000349025.1. Classification (NCBI taxonomy): domain Eukaryota; kingdom Metazoa; phylum Arthropoda; class Insecta; order Diptera; family Culicidae; genus Anopheles; species Anopheles minimus. Next base: position 4,578,648 of record KB663622.1, on the reverse strand, counting down.
ATATCTATGTTTCGTAGTATATAGATATATTTGGAAGCAAATTTCCAGATAGAAGATTACTGGGTAGACGATTGTAACTCTCTTCTTCACTTATGACTTCCGAATTTTGTGGAGCTGACCTGGCTTTAAGAGCAGTGGAAGACGAAGCCTCATCGTAATTAAAATCGAAACCTCCACCAGTATCTACCACATAGACCACACCAGAACTGACACAGAGGAGCAGATATCAATAATCTTCAGAACTCCGAAGATTGATATGCATGCATATGCAGCATTCCTTCACCCTTTGTTAAAGAGTATCTTAACATCCACGATACCTTCAACAGCAAAATCAGAACTGAAAAAGGTGGTTGAGGTTAAGCGACTTTTAGGACCCTTCAGCCTTTGGAGCCTTGTAAACCTTTGGCTTGTGAAAACCGTCTACCACCACTGCTTGAGTAGCCCTCTATAAAAGCGGACTGAACCTCAGTTCGCTATAAAATAATCAAACAAAAATCTACATTCAAGGTTCCTTGTTCCAAACCGCCTCTCTACTACCACATTCCCACGATTTCCTACCAGAATCTTTATTTCTAGATTGGACGTAACAGTGAAACTATAATTTTCATTTTACTTAAGACCTCCAACAGGCTTTTGCCATCATTTTGAAAATTCAGGTATTGACAATAATCAAATACTTTCAATGCGATAAATAATATTAGACAAAACGAAATTCATTGGAACGGCTAGAAACCAAATAGTATATGCAAGAGGGAGTGAGATGAACATTTCTCGCGTTCACGATAGTTGAATATGATATACACCTGCGTGTGAAGAATAGACCGCAATAGTTTAGGTTGATGGAGAAACAATTTTTGTAGCGATTTGGCGAACTTTGGCGAAACAATTGAAGGTTCAATATACGGATTTCTATTAGGCCGATAGTTTCAAATCAACCAACGATGTTTTTGAATTACCTTTTGCAACAACGTAATTTGACAGCATTTGCGCAACCTGTCAAAATGACGTCAACAAGGTTCAACAAACAACCGCACGAAGCGCTGCTGCAGGCGTCTTCGGCACCCCGGTATACATCTCATTCAAGAAAACATCGGTCTCCGCATTTCAGCAAGCTGTGTGTATTACCATCCTTAGTGAAAACCCACTAGGAACGTAAATAAACTAATAGACTGTTGATTTGCTAAAAGCGTGTAGCCACTGTAGTGGAACGAGCAACTTGACGGCAGTGAAATTGGTCCACAAATTTGTAACCCAATAAAGCCCACACACTACCATGTGAGTTATCAGTTCAGAAGCGTGTGCTTGGTAAAATATTGCGTGTGCCTATACCTAATTTGTCTATTACAGCACCTTACATCAGCACCGACAAATACGGCAGGATGACTAGAAATCCCACAAAAGCAGAACTGAAGGCAGAAATCAGCAGTAAGTTGCTAACCACTTGCAACTATTCACCAATGTTTTTTGGACGACTTTTATTCACACAATGTTTATTCCACAGAAATTCTGAAGGATGCTAACCTGGAGGAAACAGCGGCTAAAAAAGTGCGCCTGCAGCTGGAGCAAAACTTGAAGTGCGATCTGTCGAACCGCAAGAAGGAAGTGGACGATCTAGTGATGGACTACGTAAATTCACAAGCTTCGGACTCCGATGAAGAGGAAGAGGAAGACGAGGAGGACGACGACTATGCAGGTAATGGCAAGGGCAAAAGCAGTCGTAAAGCAAAGGGCAACAGCGACTATGAGGAGGAGGAAGATGACGAGGATTTCTCCGAGGAGGAAAAACCGAAGGCTCGTAAAAGCGGAGGAAAGCGTGGCACACCGGCAAAACGGGGTCCAGCAAAAAAGAAGAAACGCACATCCGACAGCGAGGATGAGTCCGGTGACGATGACGACGAGGAACAGGGTAGCGATGATGACTACAAGCCTCAGGGTGCCGCCAAAGGTGGCAAGGGAGGTAAGAAGAAAAAGAACAATTCGGATTCAGATTCGGACGAAGAGTGGAAACGAGCGAAACCAGCGGCTAAAGCCAAGAAAGCGGGTGGTGCCAAAAAATCGAGTGGATACACCAGGCCGTACACACTGTCAGCGGATCTGGCTGCAATATGCGGTGCAGAATCGTTACCCCGGCATGAGGTGGTAAAGAAAATTTGGGCCATCATTAAGGAGCGTAATCTATACGATCCGAAAAACAGACAGTACGCCATTTGCGATGCGGATCTGCAGAAGGTGATCGGCGTAAAGCGGTTCCGTACCTTTGGAATGCTTAAATACCTCAAGCCCCATTTCAAGGATTAGATTTATACTGATTGGGACTCTGGTGGAATAATGCCTAATTTTAGTATGGTTTCTGCAGCGTGAAAAGCACTGAGAAGTTTACATTTTTCCATAACCAATATTTTAAGCTAGATGATTACTCGCAAATCGCTGCTATTACCTACGCCGACACACAAACCGTCGTTTGCAATAGTGGAGCTAAAGATACATAATTTTCGAATCTGTATGTTTTGTGGGGTGGGATATCGCCGATCCCAGGGTGTAATGTACACCGCTTAATAACACGTCCTTCACAAGTTTAAATTTTGACTAGTCTATATCGTTCCGTTTGCAGAGTTCATTCGTTTATGAATGGATAAATCTGTAACACTGTAACGAATCAATAACAAGTAATTAAAAGCGGTTTTTGGCTGACCAGAATAAAAAAAAATCTAAATCAAGAAACAGATGCCGCGCAGTTAGCGTGAGGACGGACAAAACCGAAAACCGCAAGACTCAAATTTAGAGGAAGAATATAGTGCCCGATATTCGCTCAACAGGGGTGACTACTCAAAACGGCCCCAACACCGGAAACACGATTGTACAGCTTAATCGATATAAGCTCATTGCAATACCAGTAAATAATGTTGTTCCGGATTGCAATTCATCGCTAAAATCTGACATCTGACTAGCTAACGTGCGAATAGTAAGTAGTATTATAATACATTCTTTTCCCTGCCCTGTAAAAATGGTACGTGTTCTATAAGATTATTCACAAAAATACTCTGCCGTACAAGTAGCAGTTATTCTCGCCGGACATAAAACTATTACGACTGGACAGTTTAACAATTAGGTAGGGCACGAACTTTTGCATTTCTCTAGCCAATAGTGTAAGTGGGACAAGATTGAAAATTTTAAGAAAAACAGATTCAATATTACTAAAACCCCCTTCCCTCCCCGTTTCGAGCAAGAACTGGAATATGTTTGCAAAACTGTAACGATCTTTTATCCCATTCTTTTATGTCTATTTAATTTAAAAAAACATTTTCCACATACATATGTGTCAGCAAAACGAAACAGATTTGGTAGCATGTGTACTATGTCGACATGCTACCAATGTGTATTAGAACGCGCGAAATACAGTATATGTACGATAAGTCAATGTGTAATGTTTAAATAAAAAAATTATTTGGAAAATTGTTTCAACTTGGAATGACCACAAAACACAATTTGCTAACATTTTGTTCAGTTGGTGGTCGGATCACACGTGCAATACGTACCTTTTGGGTGATAAACTCACAAGGAAATTGCTTTTTTTTTAATACACAAAAGTGAATAGACGTTCCTTTGGGGATAAATTTAATAAACAAAACGTACACTTACATATAAAAATAGGGCTGAAACTTCTTTCGAAATGCTGATCATGATATCACATGGCACTGACATTAGTTGACTCCACAGGAGGAAAACACAAGTGGCACGTTACCGACTACCCAATTGCATCGAAGGCTGAAACGAAAATAGTTACCACATTATACTCTAACTTTACATACACATTATAACAAAAATGTTGTACTTATCATTCCAGCTTACCTTTTTCTGAAACCCAAACATGGACAACCGAGTTTGCGTCAAGCCGGCACTATTATCCGCCTTGGGTGGAGGTTTTCTATTGACAGACAATCCTGGCCGTTTGCATGACGAACTAGCCTTAGCTTTAGTGGATGTAGACGCGGGCAGTGCAGATATATGTTCTTCAGTCTTTTGTTTCGCGTTCCTCATTACATCGCACACTTTCTCAATCTCGTGGACCTTTGTTTGTGGCTGTCCCGTATTGTCCCCTTCGTTACTATCATCGTCGAGCACGATTGCAAGCTCTTCCACGGTCTCTGAATTAGCTTGCATTTGAGACATCCTTTTCGTTACCTGCCGTTCAAACAATGCCAAACGAACGGTGCGTGGTTTTGGTTCAGACCATCTCTGGTCAGTCAGATTTACTACCACATCGTCATTTTCCTTTTGCGAAGAGCTTAATCCTGTATCTTCCTCCGGTGAAATTGCATCATCGTCCGGTGTTTTACTGTCACTACTCAATGCTATACCACTTCCGGACGGAGTTTCGGAGCTATCGGCTTCGGGTGACGATGCGTACCGGTTACGTTTTTCCGGCGTACGATCACCGCGGTTTTGAAGACGTGCTCCCGGTGAGTTGAGATACAGTACAGTTGCTTTAAAAGCTTGGGCGTCTCGCTTACTTTTGATTTCCTTCACAATGGCAGTGGGAGACACCAGCGTATCCCCGGCAGTTGATTCATTTTTCTTGGGGCTACTAATGGGACCGCTCAGAACTTGGGCGCTATCTGCTTGGCTGCAGAAAAAACGGCTTATCACCTTCGGTCCATCAGCAACTGCGGATACGCTTTTGGCTGACTTCAAACCACCCAATCGGCTTACAGCGGCTGCCAGCTTATTGCGTTGCTGAGAATAATCTATCCGCTTCACCGGGCTTATATTGTGCAACAGTGATCGGTTTGCCGCCGTTATCTTCGTGGGTGAAGGTGAAACCGAATGAGCGTCTCTTCCGACTGCATGGGAGCTGGGAGAAACAGCGAAAGGATTACGTTTGCGTTTCGGTGTTGCTGGTTGATCCAGCTGCCCTAGCACATCCAAAGCTTCCAAGTCTTTGTACTCGATTGTTACTTTCGATGCTGTAGACGATACAGTCGACTGGAGGTGGCAGATTCGCTTCGAGACAGGTTCATCTTTCTCAATACCGTAGCCATGCAAGACATCGGCGATCGTTTCCTTGCACTCTTGATCTGCTTGATCGCGGTCAAATTGTGACCGTTTCACAAATGCGCACAATGACAATGTTTTCAGTGGTTGTGTTTGAAATTTAGCCACCTTCTGTGACTGGAAATCCTTCCTCCAGATGCTGAGATGAAGCATTTTTTTAGCGATTGCAGAAAGTTCCCCTTTTTCCGCCGAGTCCGGATGCCAATCGTCCATCTTGCGCAGTGAAAAGGGATCCAAGTTTCCAACCGCTAACTCAAATGCCGTTTTTTCATCCATAAATTTGCCTGCATTGCAGCAGTACTGCTCTGCGGTGGCTTCCTCGTCCGGATCTGTCAGTCGCGTTTGTCTCCGTAGTACGGGATCATACACTACCATGTGCCGGAAGGTAGCATCTGCCTTCAGGAATTCGTCCTTGTATTCCTCCGTCACGGACAGTTGTCTCATGTTAAGGTACGCCGGTATTTTTGCCAACGCTCGCCTTATGTCGGGATCCTCGGTTTTCAGCACGAACTTGCATGCCTTTGCCAACCCGATACCGGGCAAGGAATCCAAATAATCACACCCGGACAGGATGCACATGTATCGAAACTTTTCAAACTTATAGCGATCCTCGCGGCAACCCATCGCCAGGTGCAGTTTGTTCGCCTCCACCAACCGCCCGTTCCCAGTCAAGTCCAACTTGAACAGGATTCTATTACAGCCAAACAGCACCAGATCCGAATCCTCCGTGATGACGTACTGCGCGATGTCGGTTCGGTTAAGGTATGCCAGCTGGGCGTCCGCTTCGTATGGTGCTACGATACAATCTACCCCTCGTTTGCGGCATTCCCGTATCAGCTGCAATGCCATGTCGTGTGTGATATCAACACACCGTCTCAGGAAGCTGCGCGCTTCTTCGACGCGACCCTGGCGCAGCAATTCAGCACCGCGCTTGCGAGCATTGTCTCTGCTTTCGCGTCGCTTCGCCTCGGTGGCAGCTTTGGCTGGTAGATGCTGACCGTCGAACACGAGAATCGGTTTGATGTTGTGCGATAGCAGTAGCTGAACATACTTCAGGCAGTATTGGATGTGCATATCGGTAGAGTCGCCTCGGGCTAACCTTTCTGCGCAAGCGAAAGCACCCCGATGCAACCAGCAGTAAGTATCTATTGCCACACATTTGCCTCGCAGATCACGCAAATGGCAAGCACTGCTCGCCTTCTCCAGGAATGGTAGTAGACCCGTAATACCCATTTCTTCACCTTTTTGCACGGCCAATTATTTGCTGGTGTTCAATCTCATGGACTATTTTCTATTCTATCAAACAGATCACTTTCTCCAATCGCTGCATACCTACGGTTTGTATTGTTTACGTGCTGTCAGCGTATTCCCGCCAATGCACCTTTAGTTGACGTTTCGGTCATTTTGTGTGACAGTTCATATGCGATGTTTCAATGACCAAATTTAAACATCGCGCGTTGAGATTTTTTACTTAACTTTTAGTCGATCTTTCTTTTGCCGTTATCGTCATCCTTTATCATGGCTCTCGTATGATCTGAGCCAATACTATATTAGTTTGTTTGAAGCGGCACCTTCGATCGAAGTAGACAAGTTCGAGGTGAACCATATAGGACAGGGTTGTCAAACATTTGAAAGCAGTTTTTGGAGTAGTCTGCTTCTCCAGAGTTGGACTGGAGTCTGTTTTTTGTTCGTAATATACATTCAGCATTCTTTTTTTTAACTTTTTCTCTCCAAAGATACACTTTTCCTACCATACTTACGATACGTTATTATTATCGATTATCATCCAACTACAAATCACGATTGAATTGCTCGCAATCAAATTTCAAGATGCACTTTATTTACTGAACAAATAATGTTCACTTGGATAAGTATAGTATATCCACGAGGTGCACCTAAATAACCCTCCCGAAGCGAGAGGATCAATAGAATAAAACGTTAACCATTGCATGCAGAAAAACCAGACGTAAGTATCTGCTGTTGCCTCAAAATAGAGGGACTACTTCATTTTGGAGTTGGTAAGATAGTATTGCTTTCCGTTTACAAATTTTTGGACAGTTTGTCCGCAAGCTGTGCCAACGTTCGTCGGCTTCTCTTGGTTTTCTTGCGATTCCCGCTCACGGTTCGATTACTCACACGCTTTACGCCGTTTTTATGGCGCTCCTGCAAACTCTGCCCCATTGCAATGCAATCATCTTCCGTTGGTTCGATAATGTTTATCTTTGGCACAGTGGCACGCATCTTCGACCAGTACCGATTCTGCTCTTCGTTTACGCGCTGTACCACGTCCTCTTCCTCCTGGTCGCTGGAATCAGATCGAAGCAAGGCTACCGGCTTTTTGGTGAGCTTTTCTTGCGGCACTTCGTGCGGCACAGTCGCCTGGAGCAAACGATTGTTTTGTTTCAAATCGGAACGATAATCCTTACGATATTTGGCAGCCGGATCAAGCATCGCCGTATCGTCATCGCCAACACCACCGTTGCTCTGCGCCCGTTTTAGTTTGTTCTTCTTCTTTTTGTCCTTTTTCTTTATCGTTACTGAACAGTGATCCAGTTTGCGAATTTTCTCACTCAACAGATCAAGCTCATCATCCAGGCAAAGAGCCTTTGCTTTACCGGATTTTCGTTTCGATTTCGTTTCCTGCACTTCCGGCTCGTTCTCTTCCACGCCGTTTTCTTCCGGTAGTTCGGCAAACATGCTCTTCATTCCTTGCGCTAGATCTTGATCCGTTTTTTGATGCACTTGCTTTTTCTTTTTGTTCTTCGCTACCACATAATCGGCATGATGTACCATATCCTTCACTCCGTCATCTACATCCACCGAACAGTGCTCAACCCATCGCTGTTCGTTTCGTTTCTGTTTTTTCGACTTTTTGCGCCCATTTTTAGATAGCTGTACCTTCCAGTCGGTAGATTTTATCACATCTTCGAACGATTTGCTCTCCAGCTGCTGCAGTAGCTTATTGTTCTGTTCATCGATCCGTGCCAACTTACCCGTTAAGCCCAAACCATGACGGGCGCCTCTGTACGAACAAAAAGTGGATTAATATAGGTCACGGTTCACCATATTAGCATCGCTAGCTTACTTGTGGGCCGTGCGACCACCACACGCAGCAAACAACTCCTCGTCCGTGAGAGTTTTTATCGGATTGAATTCGATATCCTCGGTACGGACGTGTTCGGGCACATCTTCCTCACGACTCGTACCACCTAGTAAGGTGGATGCTTTGAGGAACGTGTTCCCATAGCTCGAGCTACTCTGATTCTGGTTCATACGCTTCAATTTGTTAACAGAATAACTTTTGGTGGTAATCTCAACTGCATCCGTATCCAGCTGCTGCAGAGTGACCGCGCCATTTTTGTTTTTACCCCCGGACTGTACCGCTATATTGCTAGACGCCTCATTGTAAACCCGTTCCCACCAATTGTTAGTTGCGTCGTTCACTTGATTTGCACCGATTCCGCTTGTGTTTTTCTTGATACTGACTTTGATAGGAGCTGCCATACCATCCATGTTTTTACCAAGCCCATCACCTGAAAGAGAACCCCTGATTGAAATACGAACGGGATGGCAATTTGGTAAAGCAATCACTTTAATACTTTACCATCTTTCCAGCCATATTTTTGTAAAATGTTCCTGGCAAAATCCATATTGGAACAAAGAAACACGTTGCTCGGTTTGTTGTTTATATATTTGTGTCACCGAATGACAGCAAACAATTGACAGTGCACTGCAGAAAAAATCATCACTTCGGAAACAGTACGATCTTTGACTATGATCTTTTTTCGGCAGCCATTTTACTCGCTATTTTTGACAGAACGATGAACCACTTGTCAAATGGTTTAACAAAACTGAGTTCAAAGAAACTTTTTTTTAAAAAGGAACTGTGCACCTGGATGCTGGATATAAATGGATATTTATACGTATATAATGACTTCTCCCACATGGCAGATGTAATGGGACGGGATGACTGTCAATGCTTCAAGAATAAAGTTACAGATTAAAAAAATACCATCATATAAATTGAACTTTATCCGTCCATGCGTAGAATACAGCACGATTTCTTTCACTCCTTTTCATTCTTATTTTGTTATTTACCACTAATCTAACATAAAATATCACTACTAAACTTCTTAGGGATGGATTGGATGATCCTACCGGTTACATGCTGGTTCATTTGTAATACAAGTTAGCCATCCCAACGAGCAAAATCGTCGTTCTTCCTCGCTTTGGCAGGTTTGAATGTAAATTAGACAGAGCTAGACAGCACAACGATTTTGTTACTAGGGATAGTACGCTTATTTTATTTTTTAATAGCGCTTCCTTTATTAGTATCGAGCCATAAGAACAATTGTCGATTTATTACAATCTCTCTATCAATACGTCTACCCATAGCAAAAGCCTAACTATCGCTGTAAATGTCATCATTTCATATCGCACAAAATCAATGTTTTTTTATAACTTTTGCTTTCTCGGTTCGTTTCCCTCCCCTTATCCCTAAACCCAGCACACTATCATGGTTTTTTTCTTCCCTTAACTGCAAAATTCTATAATGTGACCAAAAAGAAACCCAAACCTTACGTAACGAATAATATCTTCTTTAAAAAATCCAAAAGGATAATGATAACGAAAAAAATAAGGATCAATAACAAAAGTGTCCGCACCACAAAACAATTGTCCTAATATCGATTCACAAACAGCACAATATAACTATATACGCTATAAAGTCAGTACAGTGATAACAAATTACATAAAAATTGCACTTATTCTTCGGCGATTACATAATGGTGTTGAGACATAGATAAATAACCAGGCTTAACACTGCTACTTTCCTGCTACTTTCCCCATCAGTAGACGCTACTAACGTTTCCGTACATCATCGTTGGATGTAATGGAATGTTATTTTCGACTGTTTCTTCACATTTACAAAACAAAAGTAACTGTTGCGTCAAGTTGACGATCTGCTTCTCTGCTGGCATTGCGTTTGTTTTCCATCGTTTCCAAGCGTGCATGTGATTGCGTGGCAGAATATTGGAATTTGGTCTTGCGAAAAACCGAAACATCAAACGGTATCGGCCGGCTAATGTTGCTACGGCCCCATAGTACGAAATTGTTATGTTCACTGGTTAAGGGGGCTACTACTTTCTAAGCGAATAAAAACGCTGCAATGTGTGCTGCTACACGTTATTACTATTCACAACTCCATTGTTTGTTCTATTGTTCCAGCAATACGATTGGCGTCCGACTGTCATTTACTTTAAAGCATTAGCGACATGGGTTGACTTGTCGCCGATATTCTCGGTATGTATCGCACGGTTTTCAGTGATTCTTTCTCTGTACCCAGCTGCCAGTTATTCGGTTAATTACCAACGGCCAAAGTATGATGAACGCCAACAGGCCTGGCGAAATTTCTGCAAAAGGCCACCAGGTGGGTTGTGACGACCGCCCAGAGGAAGTGCGCATTTTTGCGACTTGTTGCTGATGCTGTTCTCGCAGTTCGGCCATCGATTGTTCGATTACGCTCACACGATTGTTGACTTGCTGGACGCTGATATTTAGCCGTTCGATCGTGCGTGTAATTTGAGTGGCCACATCGTTCCGCAGGAATCCAGCTCCTTCCGAGCCGTATATGACCGTTCCGCCGCCATTAACCAAGGGCATTCCGTTACCCACCGAGCTGGACAAGCCATTCGTATAGTAATGGTTGATGGCCTCGATTGGACGGAACGTGGTGGTTGTTTCGCTTTCGAACTCGTCGTCGTAAGTATCAATGTACTCGTCGTCACTTAGCTCAGATGGCCCCGAACTGGCGCCGTTAGACATCGACGACGATACAACACCATTCGTCTGATGATGTTGATTCTGACCGGTGTGATAACCGTGACTGTTATGGGTGTATCCATTGATCGCCATCGGCTTATGCACATGTCCATTTACCATCGTTGTAGACATCATTGGCGGAGGCGAAGGTGTGACTGGCGACAGTCGATTCGGGCTGGCTTCTCGTGATGCAAACGGTGAGTTTGGGCGTGAACGCACTTTTTTGATTGCTTCCGGTGCAACCATCTCCAAGTCCTGGATGCTCACGTTGTCCAGATCGCTCATGTTGTACTCCATAAAGTTAGCCACATTGTCTGTGTAGGACATCGTTTCAACAATCTAAAATAACGAATACTCACATTAGAATCTACCACGACTACGGATCTACCGTGCTCTCATCGAGCAGTTATCGAGTACCTTTTTCAATTCGTCAACATATTTCTGCATAGCCACCTCCTTCTCCATGTCACCTAACCGATTCCAAGCGTCCCATTTGGCACTGTTGATGGATAATTCAAAGTAGTACCATTGAGATAGAAATAAGGCGATTTTTTGGAAATACCGTTCACTCACCGATTGATAACATCCCAGAATGCCGGCTTGCGTTCACAACACTTTCCTTTCGTGGCCTGCTTGAAGTAGGAATAAAATCGTAGCAGCATATCATTGCTCGGTTGATACGGTCCTGGTGAACAACGGAAGGTAAAAATTAAGAACCAGTTATTTCTCCGTGCAAAGAATTAAGTCATATCAATACATGTACATTTCATAATGAATTTTCTGCCGCTCCATTGCTCAACGTGCCGCTGGTCCAAGTGGCATTCTCTCCTGTCTCCTTATTATATGCAGATATATCCTTGCTTTACTAGTTTATTTTCAACCTTTCACAACCTTTTTGCATCATCTACTTTTTTTTCGAAATTGTTCGCCCATGTGATTCAACAAAAACAAAACTTGATGTAAATTTAGACTAATTTAAAGCCTAATTGAAACTAAATCTTCCTCAGTTCCAGTGGCGGATTAACTTATGAGCGGAGTAGGCGGTCGCCAGGTGCCTCGCCAATTAGGGGGTCGTTGGTGGTCCGCGTGTTTCGCTAGACAAATTATGGCAAAGCCAAGACCGCGTCTAGAAAGAGCCTTTGCAAATCTTTCCAAGATTAAATTATGCAGACCCCTACGTTTACACTTATCCGGCGCTACAACCGCTTCGCGGTCTTGGCCAGCTGCAGGAGTCCTCTGAACTGGTCACGGTCGAGTGCTTTCGTCTGCCAATCCATTATTCCAGCCTTCGTGGCGTTCGCATCAACGCCATCACTCCACCTCAGTTTGGGCCTACCACGCCTCCTCTGTCCATGTGCACGGCCTAAAAGGACTTTACGGGCTGGGTCGTCCGGTGCCATTCTCATGACGTGACCAGCCCTCCGGAGCCTGGCGAGTCTAATTCGTTGTTCGACAGTGAGATCATCGTACAACTCATAGAGCTCGTCTTTAAAGCGGCTCTTCCATTGTCCTTCCACACATACGGGGGCAAACATCCTTCTGAGAAATTTCCCCTCGAACGCGGCTAAGAGGGTTGGACAAAGTCCAAATCTCAGAGGCGTATGTGAGTACTGGGACTATATAGGTTTTATACAATCCTCGCTACGACCGTCGCGACAGTACTTTTGAGTGGAGAAGTTCCCTCCGACTGTAGAAAGACCGGTTGGCGGCCAGCACCCTAGCGCGTATCTCAGCATCTATGTTATTGTCGGTGCTGATCTTTGACCCAAGGTAGGTGAAGTTTTTGACTACTGCAAAGGTGTGATCACCTTCTCGTACGTAGGATCACCCCTGCGTAGATCAGGATTTATTAGCAGGGTCGCTGCTGGTGCCACCATCATCATCAAGCTAGCCCATCCCCTTGGTGCAGACTCTTGGTGGTAGTAAAGGGCCCTGAAAGTTTTCCATCCACCATCACTTGGCATGAGACGTTGGTCATTATCATTGTCACAAGTCTGGTAAGCATGGTCGGAATTCCAAAAGAGCTCATTGCTTCGTAAAGTTTTAACCTGGCTATGCTATCATATGCGGCCTTGAAATCTATGAAAGTGAAAGGAGTGTAACTGCTGCTCCGCCATCTTCTCCAAGATCTGCCGCATGGTTAAGATTTGGTCAGAGGTTGATTTTCCGTTTCGGAATCCTCTCTGATAGTTTCCAACTATCTCTTCAACGAGTGGCACTGTCGGTCTTGTAATATTAGGGAGAATATCTTGTAGGCAGTATTCAACACCGTAATACCCCTGTAGTTGCTGCACTCTAGCTTGTCTCCCTTCTTGTATATGGGATAGATGATACCAAGATGAATTTCATGCTCGAGTGCTGCACCTCCATTCTTGATCAGTTCAGCCACTATTCCGTCGGTTCCAGGTGCTTTGTTGTTCTTAAGCCGACAGGTGGCTTTTCTCTAGCTGGACGTTGAACTGATCATTTAATAATTCATCAAAGTACTGAGCCCATCGTGAGAGGACCTCTGGCTGGTAACTGACTAGATCCCCATCCTTATTCTGACAACAGGTCCCTTTAGGTCTATAGTTGTTTCGGTGACCTGCTATCTCTTGGTAAAACTTTCTTCCTGGTTCGTATCGCACTCTGATTACTTGAAGTTCCCACCCAGTACCCCCCCCCCCTCCTCCCCGTCACCACTGCATGCTGAACAGATAAAATTCTCAGGAGGCCTCAAATATTCAAAGAGGGCCCAAAAGATCGATGACTATCTCCCGATCGATAACCCCACACCCTGCCTTGATATTCTTCATCAGTTTCCAGACCAACGACTTCCTCCAAATAGCTTAATCCGCTACTGCTCAGCTTGAGAATAACGAAGAAAGGGGATGATGGAGTATGAAGTGAGAGGAAGGAACCGGAAGCCAAGGAAGATTTAAAATAAAAAATGTGGTACAGGATGTTGAAACGCCGAAGGCAGGTCAGTAAAACATACTTACACATGTAGGGGAGAGTAGGTAGAGACGGACATCCTAATAATAATTAGGAAAATCTTTGAATATAAAAATGCAGCAACCATTAACGATGTGCAAGACTTATTTTACATTCTTCATTTACCCAAATTATCATCAATGGATTAGTTTTTCATTTTATGCAGTTTTCATTTGTTCGGGAAAGACCTACTAACAACTTTGGAATTTTTATATTATTTTTAATGTAATACGTTGCTTTGAACATACATGAAAGGCTTTTCATGTTCTGATATACTATTTTTCCACTAGACTGGTCCCAACCTGGAGTATTTGGACTTTCCTAAGGGCAGCTACGGCAGAGAGTTAAAAAAATTGGAATAATTGTTTTTCTTTGTTTTAATTTTTATACCCCTTATCTCTACCACCGGCATCCACGGGTATACTCAATACATTTTATGTGGGAAATGAAATATTACATTTTCAAAACTTTACTATATTTTTTTAGTAATAGTTTTTTAGTGAAATTTAGAATGTAGATATATTTTTTCCAGATTAACTTAAGGAGTTATGACTAGACAAGAAAGTTGTTAGAGTTAAAAGAATGAAATGTTACATTCCCCATACAAAATGTATGGCATACCCGGTTATGCCGGTCATAGAGATGAAGATGTAATTTTGTTCATTGACACAACGGTTAATACATAACTTTTTTTCTAGAATTTATAGTAAGATCTGCAAATTTAGTCGGCCTATGTAGTAAAACAAAATGAAATGAAATAAATAAAGTTTTCCCACACCACCACAAACAACAAAAAAAAACATCATAAAAGACCATGGTCACCAAATCTTAAAACTGTGTACGGCCTTGCTAAGACATTCAGTTGCGTATTGGGGTACCCTACACTTGCGTTGAATCTCCGCTTTGCTCCGGCCATGGGTGTCAAAAACCTTTTTATTTCGCTGTATATGTCGGTTGCAACCTGCAAGTCACTTGTTTTGCGCCACTTAATTCTTCGAGCCATCCTCTGAAGGTTAAACCTCTGCCTACCAGTGTGTCGGACTTTTGTTCCATTTCGCTTCAGTATTGTTCGCACCCAAAGGAAGTGGGGGTTTGACGCTTGGAAGAAAGTCCAACACTTATTCAAACTCTAGCGCCATTTCAGCGCCGTGTGTGCAAATTTAATCGCTAATTTATGGACGACTCTGTATAGGTGCGTTACCAAACAGATCAAGGAAAAGATCTGTTAAAATCAACGGTTTTTACATTCCTTTTAAAACGTGAATCTCACATGTAATGTTAAGATTTTTATTCAAATAATACTAAATTATTATCGTTATCATTCATAGATTTGTTAGTGTACTAATTGAAGTTGAGTTTGGCTTAACGCAAAGCGGAAAATATATTGATTTATGGCTATTTTTCCTTTCATCAAATATTCAACAATAATCAATACCTCGTTTATCACAAAGTACAAAAACATTCATAAACAGTTTGACTTCCCTAAGTACAGCTCTCGTACGCTATATCTTCTGCCATTCGTAATCTTATCGGTGTAACCGTTAATACTAAAAACAAACAATTCGTCCGATAAGATACCGCTCCTTTCATCGATTCATTGTTTTTCTCTGCCTGAAGGACCAGTCTGGCGTTATTTTTGTATTTATTATTTGCATGATAGATTAATATGCTTACCATTCTTTGGCAGTCCCCTGATCACGTTTACAGCCGCATTAAATCGTTGCTCAATCGACATCTTGCGATCGATTCCGCCTACTTTGCATTGGCGAATTCTCCACAGATATTGCTGCCAGCACACGCTGATTGTGCTGAGTTCGTAATTCAAACTTTAGCCAATCACACTAGCCGTCGTTGGACGGGAAGCTTACAGGGCAGCGTCAAGGTATGATAAAAGGTTCCGTAGGCCAGTTATTATCGTTTGGTTACGCAATCGAGGGGTCAAATTAATAGCTCCAACGCGTCCGGATTTACGTGATTCCGTGTGGAAGTCCGATGCGATCACTTTCCTTCGTTACGAAGCCGGACTATCAATCGTTTTCATTAGCTGGCTAGTCGTAATATCGCTGAACTCGTTGGCGTTGGAATGGTGCCGTAGATTTCACGCTCTACACTTCTGTTACACAAAATATCTATTTTATTCCATCTGACGCGAGTTTCGTAATTTGTTGGACATTATGTCGTTCAACATCTTCCGTAGGGTTTCAATAAATTACTGCACGATTCGATAGAATTTGACATGCCCGTACTGTCCCGTATTGGCCTACTTTGTTTGCACTGGCGCTTTTTTACGCTTCACGACGGTAACTCAACGTACGCAACGGGGAAGGTACGGTTCACCCTGAGCCGCAACCGTATTTCCAGCCTTGTGCGTGCAGTTTCACCAACTCATCATCCCTTCCGCCATACCCATAATCCACTTTGTCACTCTTTAACGTGGTTCGCTTTCGCAGTTCCTGCAAAGGTCCAGCTTCCCTTCTCTCCTGTACAAACAACAAACAAGGAGGGAGTGCAAATATGCGACACGGAGGACACGGAGCATTTAATGTTTTTTTCGCCGTACCTAATGTTTTACCACAGCTGCGTATCGCATGAAATGCAGCCAGTAGGTTCGGGGTTATTTCCCAATTTTTCTAGCCCCACCGAAATTGCACTTTGTCCCCGCGTCGAACATTCGATGACAATTTTCCCCAACGTGTACACACACCTATGATGTTCTATACACTGTACAAATCACCAAAAGATCACTTTAAACCCTCAGCTGATACTGGTGCAGCAAAATGTGCAGCTTACGGGACACGAAAAAAGGACACCCAAATGAATGATCACTGCAATATTACAACTAAATTACAGCCGGCCATCTCGATGGACGATGATCACAACAGAAAAATAACACTTGTTTTGCTTCAGCTGGCCTTCTGCCTTTGCACAGCGAAACCAAAGGCAATATGAGGCAGTGGTCTCGCAAAGGATGTTTTACGAACTTTTGGAACATTACCGCTGAACTGTCAAACAAAGTGACCCAAACAATGGGAGATCAAACTTTCCGTTAAGTGCATCTTTGTGATCCCACATGCGAATTGTTTTAGAGAAATTTAATTTTTATTTATTCACAGAATTGGAGGAACATAAGCTGAAATAAATGCACGGACTATTAGTTTACACACTTTTATCGAGATATTTATTTTCTTGTTGCCTGCCCTTAGCTAATCTCCTGATCGTCAGCAATCTTCGGCGTCGGAAAATAAACGTTTCCATTGACATGCTCCTTTATGTATTCTCCGCCACACTCTTCGTACAATGGTCGCGTGATTAGTGATTGGCGAAATGTTTCCGTCAAGCAAAACTTGCTCGCCCCGTTCCACGCGTCCAACACCGGATCGCGGGCAATTTCAATATCAAATCTTGCCTCAAACGGTAACATCTCTCGCATTTCCCTCGATAGCCGTTCCTTCAAACCACGGATCTGGGCACACCCTCCCGTAAGGAAAATGTTTTCCACCAAACAACTCCTTTGGTTGGCCGGAAACAGCTTCAACACAAAATCGATCGTTTCCGACAGTCCTGCCTCATAGCTGCCGATTATGCTCGGTTGGAAAAGAATCTCCGGAGCACGGATACGTTCCACGCCCACGTGCAACTGGTACAGCTCGGCCGCATTGCCCGCCATCGTCAGTAACGGATCCTCGTATGTTGCATCGTACTGTTTGAGAATGATTTCACACTCCAACAAACGTTCGCTCTCGTTCTCATTATCGCTGTCTTCATCGCGGCTGATCTGTTTGTACACATCCCAATCCTCATCGCGCATTCCAAAATCGTCGCTTCCTTTCTCCTTGCGCGCCAAGTGTGAAATGATGCGCATACGTTCCTGGGCAGCCGCCGTCCGTCGTTTGGCAAGGTCCTGCTTTCGTTGTCTTCGCGCTTGTCGTTTGTCGATTATGGCGTCCCGCTTGCGACGCGTTTCTTCGACCCACTCGGCCACGGTCATGTTTGGGGGAGGTTGCAACAATTTATCCGCATCTGATTGTATCTGTTGGGAGCTGGTGGCCGTGGGTGCATTCATTTTTTGACGAGTTTTGTCCACTCGGGAGTTGACCGTGCTTATCATTCGCCTCAGTTCCCCTACATCTTTGAGACTGTGCTCTGCCAGCCCTTCGCGAATGTCATCTCCATCATCTGCCGTCTCCTCCAGCTGCTGCAGCTGCACGAGCAATTCTTCGTCCTGCGCCAAACGTTCCTCACGGCGCCTTGCATTGATCTCAACCAAGCGCCTGGAGAGTTCCTTCTTCTTCTCAAACTTCTGCTCTGTAGTTAGTGTTGGGTTTGCCGTCGTCTGATTAAAGGGCAGCTGAATTTTCTTCACGTTTCGATCATAATACTCTAGGGAAGCCCAATTCTGAAGCGCTTCCATGTAGTCGTACGCAAATTCGCCATACTTGTGTAGCAAAACCTCCGAACGACTCAACGTGATGGCGTTTATGTGGAACGTGTACTTCAGCTGCAGGCAGCGGTGCAAAAACGCAATCATGTTCGATCCACCAATGTTTATGCGCCGGATGTTTTCGACAACGATGCGACCATTCATCACCGGTACAACATGTGTCGTATGGTAGCCGGTGGCAATGATTAGTCCATTCCTCGGTCGCTGATTTGAGTAGTAGCTGAGCAAACTGTCCACCCCATACGACAGGCCCGGTATGTCATAACATTCGAACAGCAGTTCCGACATCAGGCTGCGGCAGTAGTTTGGATTGAACAAGCACTCCGTAATCATCACCTTGTGTGGTACCCCATTTTCCGAATTGATACCGAGCTTTGCGAAAATGTAGTCGAATATTTGCTCCTGCACGTTGTAGTGCGTCACGACGTTACGATCGAACTGGGTACGGAGCTGCAAGCGCATCGCTTCTATGTTCACGATATCGTTTCCAATTTGGGTGATAGGAACCGTCGCTACATCGATATCCTTTTTGGTGCGATCCTTCCGAGGTTTAGCAAGCAGATTACGAAATATCAACGCTGGTTTCTCCTTCAGCATCCATCCGACACGACAGTTAAACGAACCGTTGTCTATGACAATAACACCTTCGCGACCCACGGACGGATCGGGGTACGGTTGAACTACATCCGGGATGATTTTTAGATCTTCTATAGCGGAGATTTCCATGATGTGCCGGTCTGGGAGAATATATTTCCACACCGCTGGTGCTGGGTGTTTGTCTGCAAACAAAACGAAGCGTTGCGTATTGTTGTTGATTTTCCAAATGACAGTTTTCTGGCTGTCAATCAGTTTGTCGTATCGCGGAAATTTTTATTCTTCTCTTTACTAATGCTTGCAGTTATGCACTTCAAATATTAGTAAAATTATCTAAATAAAACGTTTGAGCATAATGTTTAAGCATTTTTTCAAAGTTACTGATCTAACGTCAAAGTTCGTGGACAAATGAACCGTCAGTATTCGACTTGACAACATCAAACCAACCCATGCGCAACTCACGCACGCACACACATTCACGAACTCACCCGCTTGCACACACCATTTCGTTCGTATCAATTTATCTGTCGAAAGCTGAAGTTTACAATACACATATTGTGCTGACGAAGTCTAGTGCAGAGAACAACAGTACAGGAACATATAGTGGAGCAAATAATTGTTCTCTATAGTCGCGATAAACCAACCATTGTCGTATCCAACCGCTGCGGATGGATCGTAGAAGTGTGAAGATAAATTAGCCATTACTTTCAGTTGTTGATTGTTTTATTGCAACTAAGCGTACCCCGGGCAGTGTATTGGTGCATCGTACTGATTCATCAAATTCGTTTCATTTGCCTATTTGGTTTTGACTGTATTTTTTCTCAACCTCGCATAAGCAACGTTTCGAAAAGATCAAACAAAACAATACGGGTCGTAGTATAATCTGAAATAGCGATTCATTCAATATCAAGATGATGGTAAGTAGAGATGACGATAATAATGAAAGTGTGTCGTGCTGGCACCGCGCGCACATCAAGCTGGCATTGCTGTATGCAACAAGAATCACAGTGATAAGCGCTACTACGTACTGTACAATTGTGGGCGGCTTTGTGACCGTTTTTGGTGGGTCCGTTTTGCAGGATGGAATCGAAGAAAACGGATCGTCACAGCAAGTGACCAGTCCGAACGCCACCGCACCGGAACCCCTCAGTTCCAGTCAGGAATCCATAGAGGCTGGATCAATCCCTGTTTCCACCGCACCCATACCGGAGAATTCGCTGCTGGTGAGTCATCTCCTTTGCACTTTCTTTGTGCGAGCCTAATCGAATTGGGTTCACCCCATTGTAAATTTGCCGTGCCGGGTTTCTTCTAGGTGGACATTTCCGATGCATTGAGCGAGAAGGAACGGGTGAAATTTACCGTCCACACACGCACCAACCTGTCCGGGTTCGAAAAGCCCGATTTTCTTGTAGTCCGACAGCACGAAGAATTCGTCTGGTTGCACGATCGTTTCGAAGAGAACGAGGAGTATGCCGGTTACATTATTCCACCCTGTCCACCACGGCCCGATTTTGATGCATCGCGCGAAAAGCTGCAACGGCTGGGCGAAGGCGAAGGAAACATGACCAAGGAAGAGTTCAAAAAGATGAAACAGGAACTGGAAGCCGAATATTTGGCCACCTTTAAAAAGACTGTCGCCATGCACGAGGTGTTCCTAACGCGCCTTGCCTCGCACCCAGTGTTCCGGGAAGATTCGCACCTGAAGGTGTTCCTTGTGTACGATCAGGATCTGTGCGCGAAGATGAAGAAAAAGATCGACATCTTTGGCGGGTTGGTGAAGAGCATCGGTAAAACAACGGATGAAATCTACCTCGGAGCTACGGTGAAGGATGTGAACGATTTCTTCGAGCACGAGCTGCAGTTTCTGGGCGAGTATCATGCACATCTGAAGGAGGCCGCCATACGGACGGAGAAAATGACCAACAAGCACAAGGACGTGGCTGATTCGCACGTGCGTATTTCATCGCAACTGCTAGCTTTGTCGACGGCGGAACACGGTTCAATGGAGAAGTTTCTGGCAAAGACGTCTGATATATTCGAGAAAATTAGGGTAAATATTAACATTATCCCCCGGAAGGCAACAAGCAGAAATGATTCATCTATTTGTGCACCCTATGTTCCCTTTTTTTGCCCAGAACATGGAAGGACGAGTTGCGAGCGATCAAGACCTTAAGCTTGGCGATACGCTACGGTACTATCAGCGGGATAGCAATGCCGCAAAAGCATTGCTTATTCGCCGTTTACGTTGCCTGGCCGCATACGAAGCTGCCAACCGAAACTTGGAAAAGGCGCGGGCTAAAAACAAGGACGTACACGCGGTAAGGATTAGGCATACTCGCGCAATTCGGCTGGAACACATCATCCACAGAAAACACCGGTCTTCTGGCTTCTTAAAAAACACAAACGCACTTCGATATCACTAATCTGTTTTAATCGTAATACTGTTTCTCACGTCTTCGTTTCTATCTTTCCCCGTTTTGTCTACGCTTCTCTCTCTCTCTCTCTCTTTTTATGCTTTCTTCCACGATGGCCGCTTTAGCCGTTGGAAGTGCAGGAGGTGGGAATGGTTTTACTCTACCAAAGTTGCATGCATTTGTGAATGTTGCTTAAATACTAATACCCGAGCATGTATAATTTTTAAACGGCGCGTATATTTTTACTCTCCCATTCCTAGGCGGAAAGTGCACAGACGCAAGCGTGCGAAAAGTTTGAATCCATGTCGGCACGTGGCAAAGAGGAGCTGGTCAGCTTTCGATTGCGCCGTGTGGCTGCCTTTAAGAAGAGGTAAACTATAATGCAACATCAAAAAAATATTCTACAGCGAATTCATCACCAATTCAATTCCCATTCCGCAGTTTGACCGATCTGGCAGAGCTGGAAATAAAGCACGCCAAAGGACAGTATGAACTACTGCGCCAGTCCTTACTCGCCTTGCAGGAGCTGGTTTAAGGTTGTTCGATGGAGACCATCTACCAAAGCCGTCCCTCCCAGGGATGGTGGTAAAGCGAAAGCGCTATAAACGTAGCCGTCTGTGTGGAACAATATATCTTCTATTTGCGCCAGCGGCCTTATCTGCTGACGATGGAAAGCATCAGGAGGGGGAAACAAAAGCATCAAGGTAGGCAAAAGCACTCTACTACAGCAATTGGTGCCGTCGGAACGGGGGATCTTCATGGAAGGGGTGTAAAAAAAATAGTCGCAAAGAATGAGCGAATTCAACTATTTTAAAAGGCATTGTAGGAAGAATCCAAATTCCATACACCTTTCAGTAGTGTAATATTATTATTCTCATAACGTCATCAAGCATAACGATGTTAGTAAACAACATTGTCGCATTCTTCTTCTTTGGTGCAACGACCTATACGATCATGCCGATCATATACTGGCTAACTAGACTTATTGATACCAGGTAGTTGGATACTTAAGGATTTGAACTTCGGTTCATTTGTGCGAAGATAAGCGTAGTTGTTGCTTGAACCACAGAACCGCTCTCTCTGTTATACGAAAACAATATTTAAGATGGAAAAGTAGTGGCGTCGCAACTTCGTTGATAAACCAATAACTCGTTATAAAGAGTAGACGGTCCACCAACTCCTAGATATTTTCATTACCCCATCCAATTGTGTTTCGTATCGCTCTATAACTGTGATCGAGGATATAAGTATGATCTTGTGTATTACGTAGATATATATACATACGTCCAGATCGCAAAAAGTGGCAAGGAACGGTGAGACTGTAGAACAGCGTATACATTAGGTATTATGGTGTAGATTTTCTGTAAACTTTTGAACACCGACGAGAACACGTTATTAAGGATTTCTTTCACGTTAACGTACTAGAAAACTCGTTAGTCAAAGTCCTAAATATGGAGGAGTTGTTAATGTGGTTATATATACCATAATCGTTCAAAAATGACAGAGATGTTCCTAACGTCCACTTGTATAAATAGTTTTGCATTCCAATTCTCATCGCCAAACTTGATTTTTATATTTTTGGCGGTGACCCCGGCGCTGGTTAGATCATAGAGCAAGGCCGATATCCCCAGATGATCATCGCCACGTTCGGGCGCACTTCGAGGAGATGATGAATAGTTTAGGACCCGTTCACACTCTGGACTTAGTAAAAGCTGACTGTATATAACGATGTCCTCGTTGCGGTGGGCAACGGGGGCGGTCCAATGGACTAGGTGATAGCGATTCCAGTCTTCAAATGGCAGGACCGGAGGGATCTAATCCAATCCGAATCGTTCTTCCGTAGTTGAGGACTTGACTATCCAACTACGTGGTATCAAATAAGTTTCGTAAGCCATTACATGCCGAATAGGTCGTTCCGCCAAAAAAGAAGTAGAAGATATGTTGAAAAACTGCGTCAATGCCCTTGCCCAATGGCTTCGAAAAGCTCATTCTAAAAATGAGCTCCTTCCCAGTGAACCAAACGCATACGAGACAGAATCACGCGTTAGCTTTTGTCTATCTTGATATTTGTTCACCTCTTATAACTAACCTTATTATTCTTAACCTCTCAGTTCGCATTATTACATTCTATTGTTGGCTGTTTAGATTAGATGAGGAGGGAATCGTAAATCCGCGGCAAAGCAGTTACACGGAGAAAATTTCGCGTTTCGTTTCTTTTCTTTTTTTTTTGTTATCTGATCCATTTGCCCATCAAATATTAAATATTTGACCCCCTTGTTATGAATTATAAGAAGTGTTGTTACGCTCGAATTCAATGGAATAATCGTGAATAATATTTTGCATTACGTTTAACATTCATCATTATATTCAAAAGTAGGTACATTTGAAAAAGAAAAACATGTATATTATATAGGAATCGGAGCATATTATATGGAGACAAGAAGGGAGGAGAGAAGATGTTTTTAGTCCAGTTTTTTGTGACGCAAAGAATAGTTAAGGCAAACAAAGCAAAGCGCATTAAGAACAAAGATGAATCACCCAACCCAACTGGCGTTGAGCGCAAATAGGCATACTAGTAGAGGAATCTATTGGCATTTTATTTTTTCTACTAAACTCTTTATACACATACGATGATTATTCTTTCTTTCCGTCTCGAAAAAGACGACAATGAGCGATAAACAGCATCATATGAATTCCGGTGGTGCATGTTCTAAAGCGAAAACCAGCAATTTGTATGGAAATATTGATGAAATAAATAAAACGACAACAAACTAAAATAATGGACCGCTCAGTGTTGGGGTTATTAGGTGTGTCATCGTTGGCAAAGAAATACTTAATCCGAAACGATTGTTTTTGCGGTACACATGAATTGTATTTAACTTTCCCATAGTTCCGTACACTTTTGTCGTGTTACTATGCAGTATGTGTTTGTGTGCCTTGTGTTTGTAATAATTGGTTTAGCCCTTACTTAATGGTTAAACATTTATTTTACCCCCCCTTCTCCTCTACCCCAATTCGAAATCCTCATATTCCCACGATTTGTTTGTTAGCTCACACTACCCTGTGGTTTGTAGGTCTCCCCAATGTGTATTCAAACAAATGAACACAACCAACAACACATAGCAGATCGCATAAAGAACATCTTTCCGGCGCGAAATACGTTTACGCAAAGAAAGCAAAGCGCAAACATGATGTGCACGCTTATCAGCTTCTTCTGCACTGCGCTGTCGACTTGCGCAACTGAGCTTTGTTGTTAATGTTTTTTTTCTTTTCTTTTCTTTTGTTGCATTTTTGATAAATTTTTACCAATATCTACATTTGTTTTACGTTCTCTGCATGGTACTATAATGAATCGCTTGCTAAAGTAAGTCCCGTGTTTTAATCATATGGAAATGAAAGGAATTGCACGCTCGCAATCCAATATGCCGGCTCCGCCCTAGAATGTTATCCTGTGACGTTGTGTATGTATAGCTGCGAAACTTAATACTCGTAATGCCGGAATCGATTAGCACTCATACAAAGTTTGCGGCATTTATCACGCAGAGCTGCTCGCAATCATCGTCCATGGCGTGCAATGCATCCGGCGTGCTTGCAGCGCCTCGTTTGTCGTTAACCCTTTCTTTGACAATCGGCTACCCGTGTAACCATACTGAATTGAATTGATGTTATCTGTGATTTAGAACTTTTTTTGTCAATATCCCTATTCTTGACTACCGGGCTACCCGGGTAGCCAGCAACTTTGGAGGCTTGTAACTTTTTAATACATTATCCAATATGGATGAAATATTCACATGGTATTTAATGTAACTCATCTAATTTCTGTAAATATATCGTTTCAACTCCAAGTCGTGTTCATGTTATGTTAACGGTTTTTATTCAAACTAAAACTCCTGTAACTTCTCAATTAGATTCGTCATATACTCTTTATATAACTGCAAAAAGTGTTTTGTTGAAAAAAATTAGTGATGTACTGAAATAATTATATTTTTACTGTTTTTTTTTTCATTTTTATGAAAAAAATCGTGTCAACTATGGCTCTTCAACCATACCACGAAAACGACTTGGAGTTGGAAAAAAACATTAACAAAAATGGAAAGTAGAAGCGTTACATTACATTCCATTTGAATATTTCATCCATATTGGATAATGTATTAAAAGTTAGAAGCCTACGAAAGTTGCTGGCTACCCGTGTAGCTCGGTTGTTAAGTAAATGAAGTTTTTTTTTGGTTATTGTCAAAGACAAGGTTAATGGAGTGCTTCATCGTGTGGATGCGTCTGGAGCTAATTGTGTCATTGGACGAGCACGACGGCGTACCTGGTAAAGGTTGGTTGAATGAAATAGTCTCTAGCTTTTGGTTGTGAATCACTTATGGAAAGTTGCACATCCATTCAAGGGCATGTATTTGTAAACCTAGTTTTGTTTTGTTGTTGATTAACATTAATGGTAGCAGTTAATGACATGATGCCGGGTAGGTAGGTTTGAAACTATGCGTACTTTCAATCATATTTCGAAACAAACGTAGCTCCCGTATAAGGACAGCGCAAAAGAGCATTTGTGGAAGCGAAAACAAATATTACTAACAGCTCAAGGCAAAACTTGCATTTAAAAACTTCTACCCATCCCCATGCGCCCATACAACACTACAATAAATTATCCTGCTGTTGTGTGTGCCCTGTCCCTCCCTCATCAATGGTCTTGCAAATCCGATTTCGCCTCCTCACTGCTTCACTGCGATGTTGTAATGCTGTGGGTGTTTTGTGTGTATTTTTATATGAGTGTGTGATGTAAAACATGCTCATCCACAGCTTGGAACCGGACCATGGGCTCGTTGATGATGGTACACATTCGCTTACCCTCGTGGTAGTATTTTTAGAAGCTGATAGCCGGATGCTGATGAGGAATATCGCATTCACCGACCGTTACTCGATACATTGCCATTTCGCTGATGCCATGGTAGTGCACGAAAGCAGCAACCAGCACAAGCACGTGGAAGATCTGGTGCGATTGGAACTGCAAATTGAATGGAACT
This sequence comes from Anopheles minimus, assembly GCA_000349025.1. Lineage (NCBI taxonomy): Eukaryota > Metazoa > Arthropoda > Insecta > Diptera > Culicidae > Anopheles > Anopheles minimus. The sequence goes on along the minus strand of KB663622.1, from coordinate 4,552,324 downwards.
ACATTAGTAACGTGCTCCCGGAAAGACTTGGATGTTCTATTGCAAAAGGCCCCTCTTACCCATATGTCACACTTGCCCGGGAACCACCGTTCGGGTACGCGCAAGGCATAGAAGAGGGCGCCAAGAATGTACAGCAGTCCCATCAGTATAAGCCATCCCAGACTTGCTTGGGAAATTTTGCTAAACCACCCTTCCATTAGCACGTAATGTATAGCTGGGATAATACCGGATAGACCAAAACTCATGAAGACACCTGGAAGGATAGAATGGATTAAGTTACTATCGTTCTGTCGTCACACCAAATGGTGGTGCATCATCATACTCACCTGCACGGAGCGGTCTCAGATTCGGTTGCGAAAACTTATCCCACAGCGAAGTAATGATCGACGTAATTCCGAGCACAATCACTACAGTCAGGTAAATCAGCTTGTGCTTGTAGTGGCAGTAAAACCCATAGTACAGCCAAGGAACGAACGAACCCATGATGAGGAGAGCAATACCACAGTAATCGAGCCTAAACATGGACAAAGACAAGGAACATTATTATTATCGTGGCACGAATCGAAACCACTATAAAGCCGTTGCCATTACTTTGAAAACAGCTTTCCAACCATTTCCGAGTGACAGCACAGCGTGTGGAACGCGAACGAAAATCCTAGACAAATGATTGCGCCAATGAAGAAGGTGAGGAAGATGAGTTTCTCCTGTAGCTGAATTTCGAAGGACGGGCGCGTCAGGAAGTAGGCAGCCACGCCGATGAACATCACACACCCCAGCAGGTGCGTCCATATGTTGCCGGTTTCGGTGTGTATGCGAAAGATGGATTTGAAGCAAGCGCTGAACGAAGGCAACGGTGGCCGGTGGCCCTTGTGCAGAAAATCGTTATCCTGTAACCAGGCCGGCAGGTTCTTGAAGTGGCAAACCTTCCACGACGCTTCCCACACCTTGCGCACAAACTCTTCCGCCTGTTCGGCCGCATTGTGCGCCAGTGCGCCAAGATCAATTTCGTCGGAGAGTACGCCTGCCTTCAGCACTTCGGTCATTTCTGCCTCCAGCAGCTGGTTATCCTCCGGCGTCGACGGTAATGGGCAGCCGACCCCATCGTCTTCCTCCTCCTCCAGATCGTCGTCATCGTCCAGCAGATCGATATCCTCGGACGCGAGCGACACTTCTTCCGGGGCCCAAACGCGGCGCTTTCTTATGCTAAAGTCAGCTCCCATCATGTTATTGAACAGTTCATCGCCTGGCGGCGCATTCAGTGCACTTTTGCGACCGCTACCCGATGCTGACTGCTGCTGTAGACCGCTATCCAAGCTGTCGTCCATGTCGTAACGCAATGAAGCCATCGTGTGTCGGTGTTAAATCTACAAGAAGATTTGGTTTGTTTAAGGATTAGGAATCGATTCAAACGGATGCAATTTGCTTTTATTCGATAGCTCTATATCACGTGTAGTAAACATTAACAGATTGCAAACTAGTTGGCAGTGCTTTCATTGATTGACGTTGTTAGGGAATGTTTTTGTTGGTGAGTGAATAGTTCTTAGCAAACACGTCAATTACTATGTTATGATCGTGAATTGCGCAGTGCTTCTTGACTGTGTTTGAAACTGGTTAACCCGTAAAAAATAAAACAATCAAGACAATGATCGGAACTCCAATCGCTCAAAACCTAAATCAAACAAAAGCAACAAAAACTATTTCTCCTCAATTTCATTGAAAAAATCCTTTAGTGGCCATATGACACAGATTTCGCGCAAATAGCGTTCGCATAACGGCAGCAGGCACACAACTTGATCACCTTGGACTTCAAACTCTATCTCACATTGAACGGTCCTGACTTCCTTATCAAGTTATTAACCTGCATTTTTTACACAAAACACTTGCACATGTCAAGTTATACGATGGGCTAATAAAAAAGCATACCCACTACTACAACCAGTGGTTTATAATTCGTAATACTAAACAACGCAAAGTGAATCGAATATCATTCGTCACGTAGCTTAGATATACCGCTAAGCACAAAGCCTCTCATAAAACTGTACACAACAAACCTTCCCTCGCACTGCACACACACACACGCGCACACACAAATGAACTCACACGCACGCTAGTTGGGCCAGGTAATGCGACTGCGAAGGAAAAATCAATAATCTACGTCACCCCTAATACCTTTCTTCCTTCTTTTCACTATCTACCATTACACGTTCTCAACACTGTACAAATCCATTATGGGTGATTAAATCTAGGCGTTATATGTTATGCGCTTTCATTGATAAAACGTTATTTATCGATCAGAATGCCTTTTTCCTTCTAATACCCTACCCGACGTTAGCGTGCGATCATGTGATTGCACAACGAATCACATATTTTTACACGAAAGGGGCACCAGAGACTAGAGCGTATTGTTTTAGATCTAGTAGTTTGTTCCACTGATAAAAGAAATCGCTTAGACGGTACGTATCGATAAGGTTGAATAGGGACTGAGGATGCACCACCGACCGCACGTTCTCAGCACATGCCCATTATCATTTCCTATCGGCGTCAAAAAGACCGACGGCAACCAGAAAACATCTTGTATAATCGGAAAACACCCATTCATCGCATCCGTATGAAGTTTGCCAGAAGAGAAAACGGGCACTAATTGATGCCCCCAAAAGCATCGCCTGCTATAGATGGTGGTGGACAATTAAATTTTCATACTGCTGGATAACTGGTGAGGGGGGGGGGGTTTCTTTTTCTCTAATGGCGTGCACTAACACACACAACCATAGAGCACTAGTTATTGCACTTCCAAAAACGCGCACACTACCGAGAACAGACAACGGTACAGCGATAAATCATAGTGCTGCTGCTGCAATTGGGAGTGGAGGATGAATTGCGAAAGCCCCGTTTTTTTTTCTGTTTCCTTCTCTGTTTAGCGGACGTACCCGGAAATGATGGCTACAAACAAGTAAGTGCGTTAATGTCGTTCCGATGCGGTAGCCACCACAAAGAAAGCAACCCTTTCTCCCTTTCAACTAAACCCGTGGATGGGGCCAAAGGGAATTGCTACGTTGACGGCAACTGCACTCCCGATCTTCGCTGATACGCACGCAACGAGCACGAAAAAATCACTCGTGAAATAACTTCAACATGCAACGCAACTGACGTATGGAAATCGCGGACGTCGCTGCGTTTTGTTTTGACAGCACTAGGAGCGTCCACACTGTGCCTACTAGATTGTTCGCGTTGTACCGCTCTGTACCACACACTTTTTTAATTTTTCTATTCAATAAACAGTGTTCTTAGTCATAAAATAACTAATACACCACGTGCCAGTTTTTTTTGTAGAACTTATGCTCAACATTTTGCAGCAGAGTTGAGACAACCGACCATTTTTCTGTTGGTTTGCTTGTCGTGCAATATGATTGTTGGTGTTGGATGTCTATTCGTAGTTGAATGTTAACGGACCTGTGCATGGACGTTTTGTTTTCTTTTGAATAAGCGCATTTCGGCATAAAAACAAAATTAATAATATAACCGCACGTGATCGCTAAACTAAGTTAGAAAAGAGTTTGAATTCTATTCTATACGATGTGTACAAAGGTTTGATCTTCGTTCCTCGATGCTCAGGATCAGTGTTTGCGTTCTCCGTGTTTTCTCCCAATAAACATTCAATTACACCACACGCATGTACGCGATCCGTTCGCTGTACTCGTTGTTCTCTTGCAAACGGTTTATTCATAACAATGTTTCATTACGTTTCTGTGTGTTTTTCGCCGCTCCCGATGGTGTAAACCTGCTGAGATGATTCGTATGAATACATATGTATGCTTTCTGGAGAAGAAATGCACGGTCACGCATTCTTTCACGCTCACGGTCTGTTCAATGTGTGCGTGAATGTATGAGAATGCGAGCGAAGATTCTCCTTTGACAGCAGGTCAAATTTTCAAAACGTAGGGAAGCATCACCATCAGCGAAAAAGTGAAGAGAATTCGCGTTCCGACCATATCCGCACCTGCCGTGCACCGTACGTGCGCCATTCAGTGATAATTCTGTGTGCTGTAAACCTGTATGCTGGGTCTTTACCGAAAAACCTAGTGCAATTTGCGGGGTGAGTAGTGTTCCTTAAAAAGTGGCAATGGTTTATGTGTTTACGAGCCCGGCTATATGTCCGGGGAAGCATAGGGTGGAACACACATCAGATGAGCATTGATGAAGCTACACCCACATCAACACTATGAATCTGATTCCGAGATGAACCCTTCCCAACCTGGCGGACGTTTAGTTTTTGTTTTTTTCTTTTGCCCGTATCAAATTGAATGTCATGGGATGGTCATTGTAAGTGGGGTAAATTTACTGATTGCTTCGCTGCACTACAAAACAGGCAGTGCGCGCGCTCTCGTTTCACGTCCGTTCCATCGGTATATGTTAAACATCCTGAGTGCAGCAGATTTGGTGGAAGTTGGATTTTGTGGTTGCCTTTCTGCGGGGCACCGAGGTTCTGGCAGATTTTAACGCAGGCAGGTTCAATGTCAGGTACAGGTGGTGTGGGACAGGAGAGCAAGCAGGAGAAGGGATGCATAGTTTGGAATGCTGTTGATAAAATGTCGGCGAGAGAACTTCAAGAGCGTGACTGTCCGTCCGGTGCAGGGAGCCCCAGTGTGTGAGAAACATGCTCTGTATATTAGCTGGTGATACTGTCTGAGATTTAATCGAACAGGCAGGATTTCGATGTCGAACTGCCACAGGTACACAATATCCATCTTGCCTGCTGCCCACCGAACCGTACCGTGAAGAGTAATATCGCACGGATGTCGAGTAGAAGGTGGCAACAGGATGCTTGAAACATAAAGTATTCTATTACATACGTTACACACGTTCCTTGTGCCAATCCATCCCAAAAGAGTGTAACCGCAGACCAGTGTATGAACGAAAAGAAAAAGTTGAATTAATGTGCTCTGTTCGGTGGTGGTCTCTGTGTGCCCGAATGGTTCAACTCAAGGGAACAGAAATCATCTTGTCCCAATGGTCACTGGTGTTTGGGAGTATGCATGCTCAAGTAGGCAGAGCAGCTTTACAATTTCCAAGGAAATAAAACATTCCTCAACGATTCCATGAAGCAAAAGCAAGTAACCAAAGCCAGCCATGCAAACGCGGTTTTGGTGAGTCAGTTTGGTGATGTGTGTTTTCTTTTACCACCCCGGTTGATGTGTAAACCGATCCCATTCTCTGTGTCAGGTGCTCTTCTGAGTCATGGGGGAGGTGTGTGTGCCTATTTTTTTTGGTTCTTCCTCCTTTCATCAGTATGTACTATGTCCGACATTTAGCTGATTATATGATGCGTCCTTGTGTGTTGGTCGCCCCGTTTACTTACACAATCCCTGGGGTCGTCCTTTTGTTGTGTTGTTTCATTGTGGGCCAACCAGCCTTTCTCTTTCTCGCCATTTCTGCCAGCTCGCTCTCATTGCATCTCACCTTGGTTTGAATATATATGTATGTGGTGCATTTAAAATTACGACTCCTCTATATTTTTGCTCAGCCGGATTTTCACTGGCTGGCTCTTTATAACGTTTGCGTGTTTTCCTCACTCTCACAATCTCTCGCACGCTCTGGCGTGACTCCTTGCTTCCCGAGCCAGTTACAAGAAATCGTCAAGGATTTTCACGCGAGTGTTGGATGGGACACGAGAGATACGCGCGTATGTCCGGCAAAAATATAAAGCACTCATCCGTCCATATTAAACCCCAGCCTCTTCCCTGAATGGGTGTGGGAGAATGTGTCACGTATTGTATTTTTTTTCGTATTCGGGCCTGGGCCAGCCTTCGGTAGGAATGCAAACTCTGTATTTTATTTTCGATGGAAGGCTGTAAGAGAAAATAATGCGTTTTTTCCTCATTCCCCAACAGGAACTTCTCGCCTTCATGGAGCATTTTGTGTTGTGAACTGAACAGTGCTGCACACCGTGTGGATTTCAACCATACCGTCTACTATTTCGACAAATCTGATCAACAGGATCTCGAATCAGCTGTCTGTGGTTGTTGTGTTCTGAATAGAACTGCGGCTTTTTCTCAGAACGATCGAAGGAAAAGTCATATTGCAGAGAGTGTGCAGCATCCAGGGGAGCTCGCGGCATGAATTTGGGTAGTTCCGGTGGAGGCGGTACCGGCACCTCAGCGAACACTTCTGGCAGCAGCGGCGGCGGTAGCGGAGGATCCTATTCGGCCGTCTGCGGTGGTGGTGTCGGTGGTGCTGGAAGTGCAAACAGTGCTAACGTTAGTGTGGCAACGGGCAGCGGCGGTTACGGTAGCGGTAGTGGAGGATCCGGCAGTGAGATGCCTGCAGAAATCATTCGCCCAAAGGTTGTGACGGTAAAGCATCCCGAATCGAACAAACCGAAACCTACCACCAAGAAGGGGAAAGCGATCCAGGCCGACGTTGACGTGATCAAGGAGTTTCAGCGTTGCAAGGAGGAGAACATTCAGCGGCTCGATCTGAGCAAATCCTCCATCACCGTCATACCCGCATCGGTGAAGGACTGCACGACCCTGGTGGAGTTTTATCTGTACGGCAACAAGATCTCGTCCCTTCCGCCGGAGATTGGTTGCTTGGCGAACCTGAAAACGTTGGCACTGAATGAAAATTCGCTCACGTCGCTACCTGACTCACTGCAAAACCTGAAACAGCTAAAGGTGCTCGATCTGCGGCACAACAAACTGTCGGACATACCCGATGTGATTTACAAGTTGCACACGCTGACCACGCTCTATCTGCGCTTCAACCGGATCCGCGTAGTGGGTGACAATCTGAAGAATCTTAGCAATCTGACAATGCTGAGCCTGCGCGAGAACAAAATCCACGAACTGCCAGCTGCGATCGGCCATTTGGTTAATCTAACGACACTCGATCTCTCGCACAATCATTTGAAGCACCTGCCCGAGGAAATCGGTAACTGTGTCAACCTGACTGCACTGGATCTGCAGCATAACGATCTGCTGGACATACCGGAATCGATAGGAAATTTATCGAATCTGATGCGCCTCGGGTTGCGCTACAACCAGCTCACGTCAATTCCAGTCTCGCTGAAGAACTGTACGCATATGGACGAGTTTAACGTGGAAGGAAACGGGATAAGCCAGCTACCGGATGGGCTGTTGGCCAGCTTGAGCAACCTGACCACGATCACCCTCTCGCGGAACGCGTTCCACAGCTATCCGTCCGGTGGGCCGGCGCAGTTCACGAACGTGACGAGCATCAATCTGGAGCACAATCAAATCGACAAAATACAGTATGGAATATTTTCCCGTGCCAAAGGTTTGACTAAGCTAAACATGAAGGAAAATGCCCTAACCTCGCTGCCGCTCGATATCGGCACGTGGACGCAAATGGTGGAGCTCAACTTTGGCACCAACTCGTTGACGAAGCTACCGGATGACATACACTGCCTGCAGAACCTGGAAATACTGATCCTTTCGAACAATTTGTTGAAACGAATACCGAACACGATAGGCAATCTGAAGAAGCTGCGCGTGCTTGATTTGGAAGAGAACCGACTGGAATCGCTTCCATCCGAGATTGGTCTGCTGCACGATCTCCAGAAGCTGATCCTGCAGTCGAATCAGCTGAGCGCGTTACCGCGCACGATCGGCCATCTGACGAACCTGACGTACCTGTCGGTTGGAGAGAACAATCTACAGTTCCTGCCGGAGGAGATCGGCACGCTGGAAAACCTGGAATCCCTGTACATCAACGATAATCCATCGCTAATCAAGCTTCCGTACGAGCTGGCCCTCTGCCAGAATCTGGCGATTATGAGCATCGAAAACTGTCCCCTCTCTGCACTACCGCCCGAAGTGGTCAGTGGTGGTCCGAGCCTCGTAATACAGTACCTTAAACTGCATTCGCCATACCGACAGATGTGATTTGCTGGCTGAAAGACCGCTGCTGCCCGCCGCCAGCGATTTGTTTCTGCTTCGTATACGTACAAACACTGCTGTTCATCGCCGTGCGCCCCCATTCATTGTCTGATTGTACTCTCTGCGGCTTAGCCGTGGATAGTTTTTCGGGTTGATACCGTATGCGTGTTATTTGTGCTCAAACGGAAGTCCACCATTATTGCTGAACTGTTTTATGTTTGCTGTGTACACAATTCAAAAACACAACGTAAAAAGCCACTTCTTCCGCCTCGTTTCGAGACAAGAAGTGTTCCGTAAAACTTCTTCACTCGATTTGTCACAAATGGAAATCACCGAATTAAGGCATGCGTTTAAGTGCATATCGCGAGCACGTATTAAAACCAGATAAACACACACAAAACAAAATTGAATCAATGTGATTAAAATAAAGCTTTAATGTTATTGCTTATTAAACGAAACAAAAGAAAACACATAAAACGTGCTACACTACTGTGTGGACGTCAAATTAGCGCGGTCAGACAGTGCAGATGATAATTGAAGTGTGAATACCAAGAGCGTGGTATGTCATGGAGATATTACCAAAAAAAAACGAAGCAGAAACCTATGAAGAACATCGATATTGTTTCTTAAACTTTGTGTGAGAGTGTGTGCATGAACAAAAAACCCTCCTACCGGGTCGATCTCCTGTTGTTCCTGTTGTATTTTCAAATCAAAACGAGTGGACGAATCAATGGAACATATTTTTTTTTATTTTGCGTTGTTTGAAATAGTGAAGATAAGAAGAATTGTGACAATAGTGAAAGTCGCTTGCGCGTATAGTGTAAGTGTATTTATTGAGTTTAACGTGAAAGCGTTTGATGAACACTCTTACACAAGTGAGCTGGAAGTAACTGGAAGAGGAAAATCGAGATGTGGGGTCATGCTTGCGTGAGGGATAATGGCCAGCAGAGAGGGATAATGGAACGTCACAAGTAGTTACACCATTGGTAAGTTTTTATTATGCACACGCTTTACGTATCTAACCACATACAGTGGCTCACAGTTAAATAGGGGACATTTTAAACTGTGCGATCGATAGTACTGTAACATTTCTTCACTACTATTGTGAATTGACTTAAAAAAATAATGATACGAGCTAATCTGAATTTAGAACAAAAAAACATTCTGTACAAATATAATAAAACTGAAATTCAACCTCGGTTAACCTTCATCTGAAAGACCACCTACCCGGGTATGTTTTGCATTTTTAATTCTAAAAACATTTCGATTAAACAGAGCTAACGGCTTGAAATTTTGGCAATGAACAGAGAAAAATGTTTTCTATCAAATAAACAAAAAATCAGAATTTTGCTTTTTGTCTTGTTAATATGGGTTTGATTCCAAATTCAATTTAAACCCCTTATCTGTATAACTACCTACACTGGAAGGTATCACATTTTTGAAGTAATTTTACAATTTTCCGTTTTATAGTTTAGTATAATATAACTATATTTTGGATGAAATAAGTGTATACGACTGCTGAAACCGTAGATATTCGCCTTTTAACCCATAAACGAACAAATTATAAAAAAAATCACCGCGAAGGTGTTTATAGAAGTGAAGGGGTAAAACTATTTGCATGAAAATAATCAAGAAAATGCGGAATTTTTAAAACCCTATTTTCTTAAATAATCCTAAGTTGGTTAAAGTATAATGCACCTAATCTGAAAATGCTAAGTCAATACGTAAAATAGCAAAATTCCATGCGAAATGTATTACTTACCCTGGTAGGTGGTTATTATAGGTGGAAGCAGTATTTTTCGTAATCGACTGAGATAAATTGGTTTTTTCCAAGTCGTTCTACCATGAATAGAAAAACTAAAAAAACTGCACAACAAAAATGAAACAAAACTTCTTTTGGAATGTTAACTATTCAGAGAATTTAGTTTATTACTGTTTGGTAGAAATAAACTGGAATGCAAAGTATCCCATTCTAAGCGTGGGGGCGAGCAAAATCCTTGTGTTTGTATCAATTTTGATTCTGTTTTGATCTTGTTCGCGAAGTACTTGTAAGTTTATTACTTGAATCAATCAATCAATTGGATCAATTGTTAACAAAATATGTCTAATCGATCGAAAAAGTTGCCCGCTGCCTATTGTTCAAAGTGCCCCATTTTACCACTGAACACTGTTCTTAAAATTTGCATTTTATCAGGGTAAGACATTTATTAAAAAAGACAAACAGATTGTTTTGTGTGAAATATTCGGATGCATTCGCGGATGTGCGAGTAGTGTGTGGCAAACGAGTCTAAGAAAAGAATTTATTCATTGAAAACAAAACACACCACAAGATAATTATAAAGAATAATTTTGTTTTTTTTTTTTAATTAAAAAAGAACAAAAATGTTGCGATATGTGAAAAAGACCTTCTTTAGATAAGGTTATGAAACGCAGTGCACCTGCAGCTAACAATGTTTTTATTTAAGTTTTTTAAAGTAAGCTCTAGTAGATGCAGTAAGAGGGGTCTTTACGGGTAGTATCCAAAATTGATTTAATCAATCTTTTACTCAAATGCACTTCCTCATATGATCGTTTTGTTGGGGAACCACCACACAATAGAGAACAGAAATAGCACGTTTCGAATGAGTTTTAGAGTGTCCGATACCGTGAATTTAGTGTGGAAGTAATTGCTATATGCCAAAACACTGGGCATTTGCGCTATGTGTGCCAATGGATGGATTGATTAAAGTGTTGCTGCATTCTAGTTCTTCTTTCGCTGCACCACAACCGGTCCGAGGTTGTCGCCGCACTCCTTGTTATGAGCACCATGTGATCCATCGCAGTACGGCCACTGAAAATTATCGGATTAGCGATGTAGAGAGATATCAGTTATCTTAGCACCGAAATGCGGGGTGGAAGAAATGGATGTGGATATACGTTTGGATGTATGATACGAAAAAAAAGAAACACTTACATTGTTTGATTTCCAGCATCGGCAAAAGGCGGCTTTTTCGGCAATGTCTTCAATATCGATCATATCCACGACTTTGGGTTCTTCCAAGCGAATCTTATTATTTGCCTTCTTTGAAGGCCGCGGACGCGCTTCCGGGCAGAAGGCCAAATATGACATGTAGACCACACCGGCCACGGCTGCCGTTGGTGGCACCAGCGAAAGCCAATCCTTAACTGCAATAGACGAAACGAAATGTGTGTAAGGCAAACATGTTAGCAAAATGGGGATAGAAAATCGTCATCATACGATCATATGTAAGTTTCCAAAGCAAATATGACGAAGCAACGCAGCGCGTCACTGTGGCGGCTACTATCGGATTCTGACTACAAACAAATCTTACATAACGAGTGGAATGTTCATGCTTGTTTAGAACCCTACATCTCCTCGGAGATTAGGGCACGATTGTAACGAGATGGCATGTGAGAGGCATGCTTAAAAAATGGAGCCTACATCACGGGTGAAGGACCCCCACTTGTTTCGGTTTCTACGCTCTACTCTATTACTCTTCATCTTAGCATTGCATTCGATGGAGCAATAGGTTACGCATGAACGGCCGAAAAACTGTATTCGTATAATAGTGCCAGATCATCATGGTGTGCCGCGTAGGGTATAATAAAATATACGGATGCTTAAAAGGTGTTACCGAGATAATACTTACAGCCTAGCCGGAACCATCCGCCGATACTGTCTGGGATTGGCAAACCCGACAGATAGTTAGGCACGGTTGTTTTCACTAATCCCGAAAGCAGCTGCATGATGAACGGTAACTAATTTTACACAAAATTAAATCGTCTAAGCAGACTGGTGCTTATGTCGTATGGACTATCACTGGATCCACGGAAACTAGATCAGCTATAGGTGGTGTCGTGCGTGGGGCTGTGTTGTTTCGCTACACAACGATCAGCAACGACGAACAAGTGCAATGGGGCCGATTTGTTGTTTGCCAAATGATGCACCCTTGCCAAGCAGTACACCTTTTGAATGTTTGGCTAAAGTTACAGATATTTGCTAACTTTACGTTCTACCGAAGGTTTTTAATGCTTTCCTTTGTACCTAAAAGAATTGCAACAATCAACTTCACGGACACCGCTTTTCGAGCAAAAGGAAAGACACAAATTGTCTGGGCCTTTTTCTTCTTCTCTCGCTCGTTCGCACCTCTCGCTCACTCCAAAGACATTGCTGCGCTAATTTTTTTTGGCTTACCACATAGCGACACAAATTCACGTTCGGTTGTTTTGTCCCGTTTGCGCGCGTACCAGTTTCTCGTTGCGAAAGCAGCACAGCTATATGGTGCAGAAGTTATCGTTTAACTGTCACGCCGTGTGTGCTAAATGTCAAAAGGGCTGTAAGACTGTGGTCTGTAAAATTAATCTAGATTCGAAATAAGCGAACAAAATATGGCTAAACCCCAATAATTTATCATGTCCTTTTTCTCGTTCCAGACTTCTTGGTTGCGTGTCTCGGTTTGCTGCACTGGCATAAATGGCTTTACGGAATTAAATCGATACTCAACGGAAAGCTCATCGTACGTTAGGAAAAAATAATTTACCGAAGCTTTTCGACTATTGCGTGTCCTTTGCAGAAATATGTTCTCAAACTGCGTACATTTTAATGTTTCAGTTGTTGTTTAATGATCTCTACAGGAGCATAAACTAAACCATCAATCAACGGTAACAATTTAATTCGTTGTTTTAAGTTTTTGTAAATCACTTTTGGTGATGCCCTTAGTGGACAACAATTAAACTCAGTTACATCTGGATGGAGGCAGCGAAAAATACGTAAACAGTTCCAATTTATCATTAGCGACTGCACATATTACTCTGATTTGAATATTAACAGTATGCCGAAAACGTTTGTTTCGTGTTTGGTGGCATATTCCGTACGAGTGAAGTCATTCTTTATGACCAACTGCAGCTCCCCTAAATGCAGTGAACATAAAGTTTTGTTTTGAATGTTTAGTAAATTGCAATATGAGGAATTCGAGTTTACATAATGAAACGAACTGCAACGAATTTAAAGCTTTTGAACGTGTGAACGGAAACTGCAAAAAGGAACAGTTGGAAATTAAACATACGCTAGTAGTAATGTTTATACTAATTCATATAGTTGATAGTATGTGATTGCACTCTTGAGATTTTTATTTGACAATGTGTTTTACAGAAAAGATCGGATTTCGATCTTTTCAATCGTTGCGTTCTGGATACGAATGGAAGCGTCATTTTAATCTAGTCATAATTCAATAACTTTCGTTAATTCCGTTACACATTGTGTGATCAGAGGCTAAATCAATGGTAAATGCAAAAAAAAGAATAAAAACACACACGCATAAAACCGAAAAAAAAATCGTTTAAGAGGTTAAAAAAGTAAGATAAATTTAACAATCATGTACACAGTGAAAGTTAGAGAAGCATAGAGCAGAATGCATACATGGCCTAAATAATAAATGTAGCGATAAAAAAGAGAATACATAAAGAAGGTACACTACTTGAGAAGTAAGTGACAAGCAAAAAATAACAAAGAACACAACACAAATAAAAAGTCAGTCATTAAGCGCTGATGGTTAAATGGTATAAAATGTAAAATGCACAATGAGAATGATTGCGCGCTAATTGTTGCATAAAGAAGATATGTAACACATGACGTAAGAGGAGGAGGAGGAGGATGTATTAGTTTAAATGAGGTCATGGAATGATGTGCACAGTAACAACAGCACATCAAGCCAACACGAGATATGGACAATTTAGCTCACGCAGATCACGATTTATCGGATTGACAACCGTATGTAACAGACTAATGAATCGGCTATATAAGCGTTATCCGGTGTGTATTCGTCGAAGATCGAATTTAACAGCAAAAATGGAATTGACATTTCTAGTAAGATACATAATTAATATGAATGTCATTCCGCTTCGCCCAACAAAATTAAGCAACTATCGTGAGTTACAAAGGATTAAAGCGATTGCAAAACAACAAAACACACGCACACAAACACATTGCATTGTTGGTTTGTGCTCATGTTAACTGTAGCCAACATGTTCAGCTGGATTACTAAACCAGTCAAACAAATACAAATAGTAACAGTTGCGAATGCCAGTTTATCTTAGTGCCATATGCATGATTTGCGTGTGAACAAACAAACAAAGGAACAAAAAACAACCCAAACCTCAATGATTTCATTTTTTTTTAGTTCATCAATCTGTTTTATTGCTCTTATGTTATATTCCTGCTACAAAGGCCCAAAGCATGTGGAACGCAATAGAAATAAGACAGGCGCTCCTTCTTGTACTACTAAATGCTACAAATTTCCAAAAACTTTGACAAAAAAAACAAAGAACTGTCGTTGATGGCTTATCAGTTATGAATCACACAAGAAGAATCAAACAGGACACTATATGTTAATATTGGCGTTGACGGTCGCTGTAGCACATACAAACGGAATGGGGACTAAAATCACATATAATCCCGATAGCCTAGCGCGTAAGACAAACCTAGAAACTAAATGTACGAATATGCTGAGAGCAACAAACTGTATTTAAATTTGTATGTAACATAATATAGATTGTCGCACGATCCCGCATGGGTTCAACGGGGAATATACATCGTGTATTTTATTAGCAAGCTAGGAAAGGCAGTAACAGCGACGGGCGGATAGATAGGGGAGCGAGTAGCGGGGAAACGGATGTAATGCGCACTCAAATAAAGTATTCTGATTCGTACAGCTTAAGCAGAACTATTCGGGAATAGGATGCATAGTAAAGGTAGCATAAACTTCGTGAATAATAAATTACACGAAAAGCATTAAATAACTGCAACAAACGAGCGCAGTCGCTGAGGGAGGGTATGGGAGATATAAACGATACGAAGTTGGGCAAAAACAAAAATGTTGCAAACTATCACCTGTCTGCAACATCATCACGACGAAGAGCAACAAGATTCACAGACGCACCAGCGAACGTGCAAAATTAGCAAAAACATACATCATACTATGCGCTAGTGAAAGTATATGAAAATGTAAAACTACTACCAACAAGGGCTTATCTAGTGACTGGGTGGTTGTGAATCATCCCGTAACGAGTGGGAAAAGCATCGGAAAGGGTAAACAAACAAAACACAACAAAGTTATAAACAAACTTTACATGTATAGCTATGCAATATCCGGCAAACGAATAAAATGGTATGATATGAAGGAGAAGAGTTAGAAGAAGAAACAACAAACACACGTACCCGAAACCAAACAAAACAAAAATACAGCGAAAACATGGTTGCAAATTTGAGATGTAAGAAGACAAAACACATAAGAATGGCGCTCGTATGTAATTCAGTAGAGATCAAACATTATTATGTTTAAATGACACAAAAAGGTTCTTGTACGAAAAACGACAACCACACAAAAGGGTAAAAGTACAGAAAGACAAACAAAAAACAGCTCTCTGCTACCATTGTTTCTGGTTTTCTAGCTGGAACTTTTAAACAAATTGGGCGTTCTCTTATTTGTCGTTAAACAGTTCTTTCATCTTTTAAGCTTTAAGCCGTGAAACCTTAGTTTTGTGGTTCCCGTGTGCCAAAATCACCTTTCATTGTTTACAACTAGGACAGTGGCCGAAAGGATAAAACCTAAACAAACAGCATGAAACAGGAAGAGAAGTTCACTTATTTGTAGTAAAAGCGACAATCGGAAATAACGAAACATACCGACATTTTATTGCAACAGAGTGTAAAATTATTCTACTTGGTTGTTCTACCTTTGTGACACGGCCCCGCCCGCATAACCCTAAGGGATGAAACAAGAGACGTTAGGAAAAACATTAGCATGATAATAGTATGACGCAAGAAGGTGCAGGAATGGAGAACAGGTTCCATTTGGGCGTTATTTACAGCGAAAAATAATTTCACATTCAATTCCTACGACAATTTTATTCGATATAACTCATATGTACTACTAGAGAGAATACTGACAACAAATGCGAAACGGCAAATGAAAATGACAAAATTTCATAAATAAATGTTTATACATGTACAAATATTGTGTTAATGTGTTCGGTATGTAATTCAGGTTCTGGAGTTAGCAACATTGCTCACAAACCACTTGGAACAATGATGATAAGGTGAGTATTTTTTTATAAATTTATTTTGCATCATTGATTCTTGGAGCACTATGTAAGAAAAACCCCCAAAGTTCTACCCAAAGGTAGCGGGCTCTCGTTCCAGGTTCCTGTTTCTGCTTCACGCCTTCTCCGTGTCGTCCCAAGCGCCACAAGAGTCGAAACTAAACACCGTTGACTTTGGAGCACTACTCACTAGAGGCACAACGTAGCTGTGTAGGGAAATACGGTGCATTGGCCATTGATCCTATACAAAGCCACGCTTATCCCCAATGTACCAGCTGTGTACACAGCCACAGTGCTCAAAATTAGCAAGACTCAAGACATGCATGTATGTATAAAATTTTATTGTTTGCCTACCGGTTTGACAATATCATACTTAATATTCTAAAATAAACCTAACCTAGCTGTGAGCGGAAAATGAGATTTTATGATGAGGAAAATAAACTGAATCGGAAATAGGATAACGGGAGATGGAAATCAAATAGGTGAGATGTGGTGTTGAACGTACGGATAGCTCGCAGTAATGGATCGCCAATCCCTACTGCTGTGTAGGGTAATGAATAGAGGAGGGCGTGAACAGAGAGAACGGGAAGGGACATATAGAGGAATCGAAGTGCAAAGGGACGGAGCATCTAGGGCGTCCTACAAAACAGCAGCAACCAAGGAGGATTGAGCATAGGATCTTCGAACTTCTAATGACTGGAGATCCAGTAACCGACATCTTTCCTCGTAGCCGGGCCAACGTTCGACCAATTATCTGAGAGTTTGCGAATTGCAACTCTGGTAAAGGACTTTTGGACACGTTAGATACGGTCGACATGGGTCTTGGCGTTAGGGGACCAGATCATTGAGCTGTACTCCTGCATTGATCTTATCAGGGCGCAAAACAGAGTTTTTGGGCAGAAGGGGTCGTTAAAATCACGAGCTACTCGCTTCATGGTAACATGTTCAAGTTACCATTGAGGACCTTCGATATAGCCTGCTGCCTGCTACTACAAGTTTGGTACCGGTTTTACAGTTCCCTCAATTGGACTCACGAAAATTTGCGTGTCCTTCCACTGGTTGGATGATCGACAACCAGGTCAAACGACGATATAAGTTCAGTCCATAGCTATTGGTAATAGTTAAGTTTTAGAAGCTGGAAGTCTCCCTATTTACGCTGTTGTAGCACCTTCCCATTTAGTTAAGACATACTGATCTAGTGAGACTCAATATAACCGGTACCACTGTCATTGCGGAGATGGGCGAACGGGCCCATCCACGCGGCCCTTTGGGGACTCTTAGCAGTTTCCACCAGTATTCCGGTTCCTGGAGGCCCAAACCTATCGAATGTAACGAGCAGAATGGTGTGAGGTACTATGCCAAAAACCGTCCTGATATC